>JAGPOW010000304.1:113307838-113335775 GCA_030014935.1 Caiman crocodilus | reverse complement strand
ACAGAGCACCAGTGGGGTGCTTGTCATTGAGTGTAGGCTGCAATAGGCTAAAGGACTGCCTGTATGGAAGGCAGCCTAGAGACACCCCAAGGAGTCAGTCTTAAGTGGGAGGTGTGTGGTGAACACCAGTGGGGTGCTCACCACATTAGGGCTATTGCAGGCTCTGGGGGAACCTGTTTTTGGGAGCAGCAGAGAAAAGCCTTCCCTGGTAAACATTGTAAGGGAGAAGGTGGGTGTTAGACCTGGATCAGGCAGGAGGTAGGTGTGGCCCAGCCCTGATGACTAGCCATTTTAAGTCCCAGGCCAACATGGCTGGAGGCAGCAGTTGCTGCCTGATGCTGTGGAATCAACATCTCCTGGCAGAAATGCTGCTCCAGGGACAATCTGGAAGTCAGGGCAGGAGCTAGAGGGATGGCTTGGAGGCTCCTGATCCTGACTTGAAACTGCACACTGTGGGGGACAGGTGGCCTGGTGTGGCTTCTAGTGGCATGGGAGCCCCTAACAAATGCCAGGCCAGTTACCGCTCTGATGGAAGGTGAGGAGGGGTGGCTTAACCCCAGCCGCCATCTTCGAGTGGGTCACTTAACATCAGAGGGAGATACAGGGCCAGGTATGGTTATGCCCACATGAGCCTGGGAATGCAAGACCCTGAAGAGTGGGTAGTGGAGCCAGGCATGCCCATGAGTAGCACCTGAGCCCGGTGGGGTATAAGACCCTGGGGAGAGACAGAGAGTTGTGGGCCAGGCATGCAGACAAGTGGCACCTGAGCCTGCAGAGGTGTTTGATCCCAGGCCCCAAGTACGGGGCAGAGTAGATGCCTCAGTAGAGGCAGCGGTGCAGAGTAGGGTGCGAGGGCACCTAAAGGGCTCCATGGGAGTGGCAGTTGTGAAGCCATGTGAGTGAGGGGCATGAATTGGGGCCCTGTGGGCAGGGGCTTAAGTAGAGGCCCTGCTAGCACAGGAGCCTGAGTTAGGTCCAGGTAAGCCTTTGGGTGCCTGAGGCCAGTGGTGGGCTGGAGGCTGACTGGAGGGCTGCACAGGAGAAGTCATGAGGAGAACGGGGGCGAGCCGTCAGTCCCTTTATGGAGAGCAGCTGGTGGAGTTACCCCACTACGAGACCGAGGCAGAGTTAGTACAGTATTTTGTGAACTACCCAGCGTTCGTTTAGATGAAGGTAGTGGGAGATGCCCAAAAAGCTGTGCACTTGCTGGCTGGGGAGTGAAGAGTATCAAGCCTGAGGGTGAGAGTGGTCCTGGGAAGAGAAAGGGCTGTACGTGAGGCCCAGGAAGGGCAGCATGAAAGAGACCGGGCAAGAGGCAGTGGAGCATGAGAGGCCTCAGTGAGAGGGAGGTGGTATGAGTGTAGCCCTTAGCAGGGTAGAAAGCGAGAGGCACAATACTGTGATGAGTTAGGCCCAGCCTCAGGCCAGAGCTTAGCATAGCTGTTGGCAACATCAGTGAGGCATGGGACAAATGCAGGTGAGGTAGGAGTGTGTATTTTGGCCCTCAGACATCAGGGCCCTCAAAGGGCAGCCCCCCACCTATGTAACATAATTAATGTACCAACAAGGCGTGGCAAGATAGATAGGTAAGTGGCATGCCCAGAGACAGGTAGGAGACCAACAGTACTGTGACTGGTCAGGGAGTTCCCATTTGTCACAGTAACTTTTGTTTTGTGAAAAGGAAATTAAGCGGGGGACATTTTACCAATTTTCAAAGAAGGTCAGAGCTGCCCAGGGAAGTATCCAAGAAACTGTTTTAGGCCCAGCTAATATAACTGCCTTATTCATCAAGTTTCCTAAAAGAAATATAGGAATTGACATGTTGGCACAAGACAGTGGTCTCCATATTCCTGTAAAGATACCATGCTACTGACTTTTTGTTTTATAAAGTGACTATCTGTTTCTATTATGTCAATAATTATAAGAATCTGCATTAATTCTTCAGAGGGTAAAGTGTTCTAAATTTTTCTTACAAACAGAGTAATAAACATCAATTTTTTTTACTTAGAACATAACGTTTTCCAAAAAATCCAAGAGATAGAAAAACAAAAGTTAAGCATGTATAAATCAAAAAAAGTTTGTCCCTCTTTATTATAAAATGATATATTTGAAGAAACCGGCACAACATATTCCTGTTAAAAATAATCCTCAAAGTCCATCACTCATACAGTCTCTATCCAGACAAGGAAATCAATTATTTTATTTTAAATCAGTGATGATCAGACAATGGCTCCTAAACCAAAAATGGCTCTTCACATTGTCAAAAACAGCTCTCAAAAGATAATGTTATTGAAGGTACAGGGTGTGTGTGTGGGGGGGTCTTTTTAAATGCATATACTGGGCATGTTTTTTCCTGCAGTGATGAATAATACAGAACACGTTATTGAGCTGTGCTAAAGTTAGAATATTTGTTAAAGTACTGTAGCTTTCTTCCTACCTCCCCTTCAAACTGAAGTGTGTTTGCCACAAGTCACCCAGGGATATAGAATTACTGCTCATGTGGCTCCTAGACCCATCAGGACTGAGCAACTTCCTAGGAATTACACAGCGTCCGGTACATGTTGAATTTGAGGGGTGAATAAGAGGGTAACAAGAGTCCATCTCCAGTCTCAAAATGAAAGAGGAAAGATGGCTGAAGATTCAGGTAGATATTCAAACTGTCAAAAGCAATCTAGATAGCACCTCCCCCTAGATGCCGTACCATGTATGTTAATTCCTTTAGAGCAATTTGTAGGACAATGACTTCTCGTTTTATCAAAATTAAAAAATGGTGGTCTCGCATTTAACTATAACTGCAAAATAATCTTAAAACGTGTGGGGGAATGACTTAGTTTAACTTTAAGGTTTAGTCTTCATCCCATGTACATGCACAGATATGGCTTCCACTATTCATGTGAAAATACTAGAAGTTATCACCAGAAAAATAACACAGACCTCTGAACGAGATGCATCACAGTTTTCAAAACAATATAAAAATCTTTTTCTTCTTTGTTCCTGAATGTTTTTCTTATCGTAATCAAACTGCAATTTAATATCATATACTGAAACACTAATCCACAAGAAACTTAACAGCCTGTTGAGCCTAGATAGCCTGCGGTAAATGATCCAAAAGAAACTTAACTTTGTTTTTTGGATCTGTTGATGGCAACCACTTCATAAGTTTTACTTTATGCACAAAATGCATTCAGTCCTGGCCAACACAACAATACTCTTACCCACAAACACTTGGTTGCTCAGTGGTGCTTGCTGTTTCTGACCCTGAGGGCTCGAAGAGTAGTTTGAAGATGGTCTGTATGCTGGATCCAGTGTAGGGTCAGTCTGCAGGTGCAATCTGGGATGCTGGCCTGGCCCCAGCTGCTGAGAAGCCCTGTGCTACTCATCTGACTCATGTGTTGTAGGTTGAGCACCACTTCCTGGTTTATTTTACTAAAACTGAAAAAGATGTTTTGGCCAATAGGTGAAAAAATGAGAAAATTGCTAGAATGTCCAAAGAAGGTTCCATTCTAATACCTTCAAGAATAAGCAAAGGTCCAAGCAGTGGATAAGTTCTCTTCTTGATGGACCAACCTATATCCAATCTTTTAGAAATCTTCCTATCAAAGGATGTGAGAAAGATACTACATCACTCAATAGATGAATGAGTAGCAGAAATGACTACAAGGTCAACTTTCAACAAATGAATTAAGACCCCATTTTTTTGCTTCAGTAGATATGCCAAAATCACCCTGGATCTGGCACTTTGGAGGCAGCTGAGGATGGTGGGCACATAAGAAAAAACCTTTTCCACACAGTCACATAAGTGATTCTGGCTAAATCATTCCTAGTGTTATATGGGATATTCTGAACACTACATGAACTACATCAAAAATCTGTAAGTATTTGTAAGTCTGAACTGGAGACTGAGGATCCAGGTAGAGGTACAGGCCTTCACCTAGAGATTACATCCATGAGTAACAGTAAGGTTATAAATAAACTGCCTGCTTAGGTCATCCACAAGACATTGCACCCTTTGGCTTCATACAAAATGAGTAAAGTTCCAGAGACACAGCACCTCCTGGCGTAAGGAGTTGGATCTTGCCTTGCCTTGTTTTACTTGAATAAATATGAAAGGTGTGTCTTCTCTCAATCTATGTGGTAAAACACTTAGTGGATGGTACATAATCTTCTGCAGCTGCAAAGCAAGGTTCTCAGTTCTATAATGTTTATTTGTACAGCTGAATCCTGATTGTCCCATTGTAAACTGAAGCTATAGATAGTGGCTGGCACACCCCACAGACAGGTGCAGGCTGTGGACTCAGCAAAAGCCTAAATTATGAATAATATGTGCTTAATTTAGTAAATAATTAATTATCAATAAACTTAATCAATGACCAATACGCTTTAATTTAAGCTATAAGCAATAGCTTGGGAAATTATAATAAGAATCTGTTTATTCAAGCCACTAATTTAGTCTAGGCCAAGTGCACATAACTGCTTTTTGGGAAGTGCTTAACAGTAATGAAAAGTAAAACTGATGTTTTGCCTTTTGCTAAGAAGAATTAACTTGTAGGGGGTCAGCTAAATCCTACTGAAATAATAATATGTCTTCATGACTCAATATGTTAAAGTCAAAATGGATATTATGTGCAGAACAGAAATGAAATGGGGAGTTACAGGTGCTATGGGGGTGTGAATACAGAAACACCGATGAAAAGAAGGGAAAAAAGGAAAATAAAAAGAATCCATCACCTAAATGAATAGTTGCCAGCCTTGGCCATTTTGAAGGGGGCTTATGCTAAACTGCATACGTGTGGCTAAAGCAGAAGGCCCAAGCCAATTTTACAGCAAAACTTTGCAGATGTTAGAACTAGTCTGGTCATAAAAAAAGGGTGTGACATGTAGCATTCCCACATGGTAAGAGAAAGAGGTAGGAAATCCTCCCTTCCAGAATTGTGATTTTCACAGGGACATATATTCAAGCTAACTGGCATCTTCCAGGTCCATAGAAAAAACAACTTAAATCAAGCTCCCAAAGTCTTAGTGAAACAAATAAATTTTACTAAAACAGGCCATACATTTACTAAAACAGGCCACATACAAATACTGGGTGCAGATAGCAAGCCAGGGTGATTGGAGACCTCAGCGAACTTAAGATGACCTGATGCCAGTCTGCGTTCTACCCTCCTCTCCTCCTCCTGGATCTCCCCCAGCTGGCATAGGTAAAAATGCTATTGCAGATAGTAAGGCAGAAAATAGGACAAGTGTTTATTCTTCTACCTTAATTTGGGCTATACCTTTTGCCTCTATATCTGACTTGAGTGGTAGCTATGCCCTATCAACTATGATGGAACAGAGGATCACTGGGAAGCACAGTTATATCTTATTATGGTAATAAATGGAATAGGAATCAGCTTAATTCTGTCTAAGCTTGCAGAAGAGGTCCAGATCATAGGCAGGCTATACTCTTGTCTTTCTACAGACCAAGCAGTTCCCAATTTTCAGTAACATCACAGATCTTGTCTTTGTACACTATCTAGCCAAAACCTTACAAGAAACTGAGAGGCAGCTAGAAAGCCTTTACTCTCTTTGATCTTGGTTCAAGGAACAAGGACATTCAGTACTCATTTGCCAGCCCCGTGGGTACTGCTGACCAAAAGACTCTCTTCAAGCACACTGAGCGCATGCATACCAGCAAGAGATCGTGTGCGCAAAGGCTAGGTACAAACATTCAAAATGCCCAAGGCAGAATAGATCTAAGTGATATGGTTTTCTGTAAGCAGCAGAGTGGTAGTGAACAGAAGACACGTTCACCCTTTGGGGGGGAGGGGACAAATCTTAGATTGGGTTCAGCCACTTCTAAACCAGTCTGTGCGCCAAACTTCTGTTCTGTTACTAGGTATAGACTAGTTTCCGATCACTTATACTGGTAAAAGACTAATGTCTGTACCTGGCCAAAAGGGCTCAAGAAAGCAAGCTAGTGAAACAAAGTAAAACTGTATTGATACCCCTCTAACACACCTAATGCAGAAAACAAAATGACTGCCTCCTAGCACCAATGAACTCTGACAATGCTGTGACTTTCGGTGACATTGCTTCCTTTTTGCTAAAGAAAAAAAGAACCATCATATATCAGGAGTCTTTAAATCACCTTACTCTAAATTTACAGCTTTCCAAGGCAGAGAATCACATGTTTCTTCAGAGACTTTCAAAGATAAACCTTTTTTACAATTTTCTCCTTTAAATTGTATTTAATATTTACAGTTAAGGCATGGGAAAATCCTGAGAAGCAGCCACTGCATGCATCTCTAGGGTAGTCATTAGAAGCTTGCTACAGGCAAAAGAAAAATCACCTTAGTACCTTTATTCAGTTGTTCCTCCACTTCCCTCATATTTTTACTTAATAAATTATAGATACTAAGGCCAAAAATATACACTGTTCTTACACTCACACCCAAAGTCTAACTGAAAACATCAACCATACAGCTATCTACCAATGACTTCAAAGCAGTTCACTTCAAAGCTGTATACAAAAATCACAAACTCCAGGGATTCGAATGCTGTCCTCAAAATTCAACAGCTATATTTAACTTTTCAAGGCAAGACAGAAGGCATGAAGGGGGTGAACCCCGCTCTCCCAAGGGCATGGAGACTTGGGGCTGTTGGGCTCTTTTATTTATTTTATTTTATTCTGCTTTGCTTTAAAAATGGATCCTCATCTGGAAAAATCTCACTATACCTGAAAAATAAATACTTTAGAAAACTTAAGATGGTAAAATATTATCCAACTTTCTGAAAATTCAAAAATTTAAAAAGTGATAAACCTAAAAACAGAAGTATAAAACTCAGCTACCCTTTAAAGCATCTTAATTTAGTAAAACAAGTCTGGAACTGTAGATTTCTTTTAATGCTACTTTTTACAGCCTGGTTTGGACCATGAAAATATCAGTTTTTCACTTTTGCTCACCATTCTTTTTGCTTTCATACTGTCACCCTGTGCAACTAGAATCTTGTTGTAAATGTGACAAATAGATGTTGTGTTAAGACTGTTTAAATAATTCAGGGAAACAAGGTCATGGAAGACATTTTTATTATTTTAAATTTCAAGGAAAACTTTTTATAAAAAAACAGCAGCTTGGGCCATGTATAACTTGATAACATCCTTTTAAACTGCTACACTTGCCAATATTATTGTGACAATCCCAAATGATGTCAGATTAGTCCATGGAAATGAGTAATTTCTTGCCTCCCAAAATCAACATACCAGCTGGACCTCCTTTTGCCCATGCAGGTGATCACTAGCTTATTTCAGAACATTTGATTAACAGTAATTACCAGTCATGGCAGGGATGGCAAGTGTACAGAGGTCCTAACACTATGAATTGGCAATGAAACAGTAGTTCTCTGTTAATGACAAAGATGGGTTACTTCCTGTACAGTGATCTGGATTTCAATGAAAAATGTCATGTATTTTTTTTTTTGTAGGGGTAGTAAGATAGTGTGACATCTAATAAAAAGAATACATAATAAAATAAATTATACCTGTTGCACTTCCATTAAATCGTTATGCACTGATACAAGGTTCCTTACAGGAAAGAAATTCTTTTTTACAGGACTGTCAACTGACTTGCTTTTGAAGGGTTACACAGTAGAAGACTTTTCACCCACACCTTCAAACATTTGTCACCTGCATTCAAAACAGGATGCACACTTCTCCATCAGCAAATCTTTGGGTTCTACTTGCATTTCAGGGGTGAAAGAGGAAGGTAGGAACAGAAATGAAGAAGAAAAAAACAAGTGGGGTAGCAAAGGAAAGCGTACACCCTGAAAGTAATGATGAAGTGAGAATATTTATAACAAAATCCTAAAAGGGTTTTGAAGGGGAAAATACGTATTTTAAGGAAAATTATTGTAGTCAACTTGAAGAATAGAATCACAGGGAAGAGGAAAATAATAATAATAATAAAAAAAAAGTCAATCTCTCCAAGGTTATTGTTTTCAATAAAAGATGCTTTCATCATTTTGAATCAGACTTTAGAGGGATTTGGTCATTCTGTGCTCCAACATTGGAATTTCCATCTTCTGGCAATCAGGGAAAAGTTCCTCTCTAAAACAAACATCAACTTCCCTATGTTACAATTTTCTCTATTTTTGCAAAAATTAATGTTTCTGCTTGTCTGTTAGAGTTTTCAGTAAGGACTGATTCTTATGTACAGTGTGTAACATCCCAGAATTATAAGTTTTAACTGAATAATATTAACTGATTCTTCCCTGCACAATAGTGCCCTGAAGTACATACATATAAACTGATAGGAGCCAATCAGTCCCTATTGATTATTTAAATTAATTTATTTAACTGTGTAAGGTACAAACCAATCTTTGGCTCCCTAAACATTATCATTTTTACTTTCACTGAAACAGTAATGATGTATCTTGATACAGGTGGCTGATAGTGGTAAATGTGTAGCACTAGAGCAGCCATCATTTCTATAAGTGGCTGTATAGCTTTTGTGAAAAGATATATATTTTTTCTAGCAATACCACTAAATATTTCATAAGTCTTATCCTACACGTCTCATACTTTACATGGCATTGAGCTTTTTCTCTTCTTTTTCCCATATAAATCTCTATTGCTACGAGTGAGAACTTTGTCACATTTACAAACATCTGTTAAAACAGCTGAAATCTGTCTAGAATGGTTCAACTCTGCCAGGGAAATAAAGTAATATTTTGAATTGGCTCACTGTGAACATGTTCAGTGTTATATGTGGACACCAAGCATCACGTGACATGGATCTGGTCAAGTCTGCCGGTATCCCACACAACATTGCTCCTCATATCCCCACATACTGCTCCAAACGGTTCTGGTATGTAGCCAAAACTCTGTTCTGCCCCCCTCCCCCCCACACACACTTTTCCCCCACTGTTTTGTTGGCACTTTTTTAAAAAAATCAATGAGCTCCTTTGCACTGCTTGTTCAGTAAAACTCATCTTTCTCACAGCCAGCATTGCCCTCATACCCTACTTGACTGCAGTTCATCATCATGCATGCCTACCCCCTAGAAAGCAAAAAGCATGGGCCCAAGCCCTCTTCCAATACCAATCCCTACCTCTTCTCAAGTCGTGCAAGAATGATACAGACTTTGGTCATTGTGATCCACTGAAGTTTACTGAACTCGTGTTTATGAAGCAAGGGAAAGCAGAAAAATGACATTGCAGCCAAACGTCACTCACCCTGCCCTTGAACGGTCAAAGAATAAGTGCAAGCACACACCCCACACTCACCCACTGCCAGGGATGCTGAGCTGGGTGCTCACATTCATTTCTTGGTGCTGGAGCCCCAGCACTTCACACAAGTGTGAACCCAATCTTAATCAGTGATATTTTGGAATTTGTCAATTGTTATATGGCTCTACACCATATCCCACAATAGCTATGGGCCTTGCCACAGATTATACTTTGCACATACTTTATTTAGATTGTTGTATGCACTACTATGAGTTAGAAACTTTTCTGAGCAGCCACAAGGTAATGCTTGGTAGGCACGTCTACACATCAACCTATGTCACCGCAGCGCATCACTACGACGATGTAGGGTGATGTGGGTCTATATATGACAGGCAGCTACTTCACCATAGTGGCATGCTCCCCCATTTTAGCTATTTGCTACAGCAAAGTAGCAGCAAAAACTAACTGTGCACTTGCACACAGTACAGAATGGACACAAGGAAGTAGAACTGTGCAAAGCTTTGGTACTTGATTCAATTCAGCAGAGATTTGGCTTCATTTGGTGGCCGAATTCCTGAATCCGAATGAAATCAGAGGACCCTTTAATCTCTCCGGATCAAATTGGAACCCTCTGAATTGATTTGGACAGAGTTAGACAGATTTAATAATCTGGACATAGACACAGCTTTAAATGTTTTTTTGACATACCTCTAGGTAGCAGGGGCTCGTAAGTGCTGTGATGCTGGGGTGAATGGAGTGTTCCACAGAACCATGGGAAGCTCCCCTGTGTGCCTGGCAGCAGACCCAGAAGTGGACCAGAAGCACTTGTGGTCCACTTCTGGGTTTGTCAGAGAGCTTGCAGGAGCCCCCCCGACCCCCAGCCCGCTCCCCGGCAGACCTGGAAGTGGACCAGAAGTACTTCCGGTACACTTCCGAGCACATGGAGGTCCCCCTGCCCCTCCCCCACACTCCTGTGAGATGCTTCATGTGCCCCAGCATCGCAGCATTCACGAGCCATGCCTGCTACCTCAAGGTTTGTTGAAAAAACTTTTAAAGCTGTGCCTATGGCCAAATCACTGATTCTCTGAATCAGCATCAAATCTTCAGGTCTGGATTCAGCCACATCAAATCAGGGATGCTGATCCGAATCAACAAATTGAATCGCTGTCCTTGATTTGGGCTAAATCCTAATCCGAATTGAATAGGGCCCACTTCACACATGGCTACAAGGAAGTATTAAAGCAGGGCACACTAACAACATCAACATAGGGGAATGTGTAAGACTGCCATGTGACTGTTCAGAAAACTTTCTAACAGCTGTTTGTCTGTCCCAGCCATCCCACCACATGGGAGTCTTGAACCCACTCCAGTGCCATCCCAGGTCTGGGACCAAAAATAAGCTGTTTGTTAATTCCAACCTCAGCACCACACTTGAGTCTCCATGAAGCAGTTAGACATAAGCTAAGCCTGTGCTAAGTAATACAATTTGGAGATATGACTCTCCAAAAAGTCCTAACTTTGCTACACTATGATGGCACTTAGCACATATTTTACTGCTTGAAAACTTGGACACTGACATTTTAAGTGCTGTTAACATGTACTTAGGGTAATGCAGGACAAGACCCTCTGAACAGGTTCCCAATCAGTGACATTTTGGAATGATTTAATTGTGTGCCCTCACTTTTGGGTGCTACCCTCTCTGTCTCATGCCTGACTTCAGACTAAAACAGCTAACACATTCTCTCTACTTTTTCTTGCAATGTCTTTGCAAGGCTCCTACACTGTAATTTTCTTTATTCATAACTACATATTGTATACCGTGGTAAAAACTACCTATTTTCTTAGTGTGGGCACATGAATCCCCATTTACATGAAAAGGGTGTTTTTATTAATCATGTCTAGATTTCAAAAAATTATGGTTAATTCTAAATGCAAGGAAAAATAGCAAGTTATTCTATTAATTTAGGACAAGGGTGCCACATGAGGAAGCTGCTATTAACTTTTGGAAGAAGAAATGTTAACTCTTTTAAATTAAGAGGCCTTTTAGGATTGCTAATAGGCTATCTAGCCATTGTGGGATTTTAGCTTTGACACGCTTCTAATGAGAGGTTAATGAAACTAATCTCTCAAACCATGGTAAAACACAATACCAGGATTTGGGTATCTATGATAATGGCTTGCTGTATTCCAGATTACCACTTTTATTTATGTACAACTTTCCATCACACGTTCCGTTCCTTATTGCAAATGAGAAGCAATTGGGGAGAAAAGGTCCCAGTGGCACAGAAGAGACAGTCAACAGTACAAACTGAAGGAAAAGGCCAAATTAAAATTAAAAATCATTAACCTTGGCATCTGTTAAGCTGACGAGCTTGCAAAATAACAAATTAATGCTCACGTTAGTCTTGCAGCATCTCAAAGCCCTGAGACGCTGCAAGAGGCATGTGAGGGAAACAGAAAATGTTCCCTGTGCTGCAAGTTTGCAGCATGGGGCGTGGGGGAGGAATGGGTGTGTGCAAACTTAAACCCCTGGCTATCCAGGGACCAAAAAAAACACGGCGGAAAAAAGCAGGGCAGGCAACCAGAGGCTCGGTCTTCCACAGAGATGCTCTGGTAGCCTGCTAGAGCATCTCTGTGGGTCAGCCCTTTTCTGAGAGCTGAAGCACACCTCCTGCAGCAACCGGGACCTGGGCTCCATGCCAGGTAAGTACAGGGTGGGGGTAGCTGGAGGAGCAAGGGGGACTACTGAGGGTGTGGGGGATCATGGGGGGACATCTTGGGAAGGGTGGATCCACCAGCTGTGCCCCTGCATGGCTCCAGCCCCACCTACCCCACCGCTTGCCCTGTGACTTGGTACAGACCCCTGCTCACATCCCTGCTCAGCTCCAGCCCACCACTCAACCTGCACCCAGCTCCAGACCCCACTGCTCAGCCCGCCGTCGGATGCTGCCCCCTGCTCGGCTCCAGCCCACCCTCTTGGCCCACAGCTGGCTGTGGCTTGTTTGCTTGCTCCCCGCCCAGCTGCAGCCCCCCTGCGCATTCTCTGCCTGGCTGCAGCTTCCTCACCTCGCCCTCTGCCTGGCTCCAAGCCCCCCACAGCTTACCAGCAACAGCAGCCGCATGCTTGGCCTCATGGCATAGCCCCCCTGCAGGGTAGGGGGCAGTACAGCTCAGACCTAGCCACCAGGTATCCACACAGCCTCTGCCACAGCATGCTGCTGCTGCAACCTGGTGCAGCGCACTGCAGTGTGAAGGCTATGTAGTTTTGGGCAGCTCCGAGCTGTCACCCAGGGCTGTGAGACACTCATGCGGCCCGCCAGACACCAGCCTGGGTACTGCATGCATGAGCCCTGCGCTGTCCAGCCGGGCCACTTCTGTGCATGCAGGATCCAGGCCAGTGCTGCTGTTGCTTGTAAGCTGTGTAGGGGTTGGAGCCGGAAGGGTGGTGAGTGATGAGGCTGCAGCTGGGTGGGGAGCGCGTGGGGAGCGGGGTGCAGCCGGGCAGGGAGCACATGCGTGGGGGGCTGCACCTGGCCACGGGCCAGGTGGGGGAGTTGGAGTCAGGTGACAGCTGAGCAGGGAGGCTGTAGCCAAGCAGGAAGGCAAGCGAGTGGGCTGGAGTCATGTGGGGTGGGGCGGCTGGTGGACCCAACTCTCCTGAACTACCCCCCTAGGGCTCCCCCACACCTAGTCTCCCCTGCTCCTCCAGCTCTCCCCAACCCCTACTTACCTGGCACGGAGCCCAGGTCCCAGTTGCTGTGACCCCTGTTGGGTGGCAGTCCATGAGGTGTGCAGGTGGGCTGCACCCTGTGGAGGACAGGGAACCCACCCTTCCTGAGCAGCCCACCCTTGTAGCACCTTCCACACCCACACTCCTCCCACAATCCTCCCACAAACCCAAGCCACCCCCAAAAACCCATCACCCACATTCCTGGCCCCATGGGGCAGTAGTGAGGGGAATGGGGTGGAGGGTAAGTTGTGGGCTGAGAGTGAGGGGCAAAGGCAGGGGCAGGGCACTGGCATATCAGTGCTGCTCAATGCTGCACATTCTGGTGAGCAAAGGGGGTAGGGGCAGCTCTGATATTTCTATGACAGAGAAGCCCCAAAGTCAATGCCAAACTGTACATAAGAATTTATTTTATTATGATGATGAAGGCACTGGTAGGTTTCCAAGTTGCTTTACAATTGTAAATATCTCAATAAATCATTGCTTAACTGATCTCTCTCTCTCTCTCTCTCTCTCTCTCTATATATATATATGTACATAGTGGCCTATATACATATAGATGTATATAGTGGTCTTTTGTTTTAATTGTGGAGGAACACGGATTTAGGGGTATCTTAAAGAGTGAATTGGGGGGGGGGGGTTCAGAGATTTTGCAGGTTTTAAATAAGGAACACCAGAATCCCTGCTAAGGAGGCAAGTGGCAGGACCCAAGCAGAGAAGCCTGCTCAGGGCTGGCACCTGGGACCCAGCTGGAGGTGGTAAACCTCCTGGCCACTTGGGGCCAGGACATGCTCTGACAGTTCAAAGCAGGCCACTATGTGGGAACATCTTCCAGGTGATAGCTGCCCAGATGGCCAGGCAGGGGCACACATGGCAGTAGTGCTGCACAAAGGCAACTGTGCAGCCACAGCCCATGGCCCAGAGGGGCAGGTTCCTCTCCTGTCTGTTAAGTCTCCATCCAGGTCTGGCAGACACACAGCCTTGGGGCCACAAGCTGTTGCAAGTGGCAGTAGCCCCCACTTCCAGACTTCTGCAGTGGGAAGAGGGTGCAGGGAACTCTCAGTGATGCTTCAGCAGTCCAACTGGCACAGGGGGTAGTGTCCCCAGGTACCAACTGGCCGATCCCCAGAAGCTCCTGTCTATTTGTAACATTCAAATACTGTGGGCCCTAAGGCCCACCCAGCTAACTAGTAGCCCCTATTGTATGGGGGTGAGTGAATGCTATAACAGAATACTTGGGACAACAAAGGCAAAAAACAAAACAGCAGTGACATGAGGGTCAAAGGGTCAAAATATAAAAATGAGTGTGCCTGAAGTGGACACCAAGCAGAGCCCCCTGGGCCACAGCCACCTGTCCTCAAAGGCAGCCGGTAGACATCGCCCACTGGTGCTCTGCCTGGAAACGTAAACAGACAAGTGAGAGGAAAGCAGCCCTGCAGTCTCTGAGCACCTTCCCGGCCAAAGCCTCCTTCTTGGTCAAGAAAGGCCACACTTTCCCAGGGCCAGGAGATCTGGGGACTTGGTGAGGTCATGGGTGTGACCATAAAGAAAAGGGTGGGGAGTGAAATTCAACCAGAACCTCAGGAGTAGGTTTTGAAGGTTGAGGTGGAGGGGCTGCAGCCTGGAACACTCGAGGGTCATGTGTGCCAGGGTCTCCCTCTGCCCACAGAAGGGACATCCTCTGAAGCTCCTGAGAGCAAGTAGCTCTGAGCTACTTGCCAAGGCAGCTTTTTATATTGCTGCGACCAGTACAGGGCAGCTTTTTATACTGCTGGGGCCAGGACGGGTGCTAGCCCCAAGCTCTAGCTCCCCCCGGCTGCAAAACTGGGAGGAGGCAGGCAGGGTTATTTTGCTCCAAGTGGCACAATTTGTTCCACACCAAAGTGCATGTCTGGGTACATGTGCTGAGGCAAAAATCCCTAGCACATATTTGCACTGCTTCTATTTGAGCTGCTGCAAGCACACGTGCTTGCATGTGTGAATGTACCCACAGAGAGCTGAGAGATAAATAAAAAAAAATATTATTATTTCTTGGGAAACACTTATCTTGAGTGCCTGAGAAGGGGACATGTGGACTCCAGGGACACTCAAGAAACTGAAGCAGTCCAGAGAAGTACTAGTCTTTGTTAATGGTTCCTTCCAACTACCAATATTTGGTATGTAAAGAAAATATGCCTTCATTCTTTTTTCTCTAGTTTTTTTTCAGTAGTTTCAACATTGTCCTTTAGAGAGAGCAAAAGCCCAGCATTAATCTGACAGCTGTAAAAAGTAGAGGTCTTGGAAAACAATCTGTGGCCAGGAGCAATTCTCCCCTATTACTTCACTATGCAAGTGTGGTGAGGTGCTTGTAGAAGGCAAGGTAGCTAGATTTTTTTAACAATAAAGTATCATAATCATTTGGAGATGAGACAGTACGCTAGTCCATGACTGGGGGTCCACGGTGCTACTGCAATATAGTACAGGACAGTCTAGTAGAAGAGCACCTTGGCCCCTACTGCTTTTTTCAAAGGGCTTAGACTGAAACCACTTCCTTTCCTATTTTATCTTTATGGCCGATTTTTTGATCAATATTTTTGAAAGTTCAATTTTTTTATAATCTATGCAGCATAACTCCATCCTCTTTCCTCCAGTCCACTCACATGCTGTTGCCCTTATCTGCTTCCTCACTACAATTTTGCTTCTCTGGTTTCCTTTTCTGTCTGTCCTCAACTGTGACCATAACAAGTTTCCTTATAACAGATCTCACTGTAGTGCAGTATTATTTAAACCCATTGTTAGAGCAGAGAAGACAATATTCAGAGCACTGTCAGTACTTTGTCCATAAATTTTAGTCAGCAGAATGTCAGACACAACCAACTATGCTCAGATTAATGCTAGCCACTGTCATCAGTAGCTACTAACCACAGTGCAATTAGTTTGAAATGTTTGCTAAGACCAACCCAGGCCAAACAATGAATTCACACTTCTGGATCATTTACCTGTAGAAGTATCCTTGACAAACTGGAAGAGTCATAGGCAAAAATTTATATAACATACCAAGTATTGCCCCTTCTTTCTTGAACAGCACTGCCTTCCTGCTGAGCAGCAGATGTCCAGTGTGTTGTGTGCGGGCTTTCCAGTTAAGAACCAATCAACTGTGCAGAATATGGATATCCACAAAGGACATCTTTTTGAATGTACACATATATATCAGTTACAAATTCATGGATGATGATCAAGCAGCTTGAAGGCTTTTCCAATCCCAACCCCAATGGTCTGAGCTTACAGAACAACTCTGCCTTAAGAATTGAGACTAATTAGACAGAAAGGTAAAGATACAAGCTGGCCTGTTCCCACTTCTCCAAGGAATGTTATTTCTACCCAAAATACTTTGCATAACTTAAGACACACCAAAGTATGAATACTTTAAAAACTCGAAAGGCTGTTACTACCATGTGGTACCTGCCTTCACAGTATTATTGAGTAACTCATGAACGGTTCTAGCTCCATAACCAGAGTAACCATAATTTATTTCCAGTCCATTGGAATGGGAGTTAAAATGCCATGCAGTGCCTAGAGGCCTTTCTTACCTGGCTGTTTCATCCTCATGTTTTAATACTTTAAAACAAATGATCACAACTCAAATAAGAAGCTCTTAAAATGTTAAAAACTATTTACAACTATTACAATCACAACAAGTGTAGAATCTTAGAGCTACCTATAGGATGGCATGCATTATTTCTTAGCACATTTTGAGGTTTTGAGTTTTTTTCTTTCCATGTGTATTTAAACCAAAAGCTGTCACATTTTCATTAACGCACACATCTTTTTTGGACAGAAAAAAAATCAAGCTGTTATCCTTTCATAAGTAACTTAAGGCACTGATTTTCATGATAGTTATGAAGTATCAAAGTGAAAAGATAAGGTCTAGCCATTATAAGAAGAATTTTGCTATGTTGCCTCAAGGTTTTAGAGTTAGTATGAAGCTTGTCTTGATATCACTAGGGTGTCTGAATTAAGTATATATGAATCAAGATAGCTGATCTGCAGGAGATAAATGATAAAAATTAGACTGAGGAATATAAAGATAAAAAAAATCTATGGAAGCATTGCTAAAAATAATTGAGCATGTGTTATAAGGGAAAAGAATGAAATAAAAATAAGAAAGTTTTCTGAATAGAAGAAATTCTATTGTTTCTTCAGATGGGGCAATACTTTAGTTAAAAATCAGAAATATTATTTTCTGGTATGAAATTAAGAACATTCTGCTCACTGCATAGCATTCTATCAATTCATATCTGCTTTAGAAAATTTTTGGAAGTTACTTTGAAATACAAGGTTATTCCTCTATAACACCAATGCACAGCAATTAAAATAAGTTCAGCTGAATCTTATTTCTCAGTGATAAAGCTAGATGTTAAGAATCATAGAAAACAGGGCTGGAAGGAACATCAGAAGGTTGTCTAGTTTAGTCCACTGCTTAAGGTAAAATTCTCCCTGTTTAAATCATCTCATCCACATGTTTATCTAACTGGCTTTTAAAATTGTTGAGGATGGAGACTCCATAACCTTTCTAAGAAATCTTCTCTAAATCTGGGAGAACAGCCAGCATTCTGAATGAATTTAAGAAGCTGGGATATCTATCTTTAAGTGAAAAACCTAGTTATTTGTCTAAATAGAGGCTATGATGCTTTTTGATTCTAATTAAAAAGCCTGCTTTGGACCTAGTTTGAATCATATGTTATCACAGAAAAGGAAGAAAAAGATAAACCTGCCTATTTCAGAGAGGAAGGGAACAGCTCTTCCTCAGGACTCCACAAAGAAGCAGATTTATTTGGTTTCCTTCTCCTGAGAGGATTCCTTTCAGCCAGCCCCAGTGCAGTTTTACAAGTCACAAGCCACTACTTTTGAAACCCTGGCTCTTTTCAGGCCTTGGATTCCCCAGTGATTCATAGCAGCCCCACCTGTGGGAGCTCCTCCTTTTTGGTCAGCTCCTGGGAAAGATGGAGGGTGTTTTCTTTAAAAGAAGAGAGTTATCAAAGTGTTGACTGAGGTGCCCACTCCTCTAAGAGCAGAAACTGCCTGGGGAGAGAGCCCAAAGAGCCAGACAGAAGTCCACAGGTGCAGGTTACCAAGGCAACAGGCTAACGAGCAAATTAGCCTGCACCTGGTCAGCTGACCAGACGAGCCAGGGCCCTGGGCCCATATAAACCCCAGAGCTGGGACTAGAGAGGAAGTGCTCTGCCAGCAGCCAAATGAGAAGCAGCCTCCAGGAAAGAACTGCCCAGAGATTCTGCAGCTGCCCGATATGCTGCACATAGGGCTAATGGGGCTCCAGGAGCTCACCAGGTATCCTTGCCAGGGTAGAAGTTTGACTAACTTAAAGGGGCAGAGCACACCCTGAACTTTTTTTGTTGTTATAGTCTGGGGCTTATATTTTGGTTACTGTCTTATAACACCAGAGGATCGGGCTGAGGCTATTGGGGAAGGAGAAGGCCTCGTTGGGGGCCCACTACAGTGTGGGGACCCCAGCTCCAGAGTGGGCGCAGTGTTCAGGGTGAATGGGCCCTGGTGCCAGGGTGGGAAGTGACAAGTGAGGAGAGCGGGCCCCAGCACCAGAGGGTGCAGTGACAAGTGGGAGAGAGGACCCCAGCACCAGAGGGCACAGTTGTGGAGGCTGGACTAAGCTGAGGCCTCAACTCAAGGAGACAACATTGGTATAAGATCTGCAAGCCTTGGGGTATGGTAAAGGGGTGGTTTTGGAGCCATGCATCTAGCCGTAAGGCTGAGGGTATCCCGGGAGGCACCCATTTTGAGCGGGATCCAAAATGGGATTTGAGAACTTGCGAGGTTCAGCGGGGTCCAGCAGGACCACGTCATGACAATAAGATCAAGGGCAGTCTCCCTATATTATAATTATGAGCAAGACATGGCAGGAGAGAAAGAGGGTGTCCACTGGGCAGGATTGGCATGATCAAGGAGCCCTAGAGATATCACAGACATCCCTAGGGACCGCATCCTGTGACAGTCCCCAAAAGCATAACAGACTCTGCTTCAAAACAAAGTCTTTCTCGTGCTATTCCAGTTCTCTCTGTCCTCACTCAGAATATACATGGTCCTTACTGTCTGTCTACATCAGGTACCTTCTTTCTCTCTCCAGCTTCTTCAGAGCCTCACTCTTTCTCCTGAGGCTTAGTCAGTAACACTTGTAACAAAACTGTTACAAAACTATAGTCTTAACCCTGTGATTCACTCAATACAATGAAACATCATGCCACAGGGAACCAATCAGGGTGGCAGTCTCTATGCCCAGACTGCTGGCCCACTTGACAGGATCAGACTGCTATCGCCCCTGATGTAAAAATGGTATCTAGGTGTCCTGCACTGAGAACTACTTGCAAGCATTCTAATATAATAACAGGCTTAATCTGTCTGTCTGTCACACTTCTGGCCAACTGTGCACGTGTTGCCGAGTGGGTGGGTGACGATTGGCTGGGTTGTCTAGGCTACAAGGGCCCAAGTTTGTGCCACTGCCAGGGAACTTTGGCAGTGTGGAACACATCCCAGCCATCCGAGCAGCAGGGCTTCCCCCTACCTCCCTGCCTGAGTGTGAAGGGGGGGATCACAGTGACAGCACCCTTCCAGAACAGCTGGCTAGGAGGGTGTGACAGCTGAAAATTATGCCTGTGTAATCAAGGTGTTTGCTGAAGGCTCTATGAAGATTAGATCAAATGATTTTCTGTCCTTTATTCAGATACTAAGCTATATGTTGTTGTTGCTAAAAGCATAATTAAAGTCTAAGATGTAGTAAGACCTTGTAAATGGTATGAGGCCTAGTAAATTTAGCAAAGCCTTATAGAAGTAGTGATAGTAGGCCCCATGGCATAGTTAAAATTAACCTTATCAAAAAAATGCAAGGCATGTACTGCTATTGGTCAGTCTAAGGACAGTTGAAGTAAAAAGAATCTGAATCTCTGTAACTTATCAGAAAGGGATTAATTAACTGTTGACCTGGATCAGTGGGCCTGTGGAAATTAAGGAGCCCAAAGACTGAATACCAGGGTCCTTTCCCTTTAATCACTTAAACTTCTGAATGACCTGCTGTATTGTCACCTCATCATTAGTTGGCCTATCTAGAATGTATTAGCTTAGAGACAGGAGGGGGAGGCGGTGGGCAGGGATGGAAGGAGGGAGGGGAACAGGGAGGCAGGTGGATCCAAAGTGGTGGGGGGAAAAAGGGAAGCTGAGTTGGATCCAAAACAGTGTGGAGGGGAGCAGGGTCAGACCTGAAGTTGGGGGGGAAAGGGAGGGACGTTGGAGCAGGGATGATCCCAGAGCAGCAGGGGGTGGGGTAGAGCGAGACTAGAGAAAGAATTGGGTGGGGAGGGAGGGTGCAGGGCCATATGCAGGGCTCCATCCCTGCCACCCCCCCACCATTATTCTTGATGGGCAATTTGGTAGTTATTGACAGAAAATCAGTGCCCACACTGATCCCCACAGAACTGCAGGCTAGAACCCAGCTCACATAGCCTTTTCATCACATATGTCAGTGTCACTTTAAAAAGTACTGCTTTGCAAAAAGAGGTTTTCAACTATTAAATACTCTACTTTTCACAGGTGCACAGCTAGATAGTCATTCACACTATCTTTAGTTTAGATTACCTTTAGTTATCCAATTTTAATTAAGATAACTGTCAATAAGTCCTTGCTAAATGGGGAAAATAAAGCAAGAATTTCAATCCATCTAGAAAGTTGTATTTCCTGACCTTCAAATACTGCTTTCTGAAAGAAAATTTATACCTTTAAGGGTGTTTGCCATTACAGTGTGAAAGAAGATACAGACATAGGTTGAAGTGTGGTGAGATCAATCATAACTGATTTTCTCGAGTCTAATTAAAGTAGTCAACCTAGATTTTCTTCTGTCTCTTCCTTTACTTTTGTATTACTAAGGCTTTTCCAGAAGAATTATTATTTACTTGGTCCTGCTGTTACATAGGATATTTAAGAAAACCTAATTACTGGCGTTGTTTAACTTGCTGCCAGACAAAGCACTCAGCACAGGATTATTCCCTACAGAATGGCCCTAACAGTAGGTCAAACTGAACATTCCAGCAAAACTTTTCTTCACGCTCCAACAGGTTTATGATGTAATGTTAATATCCAAAAAGCCAGCTTTCTGGCTACTGCACTAGTAGTCTTTGTCTGACATATAAAGTTCTGTTCAGAGTTCATTTGAGTTTTTTACGATAATTCAGTACATAATATTCAGGTGAGAAAAAAAAGCAGCAAGACTATAAAATGGAGAACCAGAATTCACTTCATGGTTTTTCTTGCCAAAAAGGATTAACACTTGTATTTGTGAGGAAGCAAAAATTTCAATTAAGCATTGGGATTAAAACAGATCTTCTCTTGATTATGACTATTATTAGATTTATAGCCAATACTCCTTTTCCTTGATCCATCAAATGATCATTTGCAGGAGTCTACTTAACATATTTGAAACCTAAAGAGCAATTATGATAAGCTGTATCACTGAAGTTGTCCTCAATAATAAATCCATATAACTTGATAAATTGCTTAAAAGCAATTCAAGCTACAATTTTAATACTGAATGTAATAGTTACTTAGTCACTACTCACCCATTTATGAGACTGAGTCACTTTGAATCAGGTTGTACACCAACAGGAGCTGAAAAAAGTGCTGTATAAGGAATCCTTTTCCTCAGAAGGCAACATAAATTAGGGCTAGCCATTGAAAGAGTCTAACTTTGGTCTCAGCAAAAAGAGAGGATGGGTTTTGAGGTTATCTTTATAAAGTAATTACTCCCCAGTATCTTTCATACAAGCTGTGCTTGCACATTGAGGATGGCATTTATCCTTGTCAATTTACCCAGTATTAAGAAACACAGGTTCCTATTTCCTATGTCCAGCAGAACAGTACTGTACTGTTAATCAAGAGATTCTGTATGCAAGTCCATAGCAAACCAGTATGTTACTTAAATGAGTTGAAAGAAAACAGTATTTCTTTCTCAAGGAGCATTTTGCCAAAGGCAGGTATAGATCTGACTATACAGTGGGTGCAACTATATGCACACTTAACTATGCAGTAGACTAATTTGCTGCGGTGTAAAGCATCACAGTCTACATTTGCAAGACTATTAGGCTGCAGCAAACTGTAATTTACTGTGTTGTTCTTTGGCTGGCTGTTTATGCTTCTCAATGTGGCTGGCTGCTTCAGTGCCCTTTCAGGAGGACAGCTTGGCATGCCACTTCTAGCTTACGAGGGTACTGACTGTTCTCACTTGCCCTGACTTGATGTTTCACATCTGTTAAGGGAGGGTGGTCTTGTACCCTTTAACTTTGGCACTCAGCCAGACCTGGCACCATCTTTTGGGGCTCCACCTCCTCTACACCCTGCCAAGCACCAACCTAATGTTGAAGTTTCTCACCTGATAGGTTGAGGTAAACAGCCTCCTAAAATGTCTCTAGCCATAGCACTCAAAACAACAATGTCCCAAACAAAACTATAAATGAGCAGTCCTTCTGTGATAGCGGGGCATATGCCCTTGTCCGTGATGTCACCCCCTCCATGAGGCAGAAAAAGGAGCTGAGCATACAGCTGCTATGCTGAGTTCCCCATCTACTTACAGTTTTGACGCCCTTGTGCTTTCTCTTTTCATCTCTTCGTTATCCTAGATCCAATTGTCTGGCCCTGTCTGCCAGGCCAGCCCTTCAGATAAGTTCTCTGGCTCTTCCGAGCCAGTGTTTGGGGGTCAGCACTGCTGCTCAGGCTTCTACCACTTGCCCCTGTCAGGGCACACTATGCCTGTGCTTCTCTCTCTCCCACACCGGAAACTCACTTGCAGTCCTCCTGGGGTTTCCCTCTGGGCTGTTCTCGTCTCCCCACTCAGGTTCCCCCCCAGTCAACTGGCGTTGGCATGCAGTCAAAAAGCATGCCCATGCCAGGGCCAGGGTTTCCACCTCATGATTCAATGCTGCCAGCTCTCTCTCCTGCCACTGTTCAGATCACTCACTGTCCTCCAGTAAGTATCTTCTAGTGGCGAGTGTTTTTTCTCTGCCACACTAACTTTCAGTAACTAACTACTGGCTAGGGACAGTACTATCTTACAGGAGCAAAAATAACTGCACCTAAACACATGTGTAAATGCTAACCCAGGTATAATTTGTACCCAGTCAGGCCAGGCAGAAGGGGCCAGACCCCTGTCTGCTGCTCAGC
The DNA here is from genome assembly GCA_030014935.1 of Caiman crocodilus. Classification (NCBI taxonomy): domain Eukaryota; kingdom Metazoa; phylum Chordata; order Crocodylia; family Alligatoridae; genus Caiman; species Caiman crocodilus. Next base: position 113,312,629 of record JAGPOW010000304.1, on the reverse strand, counting down.
CACATGGCTCTGCTCTTAGGGGACTCTGTACCTTGGCCAACCCCTAATTACATTCCCTCTACGTGGAACTGCTAACAATTAGTGCCTCTGTTCCTTGAACTCTCTCTCAAGCCTGTTCTCCCTTGGTGTAAAGCTGACTATTTTTCAGGAAAACATAGGGCTGATGATCCGAAGAGCTATAATATTTCAAATGTCAGATTTGGATTTGCAGTGTACCATTCTTCCTACAATTCAGTTTTAGCTTAATAAATTCTATGCTCCAGGTCTACAGTTGATTATTAAATTCTGCCAATCGGTCTTATCACCTAATGTTTCAGGGAATCCTTGGCCTTGCCTGGTTTCACAGAAACTTATTCAAGATTCAGTCTAAAATCTTGTTACCTAGCTTCCCAATGTTCCTTTTGTAATGTTTGAGAGGTTATGTGTTTGGTTCAGAATGTCTGTGCTTTATCTCAGAAATATCATGTAGGACAGTGTTGCTCAACCTTTTGATCTCATGGGCCAGATAGGTGGCCTGAAGCCCATTTGTGGACCAGACTGGACTGGTACCACCCTCTCCCTGCCCCATGCACCAGAATTAGGCCCTGGGAGTCTGGTACTCCCCTCTCCCACATCCCCCATGATTGCCCCCATGTCAGGATTGGGTTCTGGAGATCCAGCGCCATCCCTGCCTAGCCCTGCATGCTTTGATCAGACACTGAATCCAGAACACAGGGACTGGGGCTCCTCATGTGTCCAGAAATTTGGTGTCCCCACTCTCCTGTCACAAAATTTGTGGACCCACGGGGAGCCCTGTGAGCCAAATGACATGGTGTTATGGGCTAGATCTGGCACATGGGCTGGAAGTCGAGCACCCCGATGTAGGAGCTCATAAGATATTAGCCTTCTTTGCCATAAAAGACAGTGTGAGACTGGGTTTTACCTTACTTATTAATCTCTAATTCATGTTTCCTCCTCAGCATTGTAAAAACATGTTTTACCAATACATTGAAATCTTAACATCACTGAAAGAAAGGCAAGCACCTCCATTTTACAGAGGATGAAAAAGGGCAAGTCAAGCAAGTGGTTCAGAGCCCAACAAAAACTGATAGCCAGGACTGGGACATCAGGCCGTCTGTCACTGGCCCTTATGCTATCTGTGAGGCCACAAGAGAAAATATGTTAATACTTTTACCAGACAGGTATTTCAATGCAGCGATTTGATTGTGCTTCTTGTTAATGCAGTAATACATTATCCTAAACTAAAAACTTCCTGCTTGGGATATTAATGTGAGCTGGGATAGGGTCATCTTCCTTGCTTCCTTCTTTGCAAGAATCTAAGTTAGAGGTAAAGAGGTTTCCTACCACACAAAACTAAAATAGAACTGTCTCTGCCTTACCTAGCATGAAGTTAAAGGGACTTATGCATTAGTTGCAATTTCTTCAAACAATCTTAAAGCATAGTGATCACTACCAAGGATGTAACTTACAAAACAAATGTAGAAATAACACATATAATTCTGACTCCTTTATAGAAAACAGATAGCAATTAACAGCTAGAGAGAGGTAGTTAGCCATATGAGTCTGAAGTTAGCTAGAAGACAAAGTGGGGTGGCACCTTGTAGACTAACTCCTTCAGAGATGTGAGAGTTCACAGGCTGCAGTCTACCTTGTTAGATTCCCTCCCTTCTAGTTAACAGGTTGGGCTGACCTGGGAAGATTGTGGGGAGAGGCTTTATTCTCTTGAAAGTGACATTACAATTCATGGGCGTTCATTTATTTCAGAGATTCTCAACCAGGGTACTGTGAGATCATTTTAATCATGCAATATTGCCACAAAAAGGTTTGCAAGCACCTAACACAGGATTCACAAGATAAACCCAGAAACTCAAAATTATTTTTTGTTGTCAGAAAACTAGTGAAAGTTAAGAAGCTGATATTTTTGAGAGCAGCCTGTGAGTCTGCTCAAGCAGACATCTTGAGCCTAAAAGGTTTAAGAACCACTAGTCCACTTAAATGCCTCATTAAAATATAAATACTATTTTCTTCTACATTTAACTGAAAATCTAATGCTGCTGACTTATTGAAACAATGGAAGGAGTCATTCTCTGCCACTGAAACAAAACATAATGGATTCCTCATGTTAGTCACTTAAACTTCTGAATGACCTGCTGTATTGTCACCTGATCATTAGTTGGCCTATCTAGAATGTATTAGCTTAGAGTTGATCCTCCTGAGTCTCTAGTCTTTCTTCAAACTAGAGCAGTGGTGCCCAGTCTTTTGGCCTACCACGTGGGGTGAGTGGTGAGGGGTCAGTCCATGGGCCAGATCCAGGGGGAAGGCCTGTAGCCCCAGACCAAGCCCTACAAGGACTGGATTGGGTCTGGCACCCCAGCCTCAGCCCTGCACATACCAACCAGATCCCACACAAGAGGCCCCAGTGGCTTGTAAATTTGGCAGTGGGGAAGAGGTGGTAGTTTCAATTGCCACTGTTCCCCACTGCCAAATTTCTGGACCTGTGAGGAGCACTGTGGACCAGGTCATACAGTTTCACAGGCTGGATTTGGGGCCCGGGTGGGGGTTGAGCACCCCTGAACTAGAGTAATAACTTTAAATCAGTGTAAACTATCTGCTTTCCACTGCTGTCCATGAGTTGATAGGGAATAAGCCTACCTTCATTAGTTTTTAAGCTATCATAGGTCTAACTTAAAAAGAAAACAGTGTAGTAGATAGAAAAGGCTACTGAAAAGAACTTAAATTACCATTGTAGCTTCAAAGTGAAAAAAAAATCAGGCACTTAAATGATACAAGAGGCAAGGATTTCTTAGGGTGATATCTTTTATTGGACCAACTGTGTGGGCAGGATAGAGTTAGACAAGGTTTTCAATACAAGACTTGATGTAGGCACTTTTACAATTTTTATTCCAGGTTGAAACAATAGGATCATGTTTCTGTAATTTTGGGATGTAAAAAATATATGAAAGAACGAAGGTAAAACAGTTACTAAACTCTGACTACCCACAGCAGAAACATTTCTAGACAATTCCCATTGCTGTTTTTTACAGTGGAAAGACAATGAAGGTTACTTGACCCTTCCCTACAGATAAAATCATGGCATCACTAGCAAGACATTTTAGGCAAAATTTTTCAGTGTTGTCGTGACCTCTAGAAATACTGTTTGATTGAGTCATTTTTAAGTTAGTAGACCCAACTGGCTGTAAAGAGTGCTCCTGTTCATGAAAAGTAGATGTTCAATTTTTTTCACAGTTGTGAAGACCCCTGCTGTAATCTGGTTTAGACAGGAGATCTATAACCTTATTCAACTATCTTAATATAGTGCCATCTATCACTGTGGTACCTGAGCTCCTTCCACATAAAATCAATGGCAATAAAAGAAACTTATGTGGGCTTCATAATATCTGTCTGGCATTTCTTCCTGTCTGTGTGATCAAAACTCAGGCTAGGTAGTGGGTGTCTGGTTTTATAAGTTTCAATTTATTCTTGTTTAAGGTTGTTTAGTTTTCTGGGTGGGGGAGTTAAAATTTTGATAGAGTTTTTTGGGTTTTATTCTCAAAGTAAAACAGGATGTCAATACTGAAAGCACCTTCCATGCAGAGGAAAATCTTTTCTGAAGGGGCAGGCAGTTTTACAATGTCACCTCCAAAGACAGCATGTCCCTAGTTTTACCTTATCGTCTCTAGAAATGTGGTTCATCACCACCAGAAATGGTTCATCTCACCCCTCACATGTATCCTAAGTCATCTACACTGTACTACAGGAGTGTAGCTGTTTCAGCAATTCAAACATCAGTCTTTGATCTTTAATATAGATAGGCCTTGCATTACTTGGCTTGTAGATCAGGACATCCCTTAGACATTTAGCTATACTAGATCCTTCCTCAGGATTAAGTATAGATTAGATGATCTCTTGACTTCCCTTTTGGCCCTACGTTTCTATGATACACCCAGAGCAGTTCGCAGAATCTGTGCTGAATTCCTACCAACGATCCAAGGACTGAACATGTATATTATGATGGACTATGTGACAGCTGTGTGCTGTATAAGAACAGGGCAGACTGGCGTTAATTCCTTGTCCAAAACCAATCCAATTACATAACGGGGACATTTGGCATCTAGTATCTCTCGTATCAATTTATCTCCCTAGTTCATAAAATGCTCCGGCAGGCCATCTGAGCAGATGTGTTTCATCAGACCAGGAACGGATGATCAAGGCTTCTTTTACTCATCATATTTCAGGGAAAAGAGTCATCCATCAGTAGAGTCATTTGCAACTAACAGAAACCAGAAATTCTTGGTTTCTGCTCTGGGAAAGTCTAAGCCCAGTATCCCCATCAGACATTTTTCTCATTCACTTCTTAGCAGCGGTATACTCTGAGCTACCAATCTCTCTGATACCCAAAGTATTCAAGTAGCAAGGTAAATTAGCTCACAACATAGGGAGATCTAGAGTTCTGAAAATGGGGTTGCAGGATCAGCAACTAGCACTGCAGAGTTGGATGCACCCCTAGTCCCAATCTCCCCCAATCCCCTCCCTTTGACCTTCTTCTCCACCCACTGCTGTCACTGTCCCCAGCTGATGCAGGAGGACCCCAGAGCTTCTCCTGCCCCACTCCAACTGAGCTGCATGTGTCTGTGCTCAGCTGGGGACAACAGCAGTGGTAGGCAGGCATATTTAAGCTGCTGAGGGGTGATCAAGCTGCTGAGGGGTGATCAGCAGGAAATAGGGCAGGCTCTTTTTTCCCGGGCACCACCAGGGGTAACTAGGACTAGTGGTCACAAGTTACTGGAGAGC
>JAGPOW010000304.1:113292845-113307738 GCA_030014935.1 Caiman crocodilus | reverse complement strand
TGTTCTTGCTCCTACCTTGGGCATCTTTAAGAGTAGATTAGATAGGTACTTGGCTGGGGTCCTGTGACCCTGGCACTCATTTCCTGCCAATTGGCGGGGATTCAGACTAGATGGCCTGCTCTAGGCCCCTTCTGACCCTAGGTACTACGATACTATGATATTCCTACTCCCTGCACCTACTCCTGGGGCTGGATGAAAATACCAGGGGGAATCAGGCAGGGACAAGGAATCTGTCCTGGGCTCCTCTCCTGAGTTCAGCCCAGCTCCCAGCACAGACCTGCTAGAACACAACAGGACCAGCTACGGAAATCCCTCTGCACTAAGTTAGCTGGGGGCAGCAGCAATGGCCAGTGTGAGGGGGGATAAAGAAAAGGGGAGGGGGGCATGCTGTTGAATATGGTGGGGAAGGGAAAGGAATCACGGAGTGATTCTTACTTGCTTAGGGGACTTAAGAATACCCCCAACTGTTGCTCCCACAATGTGGTCTGAAAGGGAGGGGCAGCCATGCTACTGCGCCCCCCCTTGGATCTGCTCCTGGCCCATACTAACTTCAGTGCTCTTGTGCCTAGTGTGCTCCCAACAATTGTGTTAGCTATTTTAGAAAAGAATTTGGGTAGCTCTGTTCTCTGCAGCAACTAACACTGTAGAGGTACATTCCAACTGTCCTCTGGTACCCTTGCTAGCTAAGTTTAAAGCTAGCTTGAGTATTATACCTGTAGCCTTCAGCCTTTGTGTACCTACACAAAGACCTAAAGACAACCTGTTCCTCAGACATCTACAACATTTTGATTCAAAATAGGGAGATGCTTTACTCAGGGAGGTAGAAAAGATTCAGAATCTAGTATGAACAATATCACTATATATTCTTACATACAATGCACCCAAAATAAGACACACGCCTTGTTTTTGAAAGACAGAATGAAGAAAAAAAAATCTTTCTTTGTTGTAAGTAGACAAACTGAAGAGCAGCGGCTAAGGACCCAGCTTGCTTATTGTTCTACTTCCTGTGGATCGCATGAAGATTGTATTTTCACATTTGCCTTATAAGCAGCAGAAACTATGCTTCTCAGTACTGTATTTTTCAGATATAATATGAATTATGGAACATACAATCTTCTGACTCCTCTATCCCTACTATCTTGGACTATTTTTTTCTCTCTAAAGCAGGGGTTGGCAACATTGGGCAGTGCCAAAAACACCCATAACCTTGACTTATAAGATTTTGGTGTGTCAGGGGCAGATGGTAGGGGGATTGTGAGTGGTCTGAACTTTGTTGTGGCAGTGCATGTCTTTGCATGCCATGCTCTGGCACCTGCACCAGGGGTTGCTTACTTCTCCTCTAAAGCATTTGAAAGTATGAATTATCTGTTAGACAACACCTGGAAGCTACTTTTGCATCTCACCCCCCCTCACTGATATCAAATTTCTTCCAACACCCCACTGTGATAGTATTTGCCTTGTATACACTTTTTCCATGAGTAAGAGGAACCTCCTCCAGACCATAACAAGGTTCTGTTAGGTTTAATGGGGGTTCCTTGCTCCCTGTTGCATTCATCTAAATGTATTTGCCTCTAAAATATAAACTCATAAAAGTAGAAGAATAAAGGAGACAAGCTCTCATGGCAGGATCTCCCTATCCTGTATGTCATACCAGTAAGACATCACACAGACATATTCTAACTTCTTGCCCAAAGTACTATTTGGGCCAAAGAATCCATCTGCTGGTAATTTGCCCCATCCCACACATTAATCAATGGGAAGGCAAGCTGCAAGCCTTAGATGTTCACAGAAACCTATTATTTTATTGGAAAAGAACTGATTCCTTCAGGACCTCCCCAAGCACATGTAGAGCAAAGGAAAAGTTGACCTGGATCAGGCCAGAAATAATCTAAGGGCACTGAGATGTATAAAGATCTATTATTAGATTAAATCCCCCAGTTCAGAGGACTCAAGAGAGTTTCTTCAACATTTTTACAACACACACTCATTGCAGACATCTGCAAGGCATCTGCTTGAGCTTCAGTCTGCATTTTTACTAAACCTTATTCTCTGCTGGAAGCATCAAGGTCCCTTTTTCTCCAAGTTGTTTTTTTTCCAATTCTCTCTCTGCAGTTAGCAGGTCTGGAACTCACACAGAGCACACAAATATACTTTCAGCCAATCCTACTTTGCCTCAAAGTAATTTTTTTGAAGAAATTATCCCCAATAAATGCTCATTCTAGAAGAGCTTGGGGGGAGGGGCAAAAAAGCATCTGGTGTTCCCATCATTAGGCATTATCATCAACTCAAAAAAGGATACTTAAAGTCCCTCAAAGATCCTTAAGTGGTAGTACCTGGAAGAAGTTCTTGAACAGAGAAAACAAAGTGAAACGTCTACATATTTAAAAACATGCCAATGAACAACTTATCCCAATAAACTGTCCCTAAATAATATCAATTTATACAATAATATAAAATGTTCTGTGACAAAATGGTTAAGATATAGAAACTAAGCAGAAGAAACTGAGAGTAGGCAAGCCTGAACCTCCCTTCCTGGTTTCTATACAGCAGCATGAGGATGAAGAGGGCACATGCAGGCCTAATGGGCACATTTTATCCAACATAAGGCTGTGGTCTCTTGGCCCAAGAACACATGCCCATATCATGAGCAGAATACACACCAAGTACTCTAAGACTCAGTGAAATATTTATAATTGAACTGGCTGATGCAAAAAGTTTTGTACATCCACGGCAGTTATGCTGTACTGTGTTCATGCCTACACTTTTGCCTTGGATGCCCTTTGTTATATACATCATAGCACTGTTAGTTTCCATTTTGCATCCTCTCTTGTGCCCACATCTGTAATAACATCCTCTTTATCATCTGTAATCCTGTCTGCCTGTGTAGTTTAGGGGCTCATCCCTCTCAAGGTAACAAACTTCTAACCTGTTCCCCGAATCTACAGAACAGTATGGCCCATTTTCAGCCTTGCCCCAACCTGGGACTCATTTGTCTTTGGGCCTTTTCCTCCAGGGCCATCACATTCCTTTCCATACCCAAGGAAAAGCCAGCACAGAGAGGCAATGCTTCCTAGCTTCCCTGGTTATCAGGGTTTCTCCCCACGTTGCTTCCTTCCATGGCTTCTCTCTGCCTGTAATTTTTAAGCCTCTCTAAAGCAACCCCAAAACTTCCTGTTGCCTCATATCTGCTTGGGCTGAAGTTTTTTTTATATCTGCTGTTTCTAACTAGCTTCTTGGTCACTGCTAAGAGATTTAATTAAGATCTTCATTAACTCTTTCTAGTTTAGTGGTGTGTGGAGTGTAACATCTCATCACCACTTCATGTTCTAGTTCTGCTGCAATGCATTCTTGGATACATATCCCAAATTTCTTGGAACAGAGCCTAGAAGCAATGTGTTCTGGGAACTTTCTAAAGATGCACATGATAACTCAAGGAGCTCAGAGGAATTATAGGCATAAGGCCAAATTCCTATAATTTCCTGAAAAAGTCCCATAGTTCTCACTATGCTGATAACATTTCTAAATTGAGTTTGCAACATGAAAATCAAGAGGAAGCTGGAGCTCTCTTAGCAGGTGCGTGTTACTGTTACCTTTGGAAATCGCCCACTTTTAATAGCTTAAAGGGTTCCAGTTTGAAATATTGAGCATCCCAGGAGGGAGGAAGGAAGGAGATGGAATACTCAAAATACCCCTCCCTTTGACCTCTACAATGTGTCAATTTTTGATCACTTGAAACAAAATCCTTTTATTAAAAATTTGCACCACTGTTTGATATTACAGATCACATGTAAAGTGAGCTTACTAGAAACTAGAAAATAAAATAGATAATAATTTAATAGAAATTTTTAAATTTCTGATGGCCTGACATAAGTAGAACACACTTGAATGGGGAGATGGCAGGACAACCCTCCCCTCCCCACTTAGAACAAGACTTCATAGCACTCTATCTGACACTACTATTTTAACTCTGCACCCAATATGTAAAATGCCATTACGATGACCTTCAAGATACCACAACTTTGTAATACTCAACATTCTCAGCTGTCAGGAGCAATCTTAAGAAAGGGCAACATTTGTAAAACCTTCACGGCAGACATACTTTTAAAAGGACAGACAACTTGGAATCCACTAAAATTGAAGTAGTGAAAATACTATATTTGCCCCTACCTTCCCTGTCAATATCTGATTTTACAGCAACATTTTCCATTAAAAGAAAAAAAAATCCCCTGCTGTTTTGTGAAACATCACCTCAAAACAGATGGGCAACTGAACTTGCTATACAGAGAAAATGAAACTGTTCACAAACTGTTGTCAGCTGAAGTTGTTCTGAAAACAAACAAAAAAAAAACAACAAAAAAAAGAGTATCAAGTGCTATGGAAACCATATCCAGGAGGCTGTTTGGTAATGTTCAATATCACAAACAAGGAAAGTCCAAACTTCAATGCCAGAGCTCAGTAGCATAACCTCTGATAAATGTGATTCACAAGATAGACTTGCACCAGCCCCAGGAACCAACTTAAGAAAGGCACCAAAATTGTTCCCTACTGCTGCAGAGTTTGTATCCTAGCAGCAAGAGCAGTCCCAGTGTTGCCCTTGCAGCAGCATCTGATGTATGGACACCGTGCTCATGCTGCTGCTTTAAGAGCAATACCTGAGGTGGAGAGAGGATTCAGAGCAGTGGCAGATGGGACTGGGTAAAACTCCTGTGCCTCAGCCCCTCAAGGATCTGCAGCCACCACCTGAACCTGCACATATCCACCCCTAGCTTTTAGAACCATGTCCCCCTTCCGTGCTCTCTTTCAGCACTGGCCCAGGGTGCAAACCTTGCTTGTTACAACACTTCTAGAGCCCCTCCAAAAAAAGACGCTAGGAAAGTGTTACCCTGGAGAAAATCAGAGAAAGGCTGTAAGTCCACAACTTCCCTCTGAATCCATCCATTTCTTCTGTCTCTTTAGTTCTAACAACCATAGAGACAAGAGAACTGAGGAACAGAAGGCATTTTTATACATGTAAGTGCCACAGTGCTGGGCACTTGAAAAAGCACCTAGCACTGCATCACTTCTTGTTGTATAAGCAGCAAAACGCGCATCAGCACTGAGAAAATGGCAATGGCGCATTTTTTAACTAAAATACATAGAAGGCATTTTAGTTCAAAAGCACACCACTGCCATTGTCTGTGTGCTTATGTGCATTTCACCACTTATACAACTGCATATGGCACAGTGCAGTTTGCATCAGCTCACGTGCAAAGCAGACTTGATTAATCAAGCTGTGGATCTCCAGTGTATCATGGGACAAAATGGTACATGTATAAATGCCCAGAGGATGCAGATATATGAGCTATTAACATGAGTCAATAATCTCTGGTGCAGTTCATGCTGCAGTTAGCTTCTTCTGGGTGCAGCATCTTCACGTGCACCTAGGACCACAGCAGTGTGAGTCAGGGCACAGCAGCCCCTGGCTGGCCACAGGTTTGGGAGTCAGCCCCGGACTCTGGGCTGTGGTATCAGGTGGTGGAGGGGCTGACTGGGGCAAAAGAGTGACCAAAGAGCAGTGTTGTGTGGCTAGGCAGCAGGTAGGGGTCTGGCCCCCCGCCATCTGGGTTGACTAGGTACAATTTATGCCCGGGTCAGTGTTTACACATGCATTTAGATGCAGTTACTGTTTGCTGTTGCCCAATAGTGTTGCACATGTAGACTGTGATGTTTTGCAATGCAGCAAATCAGTCTACTGCGCAGTTAAGCATGTGTGTAGATGCACCCAGAGGTACCAGGTACAAGAGGGGTGGAGCCTGACTAAATACCAAGACCGTCTCAGAAAAACATGCATTTTTCCTTTTTCAGGAGACAAACGTGGATTTTCTCCTTTAAAGAAGAAAAACTTGGTAAACTGTGGGTTTCCCCTTGCAGGCTGGCAGAGTTCCAAGGGGACTTGGGGTTGGGGGGAGTGGGAGGAGGGTGATCGGAGGCAGGGGGCATCAAATGCCAGTGCACATGCATACATAAACATGACAGTCAGGCAGCATGGAGAGCAGCTCCCTCAGCTTCCTCCAGGCAAGTCTGGGGTGGAGGTGGGGGAAGGGGGCTGATTGTAGCCCCCATGGTGAGGGAGGAAGGCAGGGCTGGGTTTGGGGTTGCTGCACAGCTGGAGCAGTGCATTGGGCCCAGGACCAGTGCATGAATGTGCAGTCATGGGGCCCGGCTGGGGAGCAGTTCATTGTGGGGGCGGCAGTGAGGGCTGGCTCCCCACCACTGTGCAAACTCCCAGGGAAAGAAGCATGGGGGGCACATGCCCCCCCCCCCCAGATCTGTGCATGGGGTGGGGGTGGATGTAGGCAGCCCACTGCAGGCTTGGACTTTCTGCCCTGCTGCCTTCTTCCTGGGGCCTCCACAGCAGAGTGGGGCAGGGAGCCTTGGTGCCACTGCTGGGAGCCCGCTAGGTGCACTGCCATAGGAAGGCATGCCCTGCCCACCTAGCAACAGTGGGGTGCATAACTCCATTCCATTGCTACTGATGTCAGGTGGACAGGGGGCTCTTCGTCATGCCAGTGCAGACAGCGTGGGACATATGGCAGTGGCATCGATCCTACCCACCCTACTCTGCCATGAAGGCTTCAGGGGGAAGACAGCTGGGCAGGGAGCCCTGAGCCCGTGGCAGACAACCCCACATGCCCTCCCCCCTGACAGGCCCTTCTCTGGCCATGCCGCACATGGAGGGGGGAAGCTGGGCTCTGTGCTCTGCTCGCAGGGCTTGGGTGCTGTGGGAGGGAAGCAGGGGGCTGTGGGCCCTGACCTGTCACTGCTCCTGTAGCCCTGGCAGCTGGGGGCTACAGGTTGAGTGAGGGGCACTAGTAGGGCTGGGGGCAGTGCTGTGCTGTGTGTGGGGAGTGAGGGGCACTGGCAGGACCAGGGGACATGTTCAGGAGTAAAGGGCAGTGGCAGGGCTAGGGGCACTCTGGGTCAGGAGTGAGGGGTACCAGCATGGGGTGGGGCCGAACACCAACATATTGGGGCTGCTTAGCACCACAAAGCAGTGGTGGGGGCAGTTGCAGGTGCAGCTGGACTTGTATCCTGGTGAACGAAGGGGCCAGGGGGAGCTCTGATTTTTGATGATAAAAAAGCAAAATTAAATGCCAAAATAAAAAGGTATTTAGAATGTATTTTATTATAAAGTTTGAGACTCTGGTAAGGTTTCAAATAGCCTTAAAACTGTAAATATATCAAGAAAACATTGCATTGAACTGATACACACATATATTAAACATATATACACACACACACAACCGAATTGCCTGTCAAGAATGATGCGGGGAGGGGGGAGATTGTATTTGGCAGCCACCGCCAACCACCACCCCACACTGCTGCTGCATCTGGCTGCGAACCCCCCCTGCACTTGCACTGCACCTGCCCTGCGCCCATCCCCTCTGCTCCATATCCACCTGTCCTGCTCCACTGGAGCCATATCCCACTCATCATTCTTGATGCAGAGCAGGCTGGAGCCATGCCTCCCAAGAATGCTACAGACAGACACACAAACACATAGACTAAGCCCTTTATATATATTAATTAATTAGTTTATTTACTTATTTCCACAATTAAAATGAAACACTATACATACATAAACACACACATACATATTACACATATAGTGTTTCATTTTATTTGTGTAAAAATGCAGATTTGGGGTTTTTAATCAAAGAATGGGGGGGAGGGGTTTAATCAAAGAATTTGCCGTTTTTAAACAGATGAAAACCAGGATCCCTGCTCATTGTTGCCTATACAAAAATCAAAATAAAACCTTCACTTTGGCCAACTGTTAGCAAGAAACACAGCTAGTATAGTGAGGAGTATGATATATTTTACTTCAGTTACAACTCTTGCAATTTTAAGTGCGTGTGTGAACATGTGGCAGCAAGTGTGCAAGAGCATGTGTGCAAATTTATTTATTTATTTACGGCTCTCAGCTCCTAAGCTTTAGTCCTTATCTAAAACTGACATTATCTCTCATAACCGCAAACAAAATTGATGCCATAAACTTGCTAGGATATACCTGCCGGTAAATGGGAAAAAGACTGCCCAAGGTAAAAAATGATGTTCCTTGTTCCATGTCTGCTCATGTGTGAATAATATGGCATGCTAGTGCAGACTGGGATGGGAGGAAGGACGAATGGGTTAGGACACTAAACAGAAAATGGAGGAATCACAATCTTTGTACGGTAGAAAATAATATTTGATTAGAATTAATCAAAAGAGTTCAGGATACCAAGATGAGAGAGTGCAAGCAAAGCAAAAGATTAATAGTATCTTTATTTTCTGTGAAAAGCATAGTTCAGGTGATTCTCAACAAGGGTTCCCTGAGCTGCTTTCAAGGGTGCCACAGGTTAACACGTCAGCACTGTTAGGTGTGCAAATGTGATTCACAAGATAAACTCAAGAGATTTCAAATAGGAATCCATATAATTAAAAACATTCTGACTTGTGGTCTAAGTGCTTGGCAACAGAAGAATTGCTCTATTAATTTTCTGCAGTCAGAAAATGAGTGAAAACTGAAAGCTGGCATTTTCCAATGGATGCCTTGAGTTTAAAAGGGTAAGAAACACCGGCTTAGTTATTCCATGGAAGGGTAAGTAAATTTAAAAAGTAACTTAGATTTTTTTTTATTGGTGTCCTATCAGATAGTTACAGGACCATAAATAAAAAGCATTCTGAATCCCTGTGCAGCTTACGTTCACAGTGTCTGGAGACAACCATAAACCACCTTATGGCAGTTTTACTATTCTATCCTTAGCTACAGGATGCCAGAATTTTCTTTATGCCCATGAACTAAAAAGCCGAACTCCAAAAGTTGTAAGAAACCACACACTCTACCAATAGCTAGTATTTGGACAAGTTAAAAGGCTTGCTCTTACAAGCAATACACTTGGAGGTAAAGAAAACATCTATAGTACAGAGAGGTCAACTGAAGAAGTGTGATTAAATGACTTCCTCAACTTCACACAGCAGAGTCAATAGACAGGAAGCTATTTCAGGGTCTTGCAGGCTATGCTTCAACCTTAGCCAGGAGCCATTCTCCAAATCCGGCAGAAATATATGGGTTTATGGCAAGTTCTTCAAAGGAGTGGAGGAGGTCAAAGCAAAGTGGGGCTCTTCCATGAAATTCTGAACATGCCGCCCTCGCCCCTGCCCTGCAGGAGCAATGCGATTTCTGATCTTGCGTTCCACTTTGTCTTGCATCTATCAGGTGGAAAGTTTACTCCCCACCCGGATGGCACAGTTAGTCACCGGGCGTATTGATTGGATATAAAGATTTAGCACAAAGGTCCCAAAAGTCTAGATAACAAGGAAGAAAAATCTTTAAATGTTTGTGTTCACCTCAGCATCCATGTTGGCAATAGGCAGCAGTGAAAGATAAGGTCTGTAATCTGACAGCCTAGGCAAAACGTGTTCTGAGAGAGGAAAACTGCTCCACAAGGGAAGACTGCTTGAGGCCAAAGCGTTCAAACTCAAGATGGGATAATAAATCCATATTTAGACTGAAACAGAAATAGCTCTACTGAGGGTGTTTAGTACTTAGGGCACTTAGTTAACAGCCTGACTTTAGTGACTTAGTTTTGAAAGTTTTGGTCTCAAACTACGATAGGAAAGTCCACTTTTTCCATTAGCAGCCACCTGCTCCACAACTATTTGAATACTTGAAACTAGTTGAAAGATTCAAATGCAAAGGGTTAGCATGCATGCTTATGAGATTCGTTTTTAACTTATACTGGAATATTGGAAGACAGCAATTCCAACAGAAGAGCCCATCACTTGATGAATTTCCTTTAATGTTGTAAGCAAGTTCAAAACAGGATGACCAAAAAGTATCTTCGTAACTAGTGTGCATTTATCAACCCCCTAAAATGATAATTGTGACAAATGATCATGCCCCCACTTTCAACAGGTACTGAGAGATTACACACAAACATTCCTTGCTCAGCATACTGACATGAGTGACCATACAAATCAAGACCCAATTAAAATGTGGGTGTTCTGCCATACATTGAGTAGTGAAAAATAGTCTCTTAGGCCATTGCTTTTATATTTTCTGTTTCCTTTTAAGACACCCTACACATTTGGACACAGTATTTTTTTAAACAAAACTTAGTTCTCTGACAAAGATTAAATGCTTCTGTATATCTGTTGCTATAAATGTTTCTGTATATCTGAATCTATGTCATTCTAGTCCAAAGTTTTTTACCAAAGACTACCAGAGAATACAGCAGGGCTGTGAAAAGTAAAAACAGGATTTAAATTGACTGAATGCATGTTCTTAGTTGAATGACAGTATTAAACAGATATATTCTAAAAGATGCTCTTGGTTAGAAAGCTTATTGCAACCTTCTTTCAATGATGAAAATGAAAGCCTCCAATTAGGAGCTTAATAGGAAGATAAGTACTGTGGAGTTAAGTTTTATTGGGTATGTTTACACATGGCCCTACGGCACTTTTGCTGTCATTTAGTACTTCCTTTTGGAAGAACTAAATAATGGTGCAATAACAGCCCATACTGTGCCATGCTCACAGCACACCATTATTTTAGCTGCTACATCATTGTAACAACACACTATAGTGGGAAGTGTGTTTCTACAGCAATGTAGCAGCAGTGTCATGGTTTTTGCCCACAGATGCTACATTGCTCTAGTGCATTGTTATGGTGACATAGCATTATATGTAGGCATGCCCACTATGTCCGTGACCATTAAGATATTTTTACTGAGTGCTCATATTTTAAATTGTCTCGTTTTTACTTACAGACCAGACATTTTTTCATTGTTAATGGAAAGTTTCGAAACATTAAAATATCAGTGGCAAATTTAAAGGTTCCAAAATATTTTTCTAGAATCAAGGTATTGGAGGTATTCAAAGACATTCAACAGCAGCTGAATGAATGCTAGTATCTAGTAAAGGTTTTCCTTCAATAGCCATGCAGAAACTAGCATGATTATGGAGAATATGGACTGAGTTTGGTAAGGTAACCAGAGCAGCCTGTAAACAGATGTAAAAGGCAGAATATTAAAAAGAGGCAAGGGGCAGGGAGAAAAGGTAGTGTCTCATTGTAAAAACTTTTAACTGATCCAATATCTGACTAAGGTGAGTCCTTTAACTGAACAAAGGCATCTAGCTCCTTCCCTGTTGAGAGATTCCCACAAGAATTAGCCAGTACTCTTAAATTGCTTCAGTGGTATCTTTAATATTAAAACAAATAGAATTTGGTAAATGTGCCCTTTGCAAGGTTTAAATGGCTGCAATGGGCAACATAAGTGCTCAATATCTATTACTGAGGGATTGCACATCCTAAAAGAAATGTTAAACAGTTGAAGAGGCTGCCCTAAAGAGTCACAAAAATTGAGTTCTGGCAAAAATGCCATCAAATGACACTTCAGAGCTCCCTCTAGCTGCTTAATTTATCAAAACAAAAGACCAACATTGCAGCATTGATTGCAATACTAAGTATCTTCAGAGGGAGAAAATATCCAATAATAGAGATCTTTATCCTCATTGAGACAGGAATACGTAGAATCAATGTCTGGGAATTACAGCTGGATAAATCCAAAATTAGGAAAGAGGCTTTAAAAAAAAACAAACTGAGGGTGATTAACTAACTACCAAGAGACCTGGTGCCCTTTTCATAGATTTTAGTCAAAAGCAAGTTTTAGTGTTCAATTCAAGGGTGACCAGGCAAAATTCTATAGCTTCTGATTCACAAAAAGTCAGTTGAGATGGTCAATTTGTCTGTTTTGCCCTTTAAAGTCTATTTATAATGTATAATTGAAATTGCCTTATGCCTTATACCCAGCATTACATCATACCTAAAAAAACCAGTGGTCTCCTGCTTATTGCTTCAAGCATCATGCTCTCTACTGCTTGCTTCCATCACTGGCACCTGTCAGGCCCATTTCAACCTAATACTCCTCCATTTTTTCTCCCTTTAGGTTGTGGCAATCCTTAAGACCTTTCACTTCCTAAACTCCACCTCATCTCTACAATTCCATAATCAAAGTTGACCTGGCCAAGCAGCAAGACTCCTCTTCACTCTCCCAAGGTTCGTAGTTGGTAGGGTCGGAAGGGACCTGAGCAGATCATCAAGTCTGACCCCCTGCCATGGCAGGAAAGAGTACTGGGATCAAACAACCCCGGCAAGGTGTTCATCCAGCCTCCTTTTAAAGACCCCCAGGGTAGAAGCCAGCACCACTTTTCTTGGAAGTTGGTTCCAGATCCTAGCCGTCCTGACAGTGAAGTAGCGCCTCCTGATATCTAGCCTGAAACTACTCTCTGCCAGCTTGTGACCATTATTTCTTGTCACTTCTGGTAGTATTCGGGGGAACAGGGACTCTGCCAATGCCTGCTGGTCTCCCCTGACTAGTTTGTAAATGGCCACTAGATCCCCCCTCAGCCTTCTCTTGTGGAGGCTGAACAGGTTCAGGTCCTTTAGCCTCTCCTTGTAGGGTCTGCCCTGCTGACTCCTGATCAAGCAGGCGACCCTCCTCTGGACCCTCTCCACGTTGTCCACATCCCTTCTAAAGTGCGGTGCCCAGAACTGGATGCAGTACTCCTACTGTGGCCTGACCAGTGCTGCATAAAGGGGGAGGATCACCTCCTTGGACCTGCTTGAGATGCATCTGTGGATGCATGACAAGGTACAGTTGGCCTTCCTCACTGCATCCCCACACTGTCGGCCCACAATCATTTTGGCATCAATAATACACGTACGGTTATGTGCATTTTAACATATACTATAAGGTTAAAATACACAACTTGCAACTACCGATACCATACCTTCCATCACAAAGATTCAGTATAAATCCAGTGTCTTCACCGCTCTTCCTGCACCCAGAAGCTGTAAACACGTCTTGTCAAACAAATCCTAAGATAAGTGGCAAGACTCAAAGCCTTGGTTAATAATTTCTACAGAAGCAAAAGCTAGGGAGAAAGTAACACACCAACAAAATTCCTCACTTGTTCCTTCTTTAATTTCCCTTCCTCTTTCATTCCTGAAATCAGAGTAGCATAGCACTCTGTTGGGGTCAAGCCCATTGTTCTCCCAAAGAGTATGATAGTCGAGATGTAGATGACTATCAGTAAGGCAGTGATTTCCAAACTTTTTCATGCTGAAACAACCCAACTTCCAGTCCATGCCTGATTGCTCTAATTTAATTTCTTAATTTAACTCATTGAGATTGAAGTGTCACAACCACATTTGGTATTGCTATCCCTAATTTGGGAACCACTACATTAAGGGATTCAACCAAGCTCATTAGACTTCCACTTACATGCTAAACTAAAATTTTAAACATCTCCGGCAAAGAAAGTCCAAAACATTAACATACACCAATTTATTTAAAGTTTCATTATCACAGTCTGACAGTGTCAGACATAAGCATTGCAAGCACAGAACAACTATGGGGAGTGGAGGGGCAGAAAGTCAATTGTTCAAGGTTTGCATCTCCACAAAATGTCTTTTGTAGGCATATAGGTACCCATCACTGTGGTATTGCACATCAGAAGAAAAAATGTCAATATATAGGATGATTAATTTATCATATTCCTTTATTTGCTTTTACTGCCCTCCATAATCCCAAGGAACCTGTACTTTACCAAAATTGAATCTTAACCTCTAAACAATTCTTTGACAAACCACACCCAAAATCTAAAGACAGACATAGGAACAATTATGGCCAACAAGACTATTAGGAACACATTCATCGCAGCATGAAAAAAGTGGATGAATGGAGGGTTGGGGAGGGAAGGGAAGGGGAAGTGGTATCAGGGACTGATTTATAGAGGGCACCAGAATGGCAGCTGTCCCTGGGAGTGTGAAAGTAGTAGCAGCACCAGCCTAGTGCCACTGCTGTGGCCACAGAAGCCAGTTGCAGAGGCATTGTAGTGCTACTCTAGCAGTGGTAGCAATACCAGGAGGCAAGCAGACTGTGCCCAGTCTGCAAACAGCTGGCACAGTGAGCCCCTTTGAAGGTAAGACTGTTGCACAAACATACTCCTCCACCCCAACATTCAAAATCTTGACTCCTCCCTTCTTTTCCTTTCCTCTTCCCCTTTTTTCCCTAGCTCTCTGGCAGGGTTTTGACCTAAACTTGCTGTTTATGCCTCGCCATATTCACACACATATCTAGACGAAAGAGGATGAAAATATTGGCCTAGTATATCAAGAAAAAGCAGGGTGAGGGCGGGGAGGGAAGGAAAGGAACATTTATAACTAGTTTATTTAGCATCTGACTTATTTTAAATCCAGTGAGAATCAAGGTGATGATGCCTATGCTAAACTTGTAATAAAGTATACTCTTATAGCTATGGAGGTATTGTTCTCTCCATAATGTTATGTTACAAAGACTGTAAGCGATATGATAAAGGATTTAGCAGACAGTCTCAGGGGATCACATCATTCCTGAACTTCTGAATATTAAGGTCTCCCTGAGGGTAT
This sequence comes from Caiman crocodilus, assembly GCA_030014935.1. NCBI lineage: Eukaryota > Metazoa > Chordata > Crocodylia > Alligatoridae > Caiman > Caiman crocodilus. The sequence goes on along the minus strand of JAGPOW010000304.1, from coordinate 113,293,262 downwards.
AGATCTCATTGAGTCATATACTCACAGTTGAGGAACAACAACAAAAAATCTAGAACCAGTTTTACAGATTACCATCCATGCTAGTCATAGACATCTTCTATCTAAACAGTTCTGTAATATATCTCTATATGCAATCTGTGGCAGGGCACTGTAGGTGCCCGCCACTTGTATAGATCACGGCACAGCCCTGAAGGTGCCTGCTCGGCTCCCAGAGAAGGGAAAAGCTGCTGGGGTAAAGCCCAGCAGAGATAATGAGCACAGCTGCAAGTTGCCAGGGCAAATAAAGAGAGCCAGCTGATCCTAAGGAGCAGGGCCTGGCTCTTATAAAGCCTAGAGCCAAGACCAGACAGGAAGTTCCCTGCCAGCTACCAAAGAGAAAAGAGCTCTCTGCCTGGGCAGGGGCAGGGGCAGGGGCAG
>JAGPOW010000304.1:113259237-113284486 GCA_030014935.1 Caiman crocodilus | reverse complement strand
CTCGGGTGTAGGTCATCCGGGCCTGCCAACTTGAAGACATCCAGCCCTTCTAGAAGCCCTTCCACTAGGTCAACCCTCACCCTCGGCCCAACAGCGATTTCCTAATGGGAATACAGTCCTCCAACGGGAGGGATGTCCCGGTCCCCTCTCAGGAAGACCGAGGCAAAGAACCCATTGAAGATCTCCGCCGAGTGATAATAATTATAATCACTCAAGGATTTCTGCATTGCTGACTGACTCTGGACTCAACACTTTAGAAACCATGTGGAGAAGTCCGAATGTCCAGGGGACAGCCCCGCACATGATTAGAGGTCAAGAGAACAGGCCTTATGAGGAGAGGCTGAAAGGCAAGGGACTCTTCAGTCTGAAGAAGCAAAGGCTCAGAAGTGAATTGGTAGCAGCCTGTAAGTATATAAGAAGTGTAGTAGATACACTGTAGGGTAGGGGTAGGATTCAGGAAGACCTCAACAAATCAGAGCATTGGGCCAAAAGAAATCTTGTGAGTTTCAACAAGGACAAGTGCAAAGTCCTGCACTTAAGACAGAACAATCCCATGCACCAGTAAGTAAAGGCTGGGGACTGGTGAGGCCACATCTGGAATATTGGTTTTGGTTTGAGGCATCCCACTACAGAAAAGATATGGACAAATTGAAGTGTCCAGCAGAGGGCAACAAAAATGGTGAGGGGGCTGGGGGATATGACTTCTAAGGAGAGGCTGAGGGAACTGGGCTTCTTTAGTCTGGAGAAGAGAAGACTGAGGGAGGATTTAATAGCAGCCTTCAACTACCTAAAGAGGGGTTTGAAAGAGGATGGAGTTAGACTGTTCTCAGTGGCAGATGACAGAACAAGGAGCAAGGGACTCAAGTTGCAGGAAGGGAAGTTTAGGTTACATATTAGGAAGAATTTTCTCACTAGGAGGGCAGTAAAACACTGGAACAAATTACCCAGAGAGGTGGTGGATGCTCCATCCTTGAAGGTTTTCAAAAATCAGCTAGACAAAGCTTTGACTGGGATAATCCAGTTGGGGCTAGTCCTGCTTTGAGCAAGGGGTTGGACTAGATGACCTTATGATGCTCCTTCCAACCCTATGATTCTATGATCACTTCTATGATTCTATGAGTTTGAATGGGTGCCATACACTTCTGCAACATTGCAAGCACAAGTAAAAGCTAATTATATCACTATTAATTAGTGAACACACAGGATTTGGCATAGTGGCATTTAGTATGTGCCCTGTAGCAAGAAACTCTATTACTAAAACAGATTTTAAGGAATTCTTAGCTTTAGAGGTTCAACTTTAGAAGTAGTGTACTACCAAGTTCATCACAACTGATAGCAAGTATTTATCTTAATAGATATTGTCTGAAAACCAAACACATCTGAAATCATACCAGCCAGTGACTCCCAGTTACAGATACCATCTACTTCAAGCAAATGTTGACTTTCATAATAAATTATTTACCTAGATAAGAATACTCTTTTCACCACTTTTTGAAATAGACTCAGTTCTTACTTTCATATAAGAATAATTATAATAACCTTTCATTTAACTTCACATTTAGTCTGGATTTTATTACTCCAGCTGATGCATAATGACAGTAATAACTACATTAAATGTTTTGTCTACTTTACATGAATTCATTCGTTTTCACACCTTCAGATAATAGCCCTAATGCTACCATCTAATCCTAAAATGAGCAAATGAGAGAATATACCATAAAAACCTCTTGTAGAAGCACATATCAGAGGGATAGAAGTGTACATAATATGCCCCTACATATCTTTACTACTCAATTATTTGAGCAGTTGTTACTTGTACCTGGTTTCCTAATAACTGACAGTACTGGAACTACATTGTTTCCATACTACAGGTTTTATGTCTGATCCAAAAAACTATAGGAAATGAGAGTGCTGTACTCGGTCTTTAGGTGCTGAAAGGCAGACAGCAGTCAAAGATGATACTCAGTCTTGAGGCGAGGGTTTAGCTTAGGATTTATTTGCAAATACCAATGTCTCCAATTAATTACACAAACCACATTAAGTCCAAGTAAAATATGAAGAAATCAGGACACAGTACATTGCTGAGTTAGAAAGGAATGACAGCCCAAAGTGAAGTGATGAGCAAAGTCTGTAGGATACTTGTTCTGGATAAGTTACCACCTTTGAAAACTTCTCATCAAATGACCTCAAAAGCCTCCTTAGTGCAAATTCTTTGCAAAAGGAAATTGTGCCTCTTATTTTGCCAGTACCCTCTTAAATCACTTGTAATAAGGATGCAGTGCCTCACCTATGCCATACACACCAAGTCATTCAGCCTAATTAAAGCTTTTGCCTTTACCTGCCTCACTGCCAGGATAAAATCGGGGAAGTGGGATAAGTACCACTCTTTATTACCTGCTATGTTCAGAATGGCAAGCAGCCAATACAACTCTCAGTGGAATTTGAATCCTTACACACCATGCAAGGCATCTTATTTTTTGTCTTCGAATAGTATGGTGCAATGTCAAATCGGTTTCTCTGACGTTTCAACTGGTGATTTATTATGTCACTCTCTTTAAATGTGTAAAAACTAACATAAAAGACCTGTTCAGATTTTTCTAAGTGAAGTTAAGTACACAAGCATTATCTCATGGCAACAGAGTTATTCGTGTATTTATTTTAATGGCTTGTATTTGGAACAAAAGCAACTAAGATGCCAAATATCTCCAACAACAATGTTGAAGCTATTTAATCAGGTAGAACCCTGGAAGTGCTTCTTTTTTCTAACAGTACTGTACAAGCAAATGGGGCAAAATCTTTACCTAGAACCTGCTTAATCAAGAATGCTGATTTATTGAAAGCTCCATGCAAACAGATTCAGCCTAGCAGACTCATCTATTTAGTGGGTCCAAACCCTGACCCCATTGCAGCTTATCCTATTGTGCCCTAGATCTTATTGCACCTTTCCTTGCTCATCTGCCATTGCCCTAGTCAGTACAGTCTAGAAAAAACTAGTTGGGGGAGAACACCTATAGACAAGCAAAGAAATCAGGATAACATTTGACAAAAGCAGGTTTTTTAATATTTTTAACAACTTACAGCTTATTCCATAGAGAAATCTAAAATGTTGGTACACCTCATATACCTACCCATTTACTCTAAGCATATTTTACACCCCTTTTTATGCAATTATTTGTTTTTCATAACAGGTTTTGGCAGCAGGGAACCTGTGAGAAAATCTGTGGTCCTGCTGGGTTACAAGAGACCTGAGGAAGCAACTGAAGGTAAGGATACTGCAGAGAAGTTAAATGATTTCTTAGTCTTCAAAGCATATCAAAGGAGATACTTAATTCAGATCAACTCTTCTCAGATAAAATATTGTCAGATGGTGATATCAATAAAAAAAAGGTTGGAACTAATTGGTAATTAGAGCAGCAAGTCACTAAAAACCAAACAGTTGAGCTCTGACAGAACTTTAATATAGTGTCAGGTTTTAATGACTGCATTTTTGCAGTTCACCTACTTCATGCTTGAAGACTGGAGGGCAATGAATACTTTTAGAAAAAACCTAGGGCTAGGGCAATCCTGAGATCTCCAAGCATATCTGTTTATTTTAGAAGCTAGGTAAATTGTTTGAAATTATAAAGAACACCCAGAGGAATGTGGGAAGAAGCCAAAATGGCTTCTGTAAAGTAAAACAGTATTAATATGTGGCTTGTTCAAGTATCAGACAGGTCCTCTCATGCTAGATGAACTTATTATAATATCACAAATACACTTTTAAAGAACTGCACGACAGAAGCAAACACGCTTATTACACATGCGAGCATTATGACCAATACATCTCACATAAGCACTACCAATAACACGCTACGTGATGTTGTAAAAGAAAAACTGTTTTCATTTCATTAATTCTAATAAGGTATATACGCACATTACTTCTTTTGATGTACGTGAAGGGGAAAGGGTATTACGGACGTGATCTATATCTTCTCGCTAAAATGACAACTGCATACTTACACCTTTAGATTACATTCTGCAATAAAAGCCATTGGCCTGATACCATTTTATACCAACAGAAATGCTACAGAAAATTATGTTGGGAATATCCTGATTGGAAAACAGTCAGTGAATGAAGCCTGCCTATGATGATCCTGGCGTCATTCCATCAGCAGCTCACCACATTTTCATCTAAGATCCCTGCCCTTGAGTAAAACACAAACACAAGGCCGCCAAAGGTTGCCATGCCTGATTTCATCTTGCAGAGTTAAAACCCTAGAAACATGGCTACAACCTGTATCCCTGCAATATGGAAGATATCAAAAATAGCTGTTTTGAAATGAAAACTTCATAATTTTATGAGAAGCAAAATTCAACATCTTGAAACCTGAAAGCTGGCACCATTGCTCCAGACTTTTGTTTCAAGCCAAATATGCATACTCATAGTGCAGTCTCAACAAAAGAGAAATTCCTCGTGCAGAAAAGCCTTCCATCACCCATCCTCCTGTGAAATATGAAACATCATAACAAGAAAGAAGCATAATTCAATGTCCTGCTTGCCATCAGACAACTCTGAGGTAAATAGACTGCTCCAACTTTTATCTGAGTCTATTTTACATAAAATAAACTTCTTAGCCAGGGGATATTACACCACCTTCCAGCTGTCCTATGAAATATGAATTTGCATTTCCAACTGGGAGAAATTTTACAATCTTTGTACTCTGCTATGCCTGAGGAAGGGCACATGTGCCTGAAAGCTTGCAAATAACGTTTTTTTTTTCCAACCATCTAGTTGGTCTAATAAAAGCTATCACCTCTCCAAGAGTTCCAATTACTAGAAACAGTAAAAAAAAAAAATTAGCTGCATAGGAAAAATTAAGAAAACAAAAACAAAAAAAGCAAGCAGCTTGCAAACAGCCTCAGTGCCTCTGAAAAACTTGAGCTATATGAGGCACAAGGGAGACAGAGATAATGAGCCATAGTGTGGAATGTAATCTGGCTTTCCCTAGGGACTGTCCAATCTTTATTACAGATCCCCTAGTACAGTACGTCTAGTAGGGGTGGAGAACCAGGACCCTGTGATCACTCCATGTCTTCCTTTCTTTACAAACGACAAGATTAGATCACAACACATTATAAAAGATTAGTGATCAACTATAGCTTTTAAGACTATTTATACTGCTGTACCAACCAATATATAAACTTGAAACTATAAATGAATGTTTAAAGGAAAAGTCTCTGCAGAGGTCTGCTGTATCTTCCAGACCTTGTTCTTTAGATCTTCCATCTGTAATTAACCATTCCTGTTGACTTCCATGAGAAGGAGATTCATTTTCATGCTGTAACCCTATCCCTTTCTGGTGGTTGATCCACTTTATGTCGAGCTGGAATATGCTAAAGGTGAATTATTTTTCTTCTTAGAACACCTTTTTGAGTCTTCACTATGCAGAATCTAGGAAGTTTGATTCAGTTTGGACAGTTCCAAACATTTGGGAATTTTTGAGCCAAACTATGTTCCCCTGGCAGAAGCTCTGGTAATGGTTTTGCTCTGTGTTGAACAGTGAAATTATTTTGCTGCTGTAGTTTTAGTTCAGCATCTTGTTTCTTAAATTCCTGTAGGTTCCTTCAGATTAAGTATCCTAATTCATCATCCCATCAGCAGTTCAACCAGAGAAAGTCTTGATGCCAGAAGTGTATATTAGCATATCAGGAGTGCCAGATATGGATCTTTGGATTTATATAGAAGCTGTTTCTGAGTCTGTATTTTCTCTTAGCTTCTCCATTGCTCTGATGATAGTGAGGTCAGGTAGTAGGATGCTGAAAAGTAAAGTTCTCTGAAAACTGTAGAAATAACTCAGAGGTAAATTGAGGACCACTGTCTGTTATGAGGACCTCAGAAATGCCATTTTCTGAAATTATAGATTTCAGTTTGTGGATGACTTGTTGTCAATGAGGTCTGTGTAAGCAAAGCCACGTCAATATATCTAGAAAAATAATCTACTACAATATGTATGTCCATTTCATAAATGTTGCAAAGCTCTATCTTTTTTCTTTCTTGCAATTCTCACAACTTTCCACTAAAATTCTGAATTTGCTCACTTAGCCCAGGCCACCACATAGATTGTTATGCTCTTGCCCTGCTTTTGATTATACTCTGGTGTCCTTCATGAATCTTTGAAAACATTGCTATCTAAAGCACCTGAGGGATCACAATGTTTCTTCTTTTAAGAAACAAACCATCAACTATGTGGAGAACATTTCAGCCCTGTCAATATGGCTGTAGGTCTTTTGGAAATTACAGCCTGTGGCCCCATCCATTTTGACAGGGTCCAAATGGACCTCCTTGCAGCAGTGAGCCGGCAGAGTAAAGATGACCCTCCAATAATTAGATTCTATTCATCGAAAATAACAAATGTATACATGTTTCATGTATAAGGCTAATTAGTGGGGGGGGTGTCATCTTAAATTTAGGGTCATCTTAGATTCAGATAAATGCAGTAGTTCATAGTACCATAAAGTCATCATCATCTAATGCCACTTCCTCATCCTGAATTATTTCTACAACCTGGATGATCTGCATTACCTTGCAAAATGTCCTTTCTTGAGGTATCTCTTGCATTCTGTATTTACTGCTGGATACTGTTGCCAAAGGTAATTTGGTGTTTTGCTACAACTACCATACCTTTCAGTACTAAAGTTTCTTGATTACTGTTGCCTCAATTTTGATCTATTTTTATCCTGTACCTGCTCCAGGCTGCAATGCACACACATGACTCTCTGCACCATGGCAGTTTGGGGATCCTCTCTCTCCCTCTCCCCGCTCCTCCTGCCAAGGCAGGGGTCAGGCCCACTCCTTACTTGATGTGGTGCGACGAAGAAAGAGATGTGTGCAGCCATAGCATGTTGTAATCTGGCTTGCCTCCAGAGACTGTCCAACTTTTATTATAGTCCCCCTAAAACTGTTTAGTGGCTATAGAGGATCAGGACTCTGCGATCACTTCCAAGACATATTTCTGCAACTATCCACCAACCCTGTTACAGAAAAAGAAATGTATCCATCCCCACATGATTCAGGCAAGAGCAAAGTAAAACTTACAAGTGAGTCAAGAGGATCACTCCTGAGCTCTGCTAGATTATAATGAAGAATAGGTTTTAGAGGCAGTTCCTTATTGCTCCTAGAGATCCACTGCAAACACTAAAACCAGCTACTCTGAATCTAAATTATTCATGCAAGGTACTGGATTAGATAACCCCCAAAAGTACCTTCAAAGCTTACAGTTCTATGATTTTATAAATGGGAGGGAGATCATGGTCCCTGATTCAATTTGGCCGAATCTGAAGATTCGATGCTGATTCAGAGAATCAGTGATTCAGCTATAGACACAGCTTTAAATGTTTTTTCTACATACCTCGAGGTACCAGGCATAGCTCGTGAATGCTACGAAGCTGGGGCAGATGGAGCATCACACAGGATCACGGTGAGTGGGGGGCCCATGATTGCTCGGCGGCAAACCTGGAAGAAGACCAGAAGTACTTCTGGTCCACTTCTGTGTCAGCTAGGGAGCACGCTGGGTCCCTCCCAACTCAGCAAGTGGCCACAGGAGGACCCCGGGTGCCCCTCCCAACCCAGGAGGCACCACTTGCCAAGCCAGTGGGTGCAGAGGGGCCCCCCAGCATGCTCCCCAGCAGACCCAGAAGTTGGACCAGAAGCACTTCTGGTTCCACTTCCTGGTCTCCTGCTGAGCATACTGCAGACCCCTCATGATTCTGTGGGACGCTCCATCTACTCCACCATCTTGGCATTCACGAGCTTCCTGGTACCTAGAGGTATGTAGAAAAAACATTTAAAGCTGTGTCCATGTCTGAATCGCCAAATCTTTCTGAATCAATTTGGAGAGATATTAAAGGGTCTCCTGATTCAGAGATTCGGCCACCAAATTGGGCTGAATCTCTGCTAAATCGGATCAGGGACTGAAGCTTTACACAGGCCTACTTAGGCACAGTACTGGTAGTTATTGTGTAGTCATTTAATACTTGCTTTAGCTATACAGTAACAACTATGCAGTCAGGCATGCTTGTAGATGTGCTGAGTTGGCATAGTCTGGATCCTGTTCCATGTGGGTCTCAAGAAGACTCTCCCCCAAATCAAACATACCACAAACCATCACCTATAACACTGAGCATCAAAACTATGTACTTTTAAAGACATCCCAAAAGGATTCCTATAGTAATCTATGAGTAACTCCAGTTTCTTTACACCTTGAAGTCTGACACTGATGGTGGAATACAACTGAATGTGTAAAAAACACAAGCAGGGTATCTGTGGACTTCTTGCATTCACTCTATTCCTAGTTAAAATACAGACAGTTCTGCTGCCACCCCTGGTATGTACAATTAAGATTAATCAATTTAACTATGCATGCTCAAATACAGTTCCAGAAAAATAAATATAAACAGTGATCTGTATTTATTAAATTAAGCATGGAAACCTCAATTACAAAATCATACTTGTGAAGAGAAGCAACTCAGCATTAAAAAAAGGGTTTTTGTAATCCCACTTGCACTTAGGTAACTAAACTATGATTACACTATAATACTGCCATCAACAGCAACCAGACTGGTCTCCTCTGCACAATCTATTGTCCTTGCATAGTAGTAACTTAACACACACATATTTGTCAAAATGCATTCTCTATTGGCAACAGTTACATTAAGGTGTTTTTTTATAAGCAATTAGCTAGCACATTTTTGCTGTCAACTCAAAGACAACATGATTGGGACATATACTACATAATGGGCACATCTACACTAGATGCTTAACATATTAGCATAGTTTACTGAGAAGTAAGCATGTTCATCAACAAGTATGCATGTTTACTACACAGTAAACTGCCCTAATCCTGAATAAATAATGAACTAAGGTTGTCTCTAGCAACAGCCCCATAATTGTGCAATCAGCGCTGGGAGCTCCATGCTGGCAGAGGCAGGAGAGCCTATTCCCTGCCCAGCTCCATAAGCATGGAGCGGTGGGGGGAGTGGAAACAGGCCGGGAAGCTTGTTCCCCACTCAGCTCCACATTCACAGAACTGGGCAGAGAACAAGCCCCCTAGCCTGTTCTCCCCACCAGTTCTGCACTCATGCAGCTGGGCAGGGAACAAGCCCCACAGCCTGTTCCCGCCACCCCCAGCTCCATGCTTACGGAGTTGTACAGAGAACAAGCTGCCTAGCCCCTGCCCAGCATGCAGGGTGGGAGCTGGGAGCTGTCCTGGTCAGGGACAGATCACTGCCCCATGCCCCAACCAGGTGATCAAGTCATGGGGCTTGGAAAGAGCTCCAGAGGTCAGGTAGGTCCAAGCCCCCTGCCCCAATCTGCCGGTACAGCAGCTAGCAAGGAGCTAGCTGCCCCACTTGTGGATTGGGGCAGGGGGCTGGAACCTATCCCTCCCCTGCAGTTCTCTCCATGTCCCCTGCCCCATATTATGGAGCCAGAGCTGGGAGGTCCCTGCCCCAGCAGCAGGCAGCCCACCCCCCAGTGCTCTCTGCTAGCCCCTAGGCTAGCATGCAGACGGAGCCTAGAACTCCTCCCACTGACAGCAAGGGCCCATTGCAGGACTATGAAACGTGGTGCAAAAAGCAGCAAATCTATTCCCTGATCCCTGCATGTGTAGATGCTTGCCCAAAAGCATTTACTTCAGAGTAGCTTACACCACAGTGAACTTAGGCCAGATCAAATGCATGTGCACACATGCCCAATGTACAATAAAACTATGCACTGTAATAATGTCCAGTATACTTTTTATTAGAAACTTTATTGCAGAAGTTACAAAACAGTTAAAAAGCCAACAAGACACTATTACTGTAGCAGATATTAAAGTACTTTATATTCCTGTTTGTCTACAGAAAAAAAAATGTGAATGTTGTAGCAGAAATTATATTAATTATACTGTGCACTACAGTAATTACATTTGTAAATTCATTAGTTTTTCAACGGTGTAGCATTACTTCTGTGAAACTGCTGCAGTACATTTTATGGTAGCTGTTTTCCTATGCTGTATAATAATTCTTCAGTGTTTACAAGCTCTCCTTTAGACAACTGCTTTGCACGCCCTATCCGTCACCCATTATCATGAGGTCTCTGTTACTCAGCCAGATTCAGAAATAATTCAACATTACAACTTCAATTAACTACATCTACAATTTTGAAAACCAACAAATTGCCAGGAAAAGGCATGAATGAAATGCAGACAAAGAAACAGAGCACAATATACATGGTCAAAAAATGTCTGCACACATGAAGAGCCAGAAAGGGAAAAAAGAGCCTTCAGCTTAGGAACCTTTGCCCAGATGAGCTGTGCTTTACTGCTTAATGGACAAGCTGTTATTGGCAATGAAATATCTTGGGTTCATTGATTGGGTTAACACATCTCACTTATGGGTGAAAATAAGAACTACAGTCTTTGTGCCACAGGTTGGTTGTTTTTTTTTAAGTTTGATTTAATGTCAAATTCACTTTTATATTTCAAGAGATTCCTTCTCTGGTTCAGTTGGCTACCTGCATAACATACTTTTGTAAAGAAGGAACACAACAGCTTATAAAGGCTATCACCCAAAACAGAAACAACAATTTTCTTTCTAACAATAATATTAGAGTTCCAAATTGTCTTCGGAAGTTATTTTATTTCTCTTTTTTCTTGTAAATTCTAATCTGTAGGTGGGCTACCTGCAGCCTTTTCCTTGAGAGAACATTCACAAAAAATACTGATAAGGTGATGCATCTGTAAACAAGCATCAACATTTAAGTTAACAACTAACAATTTCAGCAGCTCAGGAAAGCAGACTGCAAGTCAGCTGAGTAAATCTACCAATGATACAGAGGAGAATATTTCAGAGCATTTTAGGAAATAGCCAAGCCACTGCCAAAAAGATGAAAAAGTAGAAAAAAATAAATTCTTACACAGATAGATAGCAGTGGTTCCCTGCCAGCATTCTTGGCTTCCAGCGACAGAGGTCATCTCATCAATATAAAAAGACCAACTCCTACTCTATTTTTATGTGATAAGAAAAATTCTTCAAGCAACAATTTCATGTAAACATACTTGTCACGTTCACATCCTAAAAAGTGAGCATTTCTATACATTCACTTTTATAAAAAGGCCATTTTAAATAAAACTTTCATCACCTGTACAAATCTTACCTGCTGCCAAAGATAGGTTCCCCAGAGGCACCCAGAGCTGAATAGTCCATGCCATAGAAATTCAGCCCAAGAAGAATTTTACTTCTCCATTTGGATTTGGGATCTAGCATCTGCACACAGGCTCTTACCCAGGGAAGAGGTGAATTTGGACCAGGCCTGTTGGATCAGCAATGGAACACACAGCAAATTTTTATTTTCATGAACCCAAAAATCTGAAAGCCAAATTTGGCAAGCTATTAGTTGTGCTTAATATCTAAATTCCACAGAATAAAAGTGCTCTTGCTCATTCACCCAGGTAGGGCCTAAAAGCAATAAAAATAACTGGTTTTGGATTAAGGTATTCTAGACTAGGTACAGACAATACTGTACAGTAATCACAAAGAAAGCACTTTACAGACATAATGAAACAGATGGTCAGGGCACATAGAGCACTGTAAAAATGGTAGATAGCACTTTAAGGTAACCCTGGATGGATATGGCACATGACCTGGTGCCAGGGCATGGGCACGCAAAGCCTTCCAGCCCTACTCATCTGGGAAGGGCTTCTAGTTCATACGGGTGAGGAGGTAGTCGACTAGGGTTTCCTGGGTCCAAACAGCCATTCATGGAACCTCCCACCCCCAACTCTGCAATCACAAAGCAAGGGCTTAAAGCTCCCTGCTGCAGAGGGACATTTTCCTTGCCTGAGCACCAGCAGCAGAGCCCACCCCAGCAAAAGGCAGCTCCCAGGGGCAGGGAGCAATCTCCTAACTCCCTGCTGCTCAGCTAACCAGGAGCAAATTTGCTCCTGGTCAGCCATCTACATTTGTCATACTGAGCAGTAATTACTCAATAGTTAATTTGCTATTTGCACTTGCAGGTAGCAAATTAACGGCTCAGTAGAGGAAATTACTGTGCAATTAGGGTCAGCACGTGTAGATGGTGATTCTTACTATGCAGTAATTAGTTCTACTGTGCAGTAAAGCATCTTATGTAGATGTGTCCAGTTCTGCCAAAGATGCACATATGAAAATATCGTCACTCATGCATCATCCTATGTGGATCTGCACCTACAAAGATCTAAAATCAAAATAAAAAGAACCTTACATGGAGAATCAGAACCTTTTGGGGAACTGGGACACTTAATGTCCATTAAAGTTAATAGGTACTGAGCATCCAACTATCGCACAGCTTTGAAAGCTGTTTTCATTTATAATCCTACCCCTAACCCAAAAATCTTATATCTGTTTAAGCAAACTAACCACCCTTATTGTAAATCAAGTCTTATGTATTTCATAGGTACAAAAACGGGTATCAAGTTATTAGGTTACCTGTTTTCATCCTTGTAGCCTTACCGTTGCGGGGTTGAATAGTCATAGGTCATGAGACTGAAACTGTCCACTACTGGGGCCAATTGATCAAATTCTTTTTTTGTGAACATTCCCAACTGGTTACTCCTTTAAAAACAAATGAGACACAGAAATTATACACTTTAACTTTCTCTTTCTGATTTGAAGAATTTAATTCAGCTTGCTTGATCACATAAAAATTACAAACTTTAATTCTGAAATTACGTTGAGACAACTTGGTGAAGTTTGCAAAATAAATGTTTCTCTCTCATCTCACAGATCTTAAGGGCCTATAGACACCTTAACAACCACCTCCGGTCTCCTCCTACCTTGTGACAAAGTGGAGAGAGATTGCACATCTTTGTCTATCCCTTCCAGATCATATGTCTGTTACATTCCTATCATTACTTTGTTCTGCCTTGAGGTCTAATACTTTACAACTCAGATTCGAAAAACATCAATTCTCATAATACTCCAAAGATATTTCCACTTTGATATAATGGAATGGTTTGCATGTCTCTGTCAACCCAAGAGTTATGTTGGCAGTAGCATGGCATAGGTACCAAAAGGATCATCCATGCCAAACAGGTTGAGGGGTAGAGACCAGATTAAGAGGAATACCCTAGTCCTCCAGGTTCAGGGTTCAACCTCAACTAGTAAAAAAAGCCAAGAAACCAAAATGAAAATAAATGCTTAAGTAAATATAATGAATACCGATGTATTGCCCATGAGAATGTTGCAGTCAGTCATTCTCAAACAGTAGGAATCCACAAAAATAAAAAATATTCTTATTTACTGTGGATTTTGCAAATTCTTTGCCACAGAAGAATTGCTCTCTTACCATATTTACAAGATGAGCCCCCCTCCCCCCCGTCAGCACGGGGGGAAAAACTATCATCTTATAATTGCATATAAGACAACCTCATTAAATAACTTATCTATCACTCAATTGCTGCCAAAAGCAGCATGTGCTCAGTAATTCAAACCAAGTATCAAGCTGAATAAATACAGCCAACACTGGACATGACTATAAAAAAACAAACTCATGGCCCATATTTGGGTAAACATACTGGACTGAGTGAGTGAGTCCCACAAAAAGGGCAGTTACTCCCTCAGAATGAAACACGTGCCATGCCTGGAGGTACTGTAATACCAGGCCAGCACTTGCAGAAGTCAGAGTGAGCTTTGACACCCTCCCCTGATGTCAGAAATGCTGATGTGGACTTTTTGTTTGTTTGTTTGGCCCTTAACCCCCCCCATGGGAACATATCACAAGAATAGATCAGTGCAGCCCATCTGAATGAGATAAATCACAGTGCCCCACATGCTCAGTCCCCCTCAGAGCCAACTCTTTTCCAAGTCATAGTGAGCCACTAAATGGCATATATTTTTACTTCCTCTTCACTCCAGCAGCTGAGTTGCACCTTTCTTCCCTATTTCCAAGTATTTCTATTTCTTCATCAGCCTTAAACGTCTTGCAAACACCAGCAAGCAGGTCCCCAAAAACAATTGATTCAGAATATCTCTGTTGCCCCCTCTGTTACATATGATTAGTGTGGTCCTAGCTTCCATGAGGTAGAACCCAACCAAGTTGCACTATGCCTCACATGCACATAAATTTTTGGAGCAGTCCAGGGCTTGTGACAAGAACACTGTTCCAGTCATGAATGGGAGGCTAATTAGCACACAAAGCCTTTGGGTGTAGGGGAAGGGAAGGCTGGATCTGGAGTGCACACACATCCTGAGCAGTGCTGAGCTGTGAGGTCACCATGGCTTGAAATGTTGTTGAGCCTGTTGGGTCCCAGCCCAGTGAACTATATGATAAATCATGAGCCTTTAGTTTTGGACTAATATAATGCATAAGAGTATATGTTATATAAGTAAGTACAGAAGTGCTGCTTAAAAGTGTGTTTATGGAGTCCCTGTGCTAAAACTTGCAGTAGTTTCTTTAAAAAAGGTAATATTCATCAATTCTGAATGAATTAAGTCTGTGGATGTTATATGGAAATACTACAGAGTTGCTTATTTCAAGATCAGTGTTTTTAAATTTGCTCCTCATTTCCATGTTCTCAGACTAAGCAGGGACTCACGTAAGGACAGGGAAAGAGGCTGCAGAGGAAAGAAGTTGTGGGAAAGAGGGCAAGGGACTATTTGACCCCCCCAGATTTATCTTCCTGCTGCAGCAATGGGAGAGAGACAAATTCAAGGCAAGCCTCCAATTATTAGATTCTATCTCTGGAAAATTATAACAAATTTATAAATTTTTCATATGCATAATCTAATTATTGGGGAGCTATCTTATATTCAAGGTGGTCTTACATTAAAATAAATGCAGGGGTTTTTTAAACAGTCAAGAAACAAGTAAAGCTTAGGAACTGGCATTTTCTGAGTACGGCCTCATGTCTAACAAGGTTGAGAACTGCTGGCCTAGGGATGTTTAGATCAAAGCCTACTATCATGGCAACCTTTAAATAGTTTACCTTATCTGTTCTTCTACATTCTTCCACTCAGTTTTCAAGGAATATGCCTTTATTATGCACATAACTTTCTCCTACCAGTTATGCATCTGTTGGTCAGGCCAGGTGTTTCCAACTTACATCCAAGATGCATTTACAATGCTTCCAAATATATAAACCTCTAATCCAATATCCTTACCTATCAGTTATTCAAAGGAGATATAGCTTTTATCTTATTCTATTTATACCAGTTTCTTTCCAGTTAATCGCTTCCTTCTCTGAAACATAAGCCAAATTTGACTGGGACTGGAACTCAGTTTATATACACATCACACCCTCTTATCTGACCGATATGCACAGACAACTCAGATGGTGATTCTCAAAGGTTACCTTCCTTCCAGCCAGGCATCAGTTTTTTGAGGTGTGAATAGCCTTTGGTTGTCCAGACACCTAAATCAGCAATTACTCGACTAGTTAATATCAGTCAAATTACAAATTACAAATACAAAATACAAAATTACATTCACATTAAATATCATACAGTTTTATCATTTTGATGTTTGAACACAACCTAATATTAGCTACAAATAGAGACCAAACACTATACTGGTAAATCTAATTAGGTAAAATAACACCCCACAGAACTGCAAATCAGTACTGCCTGTGTAGGTTTCTGACACTAAGTAATGATGTAACTCTGGGTAGGAGTTATTACTTAATTTTGAGAACTGACTTATGAGTTCAAGTAGTTTCAGAGCATTGAACAAGATGTATAGCATAGAGATCCAATTACCTGTTCATCTCTTCAATGCTAATACCTTTTTGAACCTGACTCTGCAAGAGGAAAAATGCATATCCTTATTAAATTTGGTCACTTCCTATGAAAACCAACCTTAAGCAATGTTTTATGATACTATATGAAGGATAATGGAACCTTTACAGAACTTTGGAGATGACAGAAAGGGGGAAAAGATTAACTCAGAGGAGAGGCCTGTTTCCTGCAAGGTTACTGGAATTCTAGTTTCCTGGGTCTAAGTGGCTTGAAAGCTCAAAAGCTACTTCAAATACCCATAGTCATAAAATCATAAAATGATAGGATTGCAAGAGAAACAGAAACAAATACCCCCTTCCCATTTCTCTGCCCAAGGACCACATCACCTTTCTGTCAAGGCTAAAATGGGGCATCATTACAAGGGTAAGAGAAATAACTAGGAGCATGCAAGTCCCCAGACACAGGGACCATGACAAATAGATCAATCCTCTCAAAATGCAACACACAACGAGTTTTGTGTGGCAACCATGAAAGAAAGGAGGGAGAAAGACTGCAGAATCTAGAATTTTCCTTACTTTATGAAAATATATTCCTTGACAGCTATCTAGGAAGACTACACATACATTTAATTACACCCTATTTATAATAATAATAATAATAAAAAATAGCTGTTTAATGAAATCTACTCATAAAAAAGAGAGAGAAAAACACTTATTTTGATCTCTATTAAACAAAGCAGTGTATGAATCCTATGATATACCGTATGGGCTGGTCCAACAGCTTAAAAGAGTGCAACAGCATTGACAGCAAATTTTCAAAGCATCTTTAAGGGAGACATTTTAATTATCATGTTGGCAAAAAAGTTAACAAAGTAGAGGCTATGAAGTGGTGTGGCATAATCATTTTACTTACACCAAAGAGTATAAAAGTTGAGTCTTAATAACATTTGCAAGTCAGGTGAATGAACCTGGCAGAAGATACAGTAGAATGAAATTATTTACCGCCAATATGGATTAATATATTGGTGAATGTCCTTCTTGCTGTACGCTTTGCTTGCTTCACTAAGCACCTACTTTACCCTCAGGGCTTCAAAAAACAAATTATTTTTCTTTTTTTGGGGGGGGGGAAAGAGGTGGAGAAACTCATGAATGCACCTCAGATTTCTCACTGATTGCCTGCCTGTTTCACTTCACAACTTTAAATTGCAAATGTTCTGCAAGAATAAATAAAATGAATGGTATCTTTGATACTGCATCATGATAACCTAAATATCTGTATGCAAAACATTTTTGCTCTCCCAACATCAGCAAGATGAATTTTCAATAAATTGATTTTGCTTACTCATAAGGAAAAAAGCATAAAAGTAATTATAATGTGCACTAGATTTTAGAGTGTGTTGTATTGTTTTATAGATTAAGCAGGACAAAATTTTAATGAAACTCAGAAATGCAACTTGCACCCTTACCTTCTGTTTCTAAACAAACCGCCAAAGAAGAGGAGAAATCCAAATAAAAACCATGTAAAAATACGGTCAATCTACTCGTACCTACAGGATTCTTATTTGAAATACTTCAGTCACAAAGGATGGATTAGCCAGGAATAAAAACCTAAATGTTTAATTCTGACCAACTCTAAGAACATTACAGAAGCCTTCTCAATTTACAGAAGAGAGAATAAACCACTAACCCCCCCTTGAAAGGAAATGCTGACAATTCCAACTTAATAGCACCAGTCAATTTTGCTCAAGCACTTTGGGGAGCCCTTAGCCAAAAGGGGGAAAAAAAATCTAATTGGCCCAAAGCCCTACAGAAGGATTTTCTCTCCAAGAATTGATACCTGAAGATAAAAACAAATCTAAAGAATTTGCACAGCTACCATGCCTTTCATCAAGACACTTCAAAGTTTAAGCTAATCCTAAATTCAACTGCAAGGCAAATATTTCACACAGTGCACATTTGAGAAAATTGAAACAGAGTCAAAAGACTTCATTAGAGCACTTCATAAGTGCATGATAATAAAAGTCCCATGTATTACCCTAAAGTTTTTCTTTCCTCCAGGCTTCAAATTATTTTCCAGAAATAATGGTTAATACAGTTGCAGTGACTCCCACGGCCATTCAACAGCAGCATATAACATGCATACTAGAGAAAAGCTTGCCATTAAATTGTAACCCGACTTAAAATGTTGGTGATTTGATAAAGTGTGATCCTAAGGGGCAAAAATCAGGTGTGTAAGCACTATTATATAAGAAGTAGATTATTTAACGTAACTATATTGCACAAAACTCTTTGCATAGAATTAACCTTGACCTCTAAAGTACAGCATTTACATGCACTTTGAATTTGCCTCAAGACATTGTTGAAAGAGAGCATAATTACACGTCACCTGAGTCCCAACATAAGGTACTTTTTAAAAAAAGTGTGATGAAGTAATGAATGAGAAATATGACCTTTTATAAGGAAGATAAAAGAAATTGCTTCTTAATAGTCTTTAGAACTATTGAAGTTATGCAATGTCTGCTATAAATATTAAGCTTTAAGGAAAACAGCAATAGAAGTAAAAAAGTGTTCCTTTTCCATGTTAGTTAAACCTTGTTGTTTCTGTTCTAAGAAGCAGGTGATTATCATGTGAAGTGCGTCTGTCATTTTCTCCATTCTCTTCCCCCACCTAACAAATGAGGTTTCATTTTCTTAATATTCTGCTCAGACACATTGAGTAGTCCCACTTGCTTCTTACAAGAAATCAATTGTGCAATGTAATTAACTCTAAAACCTAACCAACAATGAAAAATTCTAGGCATTCAGTTCTGGAAACAGCCACCCAATCTAAATCTAATTTGCATGCACGTGCACTGCAGAAGTCATTTTGTAAGTGGAAATTCATCCAAGTGATGGCATTCATGGCATCTAGCCCAACTGCACTAGAGAATTCTGAAATCCACAAACACATCAAATTATTCCTCTGGAATCTAGTCTGGATTTAACCCACACCAACATGCAGATTTATCCAAGATAAAGCATGAGACTTCAACCAGCACAGCTTCCCCTTTGTCTCTGAATCATTAAATGGAGAAAGATTGAGTTTAAGAGAAAGAGAACTGTTTCTTGACTATGATATGTGAAGAAGGAAACATTCTAAATGGGTAGTACAGTCAGTTAGTCTCTTTCCCAGAGAAGAACAATCCCTGCACTCTACATCAAGGGTTTTTTTCAGTCTAATTTTAGGTGGATAAAGCAATACGGCTTCTATCCCCTGATTTGGGGAAGTATGCTTCCAAGATTAAACAATAGGTTTTCTTACCAGGAAATGTTATGCTATTATTTTGCTTTCCTTTATATCCTCATCCATTTTATCACACCCTTAATGACACCACTTTTTACTTGGCTAAACAGTTCTTTTCACTTGGAATTCATGCTTTGCACTCTGTAGGTTTTTCTTCCCACTTGGTTATCACTTAGGAAAATGTAGAAAAAGACAACAGTTATTCCCTTAAAAGCTCCGACCACAATTCCTGTTCCGAGAAACTCCCTCCGATATCTATTATTTCTTGGATAATGTATCCAGAACTGACACACATTCCAGGGATGATCACAACACAAGCCTACAAAAGAAAATCAAGATATATCTGCATATGAAGGCCAAAACTTTACTGCCTGTTCTTCCTATTCCCCCGTCTCTCACTCTCCTAAACTAAGCTTGATTTCCAAATACAGAAAACTCTTTAGCATCACTGATTTCCAAGCCTGTCCAGCACATTAAAACAGCTTAATTTCTGCCTTCAATTGAATAATAAACTGCTCCCCATTCATCATAATCAGCAAATTAACCTATGTTTTTTACTATGGACAGATTTAATGTTGAACATCTGGATTCAGGAATTTCGCATAACTCCATAAGCTAGTACTAGCAACCTGTTATTCTGCAATATATATCATAACTTTGCTTGTGACAGAGATCAGCAGTTATATCCAATTCAGTATGAAGAATGAGCATAATGTTGTGGCAAAGTCAAAAATCCTTCTAAGCTTCAATTAAAATGCATTTACTGCTCACCCCACTATTTTTTTCTTCCAAAAGCAAGTTTGTTAATGTTATTCTTTAATTGCCTACTACTTCTTGTTCATGTTTCTAGTAACCTGAATGTTTCAGAGTTTTCTCAATTTGTTACTTCACTAGGATCCATACAGAACAGCTATTTATCAGGATTACTTGTACAAAGATCAGTCACGAATGCAGTTTTGTCCAATTACTTGGTTGCTTCCCAGTTCTCCATGTCACTTCACAACTAATTGACAATGGTAGGGTATTGCTACAGCCATTTATTCAACAGCCTACAAAGCAAGTCATCTGGAACTTCTAAATAAGGGGTGTTCAACTTCCAGCATGCAGGCCAAATGTGGCCTGCAGAGCCATGGTGCCTGGCCCATGGGGCTCCCCACAAGTCAGGAAATTTGGCAGCAGAGAAGCAGTAGTCATTAGTAATATAATTGGTGAAAATCTTGAGGAAACAGCTTGAGAGCCTGGACATCCACAAGTCAGCTGGCCCAGATGGAATGCACCCAAGAGAGCTAACAGAGTTGGCTGACATTATAGCATGACCAATGGTGAGGATATTTGAGAACTCATAGCACACAAGAGAGGTTCCTGAAGACTGGAGGAGGGTCCTTGTGGTGCCTATCTTCAAAAAAGGACAGAAGATCTAGGGAACTTCAGGCTGATCAGTTTGACCTCAATCCCTGGGAAGATCTTGCAAAAAAAGAAACCATCAACAACAGGCTAACAGAAGACAACATTCTGAGAGATATCCAACATGGCTTCATTGCAGGTAGGTCTTGCCTGACCAACCTCATTTCATTCTATGACCAGGTGACATATCACCTGGACAAAGGAGAATAGGTTGATTTCATATATTCATGGGAGACCAAGTCAAAGGCGTTTTTGAAATCTGATGTCCTCATGGTAAAATTGGGACCTCTACAACTTTATGGTCTGATGGCTGGGAAACTGACTCCGTGGTTGGACTTAGAGAGTGACAGTTGATGGAACATAGTGACCAGTGGCATCACCCAGGGCTCAGTAGTTGGATCAGTACTCTTTAATATATGCATAAAGAATCTGGATTCAAGTGTCAAAAGCAGACTGGCTAAGTTTGCAGACGACACCACATTATGGGAAAGTGCAGTCATGCTAGAGGACAAGCTGGCAATGCAAGCCAACTTGGACAGGCTCAGAAGGTGAGAGGGTCAAAACCTGATTGCCTTTAACACAGAGCAATACAAGGTGCTCCACCTTGGGAGAAAAAGCCCACATCATACTTATAGGCTCAGCAGTGCTACAGTCACTAGGCACCACAACTGAAAGAGACTTGGGGATCGTGATTGACCACAAGATGAACATGTGCCACCAGTGCGATGCCACAGCCACCAGAGCAAATAAAACTCTGGCTTGCATCTACAGATGCATCTCGAGCAAGACCCAAGAAGTTATCCTCCCTCATCCACTCAGCCTTGATGAGGTCACAGTTGGAGTACTGCATCCAATTCTGGGCTCCACACTTTAGAAAGGATGTGGAAAAGCTTGAGAAACTCCAGAGGAGAGCCACACACGATTAGATGTCAAGAGAGCAGGCCTTATGAGGAGAGGCTGAGAGGCTTGGGACTTTTCAGCCTAGAGAAGCAAAGGCTCAGGGGTGACTTGGTGGCAGCCTACAAGTATATAAGTGGTATGCATCAGGAACTGAGGAAATGTCTGTTCACCAAGGCATCCCAAGGAAAGATGAGATCTAAATGTCATAAACTGCTGGAAGACCGTTTTAGACTGGACATAAGGAAAAATGTCTTTACTGTCTGAGTCTGGAATAGACTCCCCCCAGAAATGGTGCAACCACCTACTCTGGATACCTGTAAAAAATGCTTGGACATTTATCTTGCTGGGGTGATCTGACCCCAGCTGACTTCCTGCCCCTTAGGCAGGGGGCTAGACACAATGATCTCACAAGGTCCTTTCCAGCCCTAATATCTATGAAATCTGTGAACTACCGCCATCCTCCCTTGCTGCAGAATTCCCGTATCTCCTTCCTCCATGCAACCAGATGGGGTTGGGCCAGACCCCTTTCTCTCCACATGGCTAAATCAGGGCCATGCCATGCCCCTTCCCCATGTTGCTGAATCAGGGCCAGGCTGCCCCTTCTACATGGCTGGATGGGACCTCACTGTGCAAAGCTTGGGCACTGGATGAGGGTCATGGGCCACATCCAGCCCACAGAGGAACCAGGCACAGTCCATCTAGCCCACTGGAGAAAAAGATTGAGCACCACTGTTCTAAACAGTTTATTTTCAAGATAATCCAAAATTCCCTATTAGTGTTTTACTGATAAGTTTTTCCAAACATTTTTCATTTTATAGCCACCCGTTTTATATTTCTAATTGAAATATTAAGAAAGAAAAACAGTTCAGCATCTCAAGCATTCAAGCTATTTTCATTTATTTTTAAGTGGACCCACCTCCCCTGTCATTTGTAATCTCACTATGCTTAGCCCTAATGGGCTACAGTAAATAAAAAGATTCTTAAAAAGACCAATTCTGTTTTCCTCTAAAAGTTTAAACTGTGTTTTTGTTTGATTTCCCCACTTTTACGGCAAAAGTCTCCCCTGTTATGCTTGAGACGTTTGTGGCCTTCCTGAAAGGATGCTGTTGGCTTCCTGTCCACTGGATTCATCTATTTCATAAATCATCTTGCCAAGAATTGATTGTTTTGTTATTTAAGGTGAGACTGGGAAATTATGAATAAGTAGTCTGCAAACTTCTTCCCACCACCTGCTACACTTTACTAGACTGTACAATTCCTCAAAATTAGCTTCCTTAAAATTGAATAGTTTTGTACTTTTCATTTTGGAACAGTGAATTTAAATTGTTGATGAGCACTGGTTCGAAACTCCCTTTTTATTCCTACAGGAAGAAGAGAAAGGATAGCATCTCTATTTGGACTGTCTACCTTTTAGATCCAACATGGCTAATGATCTAGCCAAATACATACACCACAGGGTGGCTCAAATATTTTCTTTCCGAGAAAGTCTTTTGGTGGCAGCAGCAGATTGGTAGCTGAAGCTGCAGTGATAAGCACAAATGCCATATTCTGGCTCACCAAGTCAAGGAGACAGCTCCCTGAAGCAGTTGTCACAGAGTGAAGCAATGTTTAAAAATGGAAATAATCCATGCTTGCACTAATATTGGATGTACCAGCTAGGTCAATACTAAGACCTTGACAGGATTCTGCTGTTCAGTCATGAACAATAATTACTGTCACGGTCCTTGCTGTCAGAAAGGCATGTGGACACGCTGAAGGAGAGTGCAGAAGGGAAAGGATTCCAGAGAGATGAAAGAAAGCATAATACAGAGAGAGAGACAAGCTTCATACAGCTGGAGGGAGACCTTAAAAAAAGAACAGCATAAATCTCTAACTCTGCTGGCCAGTATTAAATGGTACAAGGCCCTTCCTTCCCATGCCTGTTAAGCTGTATAGTCATGTCATTCATACATGCACAAGGACTGAATGTTGTTCACCCTACCCTGCAGGGAGAGAAGGGGAAAGGTTTTTGGCATCCCTTTCCTGCCTACATGTAAATGGGCCAGCAGCAACCTCGCCTTCAGTGGGAATTTCTGAAAACATGCATACTTAATAGACAAGTTGGCATGCATTTGGAATACTTTCTTCTTTTGTTCATATCACTGGCAAGTATTAAGAACTATGCCAGAATTCAGAAGTTGCAGGCAGGGAATTGCTATCTGAAGCAATAGTTTTGGGGTGTTACAGAAGGTCAGTTTTTTGATCCAGAAAAATAAATCAGCCATGCTGAGGATACATTAGTATAAATTACCCTTATTACATTAGTCTTGTTCATCTGAAACCAGAAAAAATTTGAAACCAGACAACTCTAGAGATTCTGTCATCACTGCACAGCTCCTGCTACTGCTGAACCTCCAACTTCATAGAACACTACCCTTTTTTACACTAGGGCTGTTGCTTTTCTCAGACTACCACCAGTGCAATTTTTATAATCAAGTCTACATAAGCAATGATAAAGAATGCTTGCCAAATCCGAACGGTCACAAAGTTCTCTCACGTGTGTGGATGACCTCTGTCTGATGCAAGAAGCCTACGGGCCGACAAGAGGTAAAGCACTGCTCGACCTGGTACTGGCAATGGGGGATGACCTTATTAGTGGACTTAACGATAGAAGGGAAGCTGGGTGACAGTGACCACGAGCTGATCAGCTTCACTATTCACCATAAAGCTGGCAAATCGTTCAGCAATAGAGAAGTCCTCAACTTCAGGAAAGCTGACTTTGACAAGCTCAGGAGGCTTGTCAGTGAGGCCCTAAAGGGCCTCAGCCCAATTGGGAGGGGAGGTCAGGAAAAGTGGTTGCTCCTCAAGGGAGTGATCCTCAATGCACAAGCAAAGTCTATCCCGTCTCAGAGGAAAGGCAGCAAAAGGGCACAGCAGCCTCCTTCGCTCTGCAGGGAACTAGTGGACCTCCTGCAGCTGAAAAGAAAGACCTACAAAGGATGGAGGACAGGATCCACCTCCAAGGAGGAATATTCTGCACAGGTCCGGATCTGCAGAGACCAAACCAGGAAAGCCAAGGCTGTGACTGAACTCCAACTGGCTACAACTATCAAGGGCAAAAAAAAAAATCCTTTTTTAGATATGTGGGGAGCTGAAGGAAAAGCCAGGGCAACATTGGACCCCTGCTAAACCAGATGGGACAACTGACACCCATGAAAAAGCCAACTTGCTAAATGGGTGTTTTGTGCAAGTCCCAAGGGACACCCCTGCCCATTACAGGACAGGAGGACCTGAGTGAAGGAGATTCCTTACTCTCCAATCAATGCTGACCTCATGAAGGAACACCTTGAGAGGCTGGATACCTTCAAGTCAGCCAGCCCTGACAGCTTACCCTTCAGGGTACTCAAGAAGCTGGTGATCATCAGAGCCCAGCACCTGGCATGGATCTTCAAGAGCTCCTGGGGCTCTGGTGAAGTGCCCAAAGATTGGAAGAAGGCCAATGTGGTGCCTATCTTCAAGAAAGCGGGGGAAAGTGGATGCAGCAAACTACAGGCCTATGAGCCTGACCTCTATCCCGGGGAAGATCCTAGAAAAGATTATCAAAGAGACCATTCTCAACAGACTAGCCGATGGCAAAATCCTGAGGGATAGCCAGCACGGGTTTGTCATGGGTAGGTCTTGCCTGACCAATTTTATTTCCTTTTACAACCAGGTGACCTATCACCTGGACAAGGGGGAAGAGATTGATATCATAGAGTCATAGATGTCAGGGTCAGAAGGGACCTCAGTAGATCGAGTCCAAACCCCTGCATAGGCAGGAAAGAGCGCTGGGTTTAGATGACCCCAGATAGATGCCTATCTAACCTCCTCTTGAAGACCCCCAGGGTAGGGGAGAGCACCACCTCCCTTGGGAGCCCATTCCAGACGTTGGCCACTCTAACTGTGAAGAAGTTCT
>JAGPOW010000304.1:113213157-113259137 GCA_030014935.1 Caiman crocodilus | reverse complement strand
CCCAGGGTAGGGGAGAGCACCACCTCCCTTGGGAGCCCATTCCAGACGTTGGCCACTCTAACTGTGAAGAAGTTCTTCCTAATGTCCAGTCTAAATCTGTTCTCTGCTAGCTTATGGCCATTATTTCTTGTGACCCCCCCAGGGGCGCCTTGGTGAGTAAAGCCTCACCAATTCCCTTCTGTGCCCCCATGATGAACTTATAAGCCAAAAGGTCACCTTTCAACCTTCTCTTGTGGAGCCTGAAGAGGTCCACGTGCCCTAGTCTCTCCTCATAGGGCTTGGCTTGCAAGCCCTTAACCATACAAGTGGCCCTTTTCTGGACCCTCTCCAGGTTATCCACATCCCTCTTAAAATTGTGTGGCGCACAAAATTACACTCAGTACTCCAACTGCGGTTTGACCAGCACCCGACAGAGGGGAAGTATCACCTCCTTGGTTCTGTTCATCATGCATCTGCTGATGCACGATAAAGTGCCATTAGCTTTCCTAATGACTTCATCACACTGACGACTCATGTTCATCTTGGAGTCCACTAGCACCCCAATATCTCTTTCTGCTTCCATGCCACCAAGCAGGTCATTTCAGCCAAACTTGGACAGAGTACACTTCACTCCCTCGTCCAAGTCACTGATGAAGACATTGAAGAGTATCGGTGTAAGGACCGAGCCCTGCGGGACCCCACTGCCCACACCCTTCTAGGCTGATACCAACCCATCCACTACAACTCCCCGGGTGCGACCCTCTAGCCAATTCGCCACCCACCAGACTGTGTAGTCATCTATGTCACAGCCTCTTAACTTGTTCACCAGTATGGTGTGGGATAACGTATTGAAGGCCTTCCTGAAGTCTAAGTAAACAACGTCAACCCCTACTTCTGTGCCCAGGTGTTTTGTAACCTGGTCATAAAAAGAAACTAGATTAGTCAGGCATGATCTACCTGCTACAAACCTGTGCTGGTTTCCCCTCAGCATAATTTTTCCTGCCGGGCTCTCACAAATGTGAACCTTAATAATTTTTTCAAAGACTTTGCCAAGTATAGAGGTGAGAATGACTGGCCTATAGTTGCCTGGGCCCTCCTTCCTCCCCTTCTTGAAATGGGGACCACATTGGCCCTTTTCCAGTCCTCCGGGACCTGGCCCATGTGCCATGAGTGTTCAAGATATATGATATCTTGACTTTAAAAAAAGCCTTTGATCTGGTATCCCATAATCGCCTCTTGGCAAAGCTGGCCAACTGAAGCCTCGGCTTCTCCAGGATCCACTGGCTGGGGAACTGGCTCTATGGTCAGACCCAGAGAGTTATGGTTGACGGAAGTCAATCGTCGTGGTGCACTGTGACTAGTGGGTCCCTCAAGGCTTTGTTCTTGGGCCTATATTTTTCAACATCTTCATTAATGATGTGGACACTGGCATCAGAAGCAGATTGGCCAAGGCCCCGATGACACCAAATTTTGGGGTAAAGCATCCACACCTGAGGACAGGAGGGCAATCCAAGCTGGCCTTGACAGGCTCAAGAAAATCGGCAGATGAGAACCTGATGGTGTTTAACACCGAAAAATGCAAGGTTCTCCACCTTGGGAGGAAAAACCTGCAGCATGCTTATAGACTCAGCAGTGCTACACTGGCTACCGCTTTGGACAAAAGGGACTTGGGGGTCGTAATTGACCGTAAGATGAACATGAGCCTTCAGTGTGATGCTGCAGCTAGTAAAACAAGTAAAATGCTTACCAGTTCAAAAAGGACGTGGAGAAGCTTGAGAGAGTCCAGAGAAGAGCCACACACATGATCAGAGATCAGGAAAACGGACCTTAGAATGAGAGACTGAGAGCTATGGGACTCTTCAGCCTGGAAAAGCACAGGCTCAGGGGTGATCTGGTGGCCACCTATAAGTTTATAGGTGCTCATCAGGATCTGGGAGAACATCTGTTCACCAGAGCACCGCAAGGGATGACAAGATTGAATGGTCACAAACTATTGAAAATAGAAAATTCTAATGGAAATATAAAACAGGTTTAGTTATAATGAGTAGGAACAGATTGAAAACCCTGGGGTTATCCAATTAGAGAACACAGCACAGGATACATGCTTACTGTATTTGCTGAAGATGGAAGGAGAGTTTGGATTTATGGCATCCCAACAGAAGATGTGCAATAACACATAAATAGAGTTGGATCTGTGGTGTTGAGAAACTAACATCTGAAAATACAGAAAAAGTGACATTTGCCAATAAATAAAAAAGGCACAAGCAATGAATTGAGGGTGTATATACTTAGACCATTTTCTTCCCTTGTTTTTGAGTGAAATAAAAACCTTTGGCAAATATATATTTTAATACCCAAAATGTAATTTTTTGCTATTTACTGTCTGCTGGAAAGCCACTATAACTAAATATGTAAATTAAAAAATAATGCTGAATATAAAAAGAATGCTTAAATTTGGCATTTATATGCACTATCATTTGAATTAAAGCCTTGTTTTTTTCTGGAAAGGTTTAAAATGCACAACAGGCACTACATGAAAATGGAGCTTTCCACAGGCTACAGGATGGATATAGGCTAATGATTTATGCAGACAGTTTTAATGTTTAATTTATTGTTCATTAAAGGTGTGTAAACTGGGAATGTTACGTTTTTTGGGGTTTTTTTCTCTACATAAAGTGAGCAAACAGTTAGACTTAAGTTAGTATCTAGTCTGAAATTAATTAACAATACCGCCAAACTAAGTTTCAAAACAGACTCTCAACATTTGAGATTAAAAAAGTATAAACGTTTTTTTTAAAACAAATAAATTGGGGCTTCTTTGTTTTCAAATGTAATTTCTTAAGGAACACATTATACATTTTCAAGTGGGTCCCCCCTTTTCTCCTACCATGGCTATGAGGAGAAGCAACTTACTTTAAAAAAACAAAAATGAAAATAAAGTGCTCATTGATCCATCACATACCTGCAGGAACTGAGACTTAAGCCATGACCTACAATAAAATTACAAGACTTTGCATTGCATATGGAAAACTGAATTTGCACAACAGAAGTTTCTTCTAAATTTGTGAAGCATAACCATGCCATGATATACAGCATTTACAGAAGTTCTCTCACCCCTGCAACTCCCTATTCAGTGGGCACATCTACATGTTTATTAATGCACTGTAGTTACTGAGCATTTAGTTTAGTATTTCCTTAATGAAGTACTAACTGAATGCGCAGTAACTATATTTACTGCACAGTAGTGCCGGCACACTTTTGGGGGGGGGGGATGGTTACTCCACAGTAGCTTAATAACACTGCACAGTAGGTTATTAGCATGGTTTTTGACCAGCTTGCTACTGTACAATTATTAGGCTACCACATAGTAAGCATCTCACGTAGATGAACCCAATGACTGGGTAACAAAGCTGTGTAACAAGGATTTGGTGTCCCGTTGTTCAAATCACTGAGCCCCTCATTGTAAGCACTCAGTTCATTTCCTTTTAAAGGCAGTGGGAACATTGTTAAGTGTACACTGTCTTTTAGAACCAGAATCTTACCTTGCGAGTCACGGGGCAATGTAAGTGTTACATGTTCAAAATAAAGAACAAAAGAATACAGACTTATACACATTTTAGATGCATATTTACTTTCTCACAGTAATGCCAGGTGACTCATAGCACTACCTTACTTCATCATTTAGAAAGGAAAAAGCAAATGCACAAATTCAAAATAAATAACTGGCAATACAACAATGCCTGAGGATTTTGATAGACGAGAAACCAAAATACGACTGAACAATGTGATGCTACTGCAAAAAGGTGAATGTAATTTTGGAATGCAAAAAGGAGTGCCATAAAGCTATTTGTTGTCTCTAATAGGAATGAATCCTTGGATGGGCTCAGGAGACAAAGCAAACCAAGTTTATTTAGTGTACACATTAAAACTATAGAGATCACCACCAAATCAACAAGATACCCAATTATGCATCATCAATCCAAAAGCTCTGGTGCAGTGTCTGCAGCATGTTCAACCACTGTTCTAACTAACCAATATTTATACCCCATTTATTTATAACATAAAGGACTTCTGTTCATTACCTGGGACTCTACCTATTTATTTCTTTTTCTTAATTAGTATTCCAAATACAGAAGGTAATGTGAATCAGAATGTGAGAACATATACATATCTTTATCTTAGACTGGACAACCCTCACTAACACCTATACATCCTCCTTCTGTCTTTTTGGTATATCTTGCAATGGTTGTCAAAGGTCAAAACACCATAACTGGTATAAGAGGTGAAGGGGTTTTCAACTATTAGTAAAATTCCAGAAGAGAGTTTAGCATGAGTGCAAAGCACTCTAGAAATACAGTTTATGTTCCTACAACTTAATATAAGCAGGAGGAAAACTCTACAAATACATGAATGAATACTTACAGATAGCCAACAGTGATTAACATAAAGATATATAGACATAATAAAATAAATAGATCTGAGGCCTCAGACTGGTGCACAGTGGGGACACCTTACTGCAAGAAATGCGTACAGCAAAGAGATTAAGCAATATGGCAAACATGACTGCTGAGGAAAGGCTGAAAAAACTGAGCATGTTTAGTCTAACAAATAGGAGACTGAGGGGGCCATGATAAAAGTCTTCAGATATCTAGAAGATTATTAAAAAGAGTTGATCCATTGTTCTTAAAGGCCACTGAGGGTACAGAAATTAGTAAGGGGCTTGATTTACAGCCAGGTTGGAAATCAATGCCATTAGAAGTCTGAAAAACTCGTTAGAAAAACATCTCTCATGGGTTGCCTAAGTATACTTATTCTGACTCAAAGCAGGAGGCATGCCAAAAAACCTTGTGAGGTTCCAAGTCCTTCATTTCTCGAATAACAATAATTAAAATACTCCAATTTGTATGTTCACATATACACAATACACCTATTCATTGGCCTTTGTTACAAGTACTTATATTATCTAGCGCCAAAAAACATATCCTTCTGTGCTTTTAAATTCATTAAGAAAAAAAGAAGGAAGAAAGAGATTACTTACCTAACATCATAACCACTTTGGTTCCCATTCTCTCTCTCAACAGGATTTAAGTTTTAATTTAGACAGTATGTAGTTTCTGAAACATAAGTAATTTGGGAAGAGACCAGACAAAGAAATAGATTTGAAATGAAAGTCAGAATTTTCGGATTAAATCTAAGAATCTCTCTCTTTTTGAAAGAGCCTAAGGGTAGATCAGTCATCAGAGGCTGTACAGATGATAAGCCTGGGAATGGATAAACCACAACCGGATTGGAAGTTTAAGTAGTAATAAGATTTTGAAAAATGTCTAGTCTGCTTTGTCTTCCTCTGTGGCATGGGCATGGCCCCCTAACAGAGATCTCTTGAGCATATGTTAACAAGTTTTCCAGAAGCAGGACTTCGGCTGCCATGGTCCTCCTGCTTTACCTGAAGCAGGCTAGAGTGTTACATCTTGTCTTGGGTCAGGGTTGATGGTAGTTTTATGAAGAGTTTAGATTATGGATTTGTATAGGATGATTTAGGCAGGAATAATCCTGCCTCAGGCAAGGGACTGGACTAGATGACCTCTGGAGGTTCCCTCCAGACCTACTTCTCTAGGATTCAATGAAAGAGAAGGTTTTGTAAGTTTCATATTTATA
The DNA here is from genome assembly GCA_030014935.1 of Caiman crocodilus. Classification (NCBI taxonomy): domain Eukaryota; kingdom Metazoa; phylum Chordata; order Crocodylia; family Alligatoridae; genus Caiman; species Caiman crocodilus. The sequence continues at coordinate 113,253,503 of JAGPOW010000304.1, read as the reverse complement.
TATGTTGCCCTTTTTCTACCTGTATCTGTGTGGGCTCTGTCCAGGCACAGCCACTGAACACCAAGGCTTCCACCCAGGTTTTGGACTGGATTTACAGGGACTGTTGCCTGCACATCCCTGCCAAGGACAGCCAGGTGGGAGAGTGCTTGTGGTGTGAGAGATACCTTCTGATGAATACTCTCAGGAATTAGGTAAGGGAGCTGCAGGAGGACATGGATAGGCTCAAAAGTATCCATGATCATGAGGCTTTCCTTGACTCAATGCATGAAGGTGCAGTATGAAGTGGCCTGTTGAAATTTGCTGGGTACAGACCAGAGGAGACAGCAACAGGGAGAACGTCATGATGGGTGAACAAAGCCTTGTTTAAGCAATGACAGAATCTTCCAGATCACTGAACTTGGCTCTAATGGGAAACTTCAATTATTGGGATATTTGCTGGGGGTGGAAAACTTAACAGTAAACAAGCAGTCCAGCAAATTCCTGGAGTGCATTGTGGATATCTTTCTAATACAGACAGTAGATAAGTCAACTAGAGGGGATGTTCTTCTTAACTTACTGCTCACAAACAAGCAGAAAGTGGTTGAGAAAGTGAACATGGAAGGCAAGTTGGGTGACAGTGACTACCAAAATGACAGAGTTCAAGACCATAAGAAATGGAATCAAGGAGAGCAGTAGAATAAGGATGGTGGACTTAAGAAAAGCCAACTTTAACAAATTTAAGGAAGTGGTGAGTAGGATCCCTTGGGAGGCAAGTTTGAGGGGAAAAGAAGTAAGCCTGTGCAAAACAGCAAGTATTTGATTTGGATTTGGCAGATTTGGAGGGACAGTGATTCGAATCGCTGTCTTGATTCAATTCAGCCAGTTCAGATTTGGAGATTCAGTGCCTATTCAGAGATTCAGCCATAGACTATAATGAGGAATCACTAAAATACCTATAACTTTGTCATTTTTTTGCAGATTCAGAAGAAAACAGCCGGGATGATAACCCCTTCGGAGGGCATGAAGCCTGCCAAGTTTCAAGGAGATAGGTGCACGGGTTTCTGTGAAAGTGCACCTCAAACTGTTGAATGCAAAACTCATATCACTTGTGTGCATCACAGCAGAGCGGGATGAATGCAGCAGGGATGGTAACCCCTTGTGCAGGCATGAGGCCTGCCAGGTTTCAGGCAGAGTGGTACAGGGGTTACTGTGAAAATGCACCTCGAGGTTCTGAAAGCAAATAGGTTCGGAGAAAGGAGGGTGGCACTCACTCCATCTGCACGTGGAGCTTGGGAAATCCCAGCAGTGGGAGGGTCCCCTTCAGGAACACCAGCTGCTCCACCAAACCAGGATCCAAGGAGGTGTGGTGGGGTTTCACAACATCACAAGCAATTATGAACATCCTCTCGCTCAGAACATGGGTCAATGGAAAGGACAGGTGTTCCTGGGCAACCATGGCCAGATCCTGCCACAACAGGATGCGGGCTGCCCAACAGGTCAAGGGGTCACAATTCAGTGACTCCACATCCTCGGTGAGATGGGTAACCACTGAGGTCTCTGTGCTACCTGCCTGGTGGTGGGGTCTGGTGCCTCGGGATTCCAAAACTGAAGCCATGCCCTTGACCCACATTGGCAACAGGTGTGGTGGAGGAGATTGGTCTGTGGTTGGGAGTGCGGGTACAGGAAAGTAGATCCCCCTCTTCCATGTTCCCCTGCCTCTGCTCTTCTGCCTCCCCGACTCTGTTCACCAGCACTTCCATCCAGTGATTGAGAGTTTTGCTGCTGTAGACACTCCACTTCACTCTCAGGTCGCACATGCCAGCCAGTTCGTGGACCATACTGGTCTGCAACGGATCCAGCCACTTTTTTATGCCCTCCTTCAGCGGCTTCACCAGTGCCTGCACCTCTGGTGAAAGCGGCTTGCCCCAGCCAGGAACATCGGCCCCCTGGAACTTCTCCATTTCATCCTCAAGCTCCTTCACTATGGGGATCACCTGGCTAAGGAGGGCATCGTCAGTGCTGAGGCTCTCAGTGGCCTCGAGGAACAGCTTGAGGACTGCCAATCTGGGAGATTGTATCCCACTCTGTTTTTTTAAGGGGACCACTGACCCCAACCTCCACAACCAAAGCCATGTCAAGGATGGCCTTGTGTTGCTTGACTAGACTTTCCAGCATCAGGTATGTGGAGTCCCACCAAGTCTCAAGATCCTACATGATTCTGTGCTGCGGGGTGCTCAGCTCTGCCTGTCTGTCCCACAGCATCTTGCCCAACTTGATGCTCCAGTGAAAGTAGCTGATTACTTTCCAGCATTTTGAAATAAGCTGGCTGGTAGTGATGGTGCTGTCACCAGGAGCCCTGTCCCCCTCCAAGGCATCTCTTACTATGACATGCAGCTTATGTACCATAGCGGATGCCAACAAAGTTGACATCACACACTGTCTTGACCATATTGGCCCTTTTCTTGATGACCACAAACCCATTGGTTGGGTAAGGCGAGCTCACAAGCCACTCCTGCACCATGTGGTTCATGGCCAACATTATCTCCCTTGCCATGTGGGACCCATCCATCACCTCCACTTGAAGAAGAGCCCACCAATGCCCTGACTGATCGCACCAGTGCCCTGTGAGGGAGAACTAGGTGTGATCTCCAACCTGGCTACTCCAGATGTTTGAGGGGAATGTAATTCCACCTGTGGACCTGCCTTCTCCAGCTCCTCCCTCAAGTATTCCCTGAATGCCTCATACAGGGAGGGCACTACTATCCTGCTAAAGGTGGTATGTGCAGGCTTTTGGTACAATGGGGCCATGAGTACCATGAGCCGCCTGACCCATCAACATTCAACAAAGGAGAAGGGCTGGCGATCCAGAGCAAGCATCTCCCCAGTGCTCCGGATGAGCTCGCTCACCTTGGGAACACGCCCCGCCTTTGTCTCTGCCTTCCCCCCACTGGCCCAGGGTAGCCCGGCTCTGCCCTTGGGGACGAGGGCTTTGGAGCAAGAGGGGGTTATTTTTGCGCATGCTCCCACTAGTCCAGGTTGAGAAGGAACAAGGGTGAGAGGGTGCCAACTTCTGAGATGCAGCAGCATCGCTGTGGTGGCAAAGTGTTTAACCTCCTTGCTCTGGCTGATCTTCCTTCAGCAGTGCTGGCAAGTAGCATACCTGGGATCATCTGCCACCTCAAAATGATCACACACTACACTACCCACCCACATCTGGGCTAAGGGTTGGGATCCTGCCTTATCCCCCTCCTCACTGGGCAGAGGCACAACAACAGGAGGAGCTGAGCCACCTGCCCCCACAGCCTCCTCCAAAGTGTCTTCCAGAGAAGCAGACTTGCTTCTAGGGGAACTCTGAGAGGTGTGGAGCACAAACTCAGATTCACTCTCCTTCCCCAGAATTTCCTTTGCTCAGTTCCTCTGCTTCCATATCCAGCTCCTCCTCTGGTACTGGAAGACTCATACTGAGAACTGAAATTGGGGTGGAGAATGTCATGTTGCTGCTTGTTAGTGGTGGTGATGGTGCAGGTACAGGCACTGCTACCACATCCTTGCTCCACTAGCAGCAGAAGACTCACTTCTTCAGGAAAGAGTGTGTGTCTATGTTTGGGGCAGAGGGGGAACTTGCAGGTCTCCTTCTGCCCCCTCTCCCTTCCCTGCAAAAAGACCTAGCACTTGCCTTTGTGGCACGCTTCATAATGTTTGGTGTGCTGCAAAATGTGTATGAGTGTGTGAGAGTGAGTGTGAGTGAGAGAAATGTTGTGCTTTTCTGCACAGTGATGACACACTGTCAGGGAAAACATGGATTTCTTTTTGTGGAGTGAAAGCCTTAAGACAGACTAACAAGAACAAATAAGAGGATTTGGGGGGAAGAATAAGTAGAAAGGACTGGATAGGGATAACAATAGGGATTATAGGCAAGGGTAAGTAGGAAAGGATTGGATACAACTTACAAGAAGAGAGACTAGCAAGCAAGAGACTAGATAGCAAGCCAGAGCCTTTCAGACATTGCTGCTCCAAGACAAACACAGCTCACAAGAGGCACGGATCACTTCAGACACAACTTGACATATTGTTTCTATGTCCCTCCCCCAGAGCACTGTGATTGGAAGGGAACTCAGGGTAAGATCACACTCACTGGCCAGCTACAGATGTCAATATCAGAGCAGTTTTTCCCCACACTCAGCCTTTTCTATATAATCAAAGAACATCCCACCCCCCTCCCTTTTCTCAGTTTCTGTTTCCTGAAAATCTTCCAAATCTATGAACAGATTCAGAGGCTTCTGATTTGATTCAGACCTTTTAATGGGTCTCCCGATTCTATTTGGATTCAGTTGCCAAATCTCCTCCAAATCGAATAGGCTACTGAAGCTCTGCACAGCCCTAAAAAGGAAGCCTGGAAAGCTGTCTGTATTTTAAGGTGGCCCACGTAAGGGCACAAGAGCAATCTATTCCATTAGATGGAAGAACAGGAAATACAACAGGTGACCAGCTTGGCTAGACACCAATCTCTTCACTGAGTTGAAACTCAAGAAAGAATCATATAAAAAGTGGAAACTCATTCATAATACTATGGAAGAGAAAAGACTATTGCACAGGCATGCAGGGAGACAATCAGGAAAGCCAAGGCAGAATTTGAGACACAGCTGGCAAGGAACATAAAAAGGTAATAAAAATGGATTCTATGCCAAGAGAAGAAGACCTTTATTAAGCACCTAGAGAACAAGGTGAACAGGAATAGCCAGCCTGTATTCACCACTAGCAAGTTTTGCCTAACCAACTTGAAATCCTTTGATGATAAGGTGAATGGTTCTGTGGATGTAAAGAGAGCAGTGGATGCGATATACCTTGACTTTAGCAAAGCTTTTGACAATGTCTCTCACAATATTGTCATTAACAATCTAAGGAAATACAGACTAGATGAAAGTACTGTAAAGTAGATCAATAACTGGCTGGATCATCATACTCAATGAGTAGTCATCCATGACTCGTCTACTTAGAAGGAGGTATTGAGTAGGACTCCTCAGGAATCTGTCCTGGGTCCAATATTTTTTAATATTTTAATTCATGATTTGAAAGATAAGATTGAGTGCAAGCTTGGCAAATTTGCACCAGGTTGAGTGGAGCTGCAGATACTCTTGAGAGTATGGCTAGGATTCAGAATGATCTGGACAGAGTGGAGATATAGTCCACAATCAATCAGATCATATTCAGGCAGAACAAATGCAAAGTCCTGCACTTGGGACAGAATTATTACATATACAAATCCAGAATAGGAAATGACTAGCTGGGTTACAGTACTGCTGAGAAAGACCTGGTGGTTACAGTAGAATATAAGCTCAATGTGGGCCAACGGTTTGCTCTTGTTGCAAAAAAGGCAATAGCATACTAGGCTGTATTAACAGAAGTGTCACCTGCAAATCAAAATGATTTTTCTGCTCTATTCAGCACTGGTGAAGCTTCACCTGGAACACTGTATCTAGTTTTGGGCCTCATATTTCAAGGACAGTTTGGAAAGTGTCCAGTGCAGAGCAACAAAAATGATAAGGAGCCTTGTAGGCAAGCCTCACAAGGAAAGCCTGAAAGAACTGGGGTTATTTAGTTTGAAGAAAAGAAGACAGATGAGGGGATTTGACACCAGTCTTCAAATACCTGAAGGGCGATTACAGAAAAGACAGATTGATTTTTCTGCCATGGCTGCAGTGGACAGGACTCAGAGAAATGGTCTCAAGCTTCAGCAGGGGAAATTTAGGCTGGATATAAGGAACTTTCTGGCTATGAAGATGGTTATCAAGAAACCAGGCTACCTAAAGAAATCATGGAATTTACATCCTTGGAAGTTTTCAATAGCAGGTTGGACAGACACTTGGCTGGGATGGTTTAGTCAGGGATGATCCTGTCTTAAACAGGGGACTACACTAGATGACCATGTGAGGTCTTTTTCAGCCCTATTTTCCTATGATCCTATTTAGAACCAAAAGCATACTGAATGGAGACATCCTTAAAGACTACGCCAACCCAGTCCTTGTCTGACTGCTTACTTGGTTCCAAAGAGACACTTTTACCATGCTCACCATCATAATATCTAAGCACCTTCCAACAGTGAATTAGACAATATGTTGATGTCTACCACATATGGTAGATATCTACCACGTATGGTAGATTTTTAAGTACATATGCACTGCTATGCATTTATCTTATATAAACAGAACAAAGTAAATGGCCTATGAGCCTCAGAAATGCCACAGCTATAGGAAGAAGTGTTGGTGTGGCCAGTAGCCTAACAGTCCCTGCACTGCAGCCACTGCAATTTTTGCCAGCAAAGCTACCTTTCCTGACTGCTGATTTCAACCACAAATGGCATCAGCTGCAGTATGGTGGCATCACAGTGTTCCTACAACTGAACTTCCTCATGCACGAGCAGCATCTCTCTCACGTGGAGAGAGGGGCTGATGAAGGCATCAGGGCTACTGGGATGCGACCCCCACACTGCCTCTGTCAGCATCATGTAGAGTGGAGGGGAATGGCATGGATCATGTGATTGTGAGGTGTGGGAGGTGGAATTAGTGGCCTGTGGCACCAACTATGGGCTCCGTTATTAAAGGTTGCTGACCCATGACTTAAACAATGGACTTAATACATAGATATACAAAAATGAAACTTGTTCACCCAGCATACGATATTAGAGGGCCTTTGGCTCACAGACACAAATTAATTTGTCCTATAGGTAGCAGTAAACATTTATAGTAGCACCTAGAGGTCTCAAATTAGGATCACAAGGCCATTATCTGGAATACTGCCAGTGGGCTATAAGCCTTTAGGACAGAGATGATCTCTGCTAAAACAAGAGCATACTGATGCACCAGCAAAAGGCAAAGTTCTTATTCTTTGACATTCAAACCAACTAACAGCTCAAAGTGACAGCAGTTTAAATTCAGAGGCAAAAACAAAACCAAAATACCCTGAGGTTCTAACACCACTGTTTCATCATCTTCAATTGCTTCACCCATAGCTACATGACTGGAAATTTAAAAATCAGATGTGTTCAAAACACTGAATGCTACTTCTCTTTTGCTCCTTGGATGTCACAGTTCACAATATCAAAATGCATACTGTTAAATGTAGCATACATCCTAAGATACATTTCTAATATTCCCCATCTGCTGAGAATTAACATTCTAGTTCTTTGTAATTTATTCAACTATTTGTAACTGAACCTCTTGGACCAATTTCTTGAAATAGAATAGTTCCCCAATTAAAAAAAAAAATTAACCAATCAGGTGTTTCACACATGAGGGCTGCAGAATCACAAGGTAAGAGTGCTGTGAAACGATACTTTATAAGTTAAGAGTGCTTCAGATCATTGGGGAATCATAACTGATGCTTAGTTGACAAGTGAATTTAGATTTGGACACGTATGTACCAAATTAAATTTATGCAGAGCACTGATGGCTGGCACTTCTTTGATATACAACCTCATCCCAGCTGTTGCCTTTGCAGGACTTGCTCTCTACATAGTGATAAGCACGTGATCTGTTCTGGCTATAGAGTAGTTTACATGATTTTCCAGAAGCCAAACTTATTACCCGTGGGCCATCTGGTCTTAACCAGAAACAGAAGTTGAAAAGTAGGGAATTTGCCAACACTTACATGTCCTGAATGAAAAGCAGACAAATCTCAGCAAATGCCAAGGGATGAATGTGCCTGAAGAATGCTGTTCTCTCTCCTTAGTTAAGGAGAGTAATCCAGGTCAGGATTAAGGTATCTTGCTAAGAAAGTCTGCACTGCCACTGCTAGGGCTGCATTTCTGTGCATAATTTAAGAATTTGTAATGAAGCTGTTAATCCAGTATACATGCTCACAACACAGGGAAAAACAACATGAAAAATGAAGAAAAAGTTGCTTTCTTCACTCCTTGCCATATTTATGTAACCCATTTTAGGGGAAATCAAGCAGCTTTGCTTAATTCAGATTTCTTCAGTTCAATTTTCTCTTTTTAGAGAAGTCAATTAAGCAGAACTCTGCACTGTGGAACACTCACTGCTCTACCAGTAGCTTCTCCTACTTTTCTAGCCATTGCAGCACCCATGATGCTAGGACTAAATAGCCAAACAATCTAAGCTCCAGAAACAGAGCATCATGCAGGCTGAACTTCAATCCCTAAGCATATAAGCCAAGCATATGAACCCGATTTGAAAACACTAACATGCCAAATATAGCATTCACTCTTCTTAAAGATCAGCGAGTCTTTTTTCTTTTTAAGCAGAAATGTCCAGTATCATGACCAAATGTATAATTCCTCTGCACTGATGGGTTCAGAATCTGTAGCCATGCAAATGTTAGGCCTAGGAAGGCATACATTTCAGATCACAAGTCTCTCTCTAGTTGCTTGACATACAGATTTGCTCACATTGTCTTAACAACAAAGCAGTGAGCTTCTACCTCCTGGGGGTTCAAATTCTGACATTTATATCAGCTTTAGTATTTGGGAGCGCAATCCTGATAATAACTGTATTCATTTGTGCAGCAAGGCAAAGCTTTTAAAAAATCATTTATCTCTAAGAAAAGAATGGCTTCACAAGTTCCCTACTGAATCTATACAAAAATTGCATCTCCTGTGGCTGAAGGCACACCCATACTGCACTGAGTTGGCAGCACAACAAACAGCTGCAAATAAAAGGAAAGTCAGTGGGCTTGATCATAGAAGAATCTTAGCACCTTTGTTAAATACTGAAACCATTAAAATAAGGTTATCAAGGAAAAGGTTGGATTAGTGGGTCTAGACTGTGGGTTTTTGTTTTTGTTTTTTTTATAAGGGTGGGGCAATCAAATGCACATAATAAACTGTTGTGACTCAGTGTTTGACTCAGTTACATTAGCATTATTTGAAAAGGTTATTAAACAATTGCCAATGTCAGATACTCAGAAGCAATTACAGGAGTCATGACCTACCTTTTTCTCAACTCTCCTCACCTTTGGCAGCTCAAAGTGAAATATAAAAAATTGCCTATTTTAAAACAAAACTGTTAAAGGTTAGTATCGAATACAAAAGATGAAGCAAGTAGCTTCACTACCTTTTTTGCCTTAGGTTTTATCTTACTCAGATCCATCCTTCATGTGTCATCTTGCCTGTGCATAAACAGAATACGATTATGAAGGCAGAACAGGTTTTAGTTGTCTAAGTCCAGTCTGCCACTAGTGCTATAGTATTTATTCAACTTTTAACTATTTATGCATTAGTGACCGATAATCATGAATTTAAAATGCAACAATACTCAAATCAAAAGTCCCTCTCTGGGGTACTGTGTGTTTATGTTGGTGTCTTAGGGTCTTGATTTACAGGGATCGCAAGTTAGAACTGGTGTTTAAATTCTACAGTTAGCTGGCAGCTCACAAAGAGGATTTACTTGCTTACTGTTCCAAATATATCAGCTATGTACTCTGAACCCCTTCACTGAAGTTCCTCCTTCATTACAATCATGTATTTTCCCATCCTTGAAGGTCCCTCACAACTGGGGCCCTCCCAGTTATCCATTCTTCTACATAGATTTTAAGTCATGAGGGCACCACTATGATCATCTAATCTGACATAACACAGGCCAGACCAGATGAATTCCTTCCCCAACTTCAGGTCCAAAAGCTGTGGCTGAACATTGTCTTAACAAAGCAGTGAGCCTATTTTCTAGAAAAACAACCAATCTTGATTTAAAGCTAAGAACAGAGACGCCATCAACCCTAGCTAAGTTGCCCCTTGTCCTGGTATGATGGATAACTGTAACGTGAGTGGCTCATCTGTGGGGAGTGGCTACACAGAAGCTACGTAACACAGATCAGAGATAAACTGCTCTGGAGCAGCATAACTTTAAGCTGCCTAAAGTGCCTTTAAAGTCAGTTTCAGCTGTTAATGTATGGACAATCCAGGGGTTAAGAGCTCCAGGAGCTGCCTAAAATGAATGTGTAACAAGGCCCCTAGACAGGAAAGCAAATGTAATTGCACAGGATTGCCACAATTTGATGCTATCCTTTTCCCCACCTTTAATTTGTTACTTGTCTTGGCAGATGATTGCTGGCCCAATAACTAGCTTTCCTGTAACCTATTCTTATTAGAAAAAAAAATGATGGAACATACTCTAGATATGTGCTATCTAAAGTATACACTGTATGCATACCAATTGTTTTAGAGCTACTTGCCCATCTGTAATTTCATTCATCAAATGGAAGGAAAACAGGAAAGAAGATTTGCTACCTGAGAAAGTCAAGAGAGTGCACAAGAGTTACTAGTACTGTCAACAAAATTACTTTAATGCGCCCCAGTCTGTTATAAGCAAAACAAGCTTTTACAACATTTGCCTATAAATATTGGTAAAGCAATACTGCATTTAATAGCTATTACCCTTTAAAGTTATTTTCTTCATATATTTGTGTTGTGGTGTTTAACAAAACCTGCTTTTTTAAAACACCATTTGAAACAAGCACGAGCTTCCCCCGCTGTTAGAACACCTTACATTCTTTACTTACCCAAACCACAGAGATGAAACCAGACTTGGCTGGTTTCAGTTGTGGTTGAAAACATCTAAAGTGTTGGTTTCATTTCATTCTGAAATAAGGACATCTCAGAAAATGTTTATTTCATGATTTAATAAAATGTGCAGGCCACATATCACCATAATGTTTATCCCATGTTATTTGCCTGTGTTTTCTGCTTCAAAATTACTTCTTGCTATGCATGTCTGTAAATGAAGTGGTACAGATGCTGGTATAAAAAAAATCACTCAAGAACACCTGCATATTTATAGGGAGTTACACAGGCAGGCAGTTATACTTGTCACAAAAGCTTTACAGCACCTTTAAATAGGAAAAAAGCTGAACATCTTGAGAGAACACTCAAGTTACTTTAATAATTCTAATTACCATTTATAATCAGCTTTTAGGAAAGTGCAACTTCTCCATCATGTATGCAAACACAGGCTGTTAATGGCACTCCGAGTAGGGCAACTAGCATAAACTTTGATTTATAGAAGACCAATACTGGAGGTCTTGTGTGTTCTGCCCTTCTAATACCCAAACAGTCTAATCTGGGTAGGCATAATGGGGCCTGGAAACTGAACCTTCAACCACAGAGAATAAAGGTAGAAGGGAAATGAAAAGGGAATTTACTCTGAATGAAGGTGGAATAATCTACCTAGCACTTGCTGTAAAATAAAACCCTGCAGACAGGCAGCATCCACTGAGGAGCTGACATGTTCTTAATTCAGACCCTTGTTTACCTCCACAGTAATATGTTCCTGGCCCTATATCCAAGTGTGATTTCTAAACAGCAATATACAAACCTAATAATCCTGATTAAAGTGAAAGTAGAACAAAATTGAGAATTGGGGAAGAGCACTTACATTTTACTATAGTCAATAGAAAGCAAAACAAAATATATTACTTTATCAATAGCAATATAGGGTTTTTTCCCTTAACATATTGCTACTTACTGCCAGTTTTATCCCAGCATCCCTCTGTGAATGGTATTATGAAAACAATCTTTGGAAGTTTGGATGGAGCAAAGTAAAAGCACAGAAAAGTTCTGGCATAATAGTGTTACTCTGACATATTGTCATTTATGGCTCTACTGATCTTTGGCAGAAACTGCTGCAAACACTTGTACTAGATAAAAACATCAGGTAGAAGGCATGAAGCACAAGGTGATGCCATGAGCCATTGACTGAGGCGGACATAAAACTACCATCCAGTTTTATGACAGCTTTGGAAGCCATTGCAACAGCAAGCATACAACTTCTGACAATTGAAATTATAGGCCCAATCCTCTGAAGGCTCAACAAGCACAGAGCGATAGGCCCTAATAAAATCACTTTTGTTTTCTCACATGTGAGTGTTTGCCTACACAGAAGTGATAGGATTAACTACCCTGGAGGGAAATCGTTATAAGAAGAACAAGTCCTGATCATCTCCTGGACGCAGATCATTCACTTTATGTTCAAGTCCTTTATAAACTTATTCCAGCAAGTACTACTTTGTTTTACATCACTTGCAACAGTACCTTAGGGTTGAATAGTTACTGATGATAAAAAGACAGAAAAAGGCCTGACTAATGGTGAATCTGACACTCTCAAGTCTCACTAACATGAATGGAAGCTAGAGTGTTTCAGAGCACCAAACATCTAATCTATCAAACCATGGGATTTTCCTTAATCCTTGCTAAATTTGGTCCAGCTTCGATCTTTAACTGAGTTTGCCCTTTTAGCAAGTAGCAAGTGTGGGCAAAACCTACTTAGTAGATAAGTATCCTATAAATGCTTTAAGGAAGTGAAAACTAAGGGCAGGCACTGAAGTGTGATCTAGTGAGAAAGGACCTACTTGTTATGGTTACTGTGTGAACATGCAAGTATATGAAAATATACCAAATATAAAACTAAGTACAAGGAAGATTTTGTTTTGTGTTTTTACTTTTGCTCATTTTCAAAAAGAACTCTTGGTTTGTACAAAATGCTATAGTTTTAAGGAGGAAAGAAGAGGTGAAGAGGAGGTTGTTTTGGTTTTTGTTGCATTTTGTTTTGCGAACTAGTCAAATACACAGCACAGCCACATACAAATTACTTAGGTAATTATGGAGGTTAATATGCATTTGTTTAAATTCCTCATCTTGTTTTTATTGTTAGAAAATGGTAAATAATGATTTTTTTATTTACTAGATTACTACACTTTTATACCCGAGATGTGTCGAGGTAAATTCAGATGGAAATGGGAACTGAATGACTATGTAGGAAGGCAGCATATTAACAGCTGTGGTAGATAGATGAAAGGAGGGGGTATATTTTTAATAAATCAGATTTAAATGCAAAAGAAGTATTACCTCTAGTTTGTGAATCATGTATATTCTCCTCCATTCCTATCACTTCTTGTAGCATAGTTTATCCCTCCCATACCTATTTTTATTCATAGATTCAGAATTTTAAAAGAAGGAACATTTATTTTCCTCTTTCAATCCATTTCTCAGCTTTGAATGAGAGAGCCAAGAACTGAACTAGTTGAATAAACTGAAATGAAGGAAATATTCCTCACTGCATATGAAGAAGGAACTACTAATCTCAAAAACTGTTTTTTTTTTCATTTCAGGACATTTTGATTCTGGCAATAGGTGAAATATATGCATCTGAAACTGCTGATCCATAGAATAGGAAATGTTTTGGTGAAAAATCTTACATTTGACACAGTTGAATGCTGTCTGGTTTTGTGGTAGGGTGCAATCTGGACAGCTCGACCTCCTGATTTCAGACCTTTGGGGCAGTCCTGCCACTGAGCCAGGAGACTAAGATCCATGAATACGCCTATACCACTTCCAGTGCACTACAGAGTGCACCACTGGGAAGCATGGCAGTGCCCATCCCCTCCTGTTCTGCTGTATTCAGTATAGTTGAAGGCAGCAGCAAAGGGGTACTCCCAAGGCTGGCTTAACCACTTTATTCCCATGGTTGGTGCACAAGAAGAATGAGTATGTGGCAAGGAAAGGATGCACATTTCAGTTGCACCCTGAAAGCAGTACAGATATGGGATGTGAATCTAAGCTCTGATGCCAGCTCCATGAGGCTTCAAAGCTCTTTATTACAAAGCTGGGATCCTGGAAATCCTTGAGGGCCACAGGGGTTCTGGGTTTCTTACTGCAAAGCTAGGAGCCTGATAGAGCCACCAAAATAAACAAAATCAAGGCTCAGACAATTTAAACTTGCTATTTTTCAGTCCTGAAACAGGCATCCACAGTCCCAAGACTACTGTACTACTTCTGGTCAGGCACCCACAAGAGACTGTTGGACCAAGATTACTGGAGCCCTGGGACTGTCTGCATGGTTGTGAGACAGATTCTGAAATCTTCAGCCCCTGGCTGTTACTGACATTCTTATCAGTTGTACCAGGCTTTTAGTGCCGCTGGGAGCATATTAAGTTTTGAAAACACCATGTGTCAGTGTGTCTGAAATGAACATTTTGGAGAAGTGTTTAAAAATGTTCTGCATGCTAAAAAAAAACTGGAAATCCCAATTTCTAGACGGCTCTAGCTCCTGGTGCTTAACTAGCTACTTCCAGCCAATTTCTTTGGACTTCTTTAAAACTGATTAGCAAACATTTTTCCTTTTCTCCAAAAGATTATAAATGATTACCCTATGCATATGCCTTGAAAAAGGTTGTGAGAACCTGTTTACTATTACAATTTAAAATTGATTTTTTTTAAAAATATGTATCTAAATTTAGAATATTTCATTTATATTTTAACCACCCTATGGAAATCCAGACCACTTCAAACTTACAACTATCATTATAGAAAACAGGGCAGGATACAACTTAATTCATTACATCTCAGAAACAAGATTCTTTTGTAACCAGAAACTTCTGGGGAAGGCTTTTTCTCAACCAGCAATGCTTTAGCAGACAGCATTTATTCCCTATCTTACATTCTGGAGATCAGAATCTCCTGAAGACATTCGACTTCTTCAGGTAGCAAATCCCTGAAAGCCCAGTCATACTCCTGAGTGCTAATGTATAAAAAATGATGATTCCAGATGCAAGGAATGTATTACTAGACGGGAAGAGATAACGGGTGGATACAGTGGGTGCACAAAGAAACAACAGAATATAGGTGAGCAAGTAGTCTCAGCAAACCAACTGCTTAATCATTATCAAGATGTTTGCTGCATCTCAGCAAAAAGCTCTAAGAAATGATCTGAAGAATGACCATGATATGGTTTTACCACATGAGAAACTCTTTACATACAAGGAACATAAAGCATGAGCATACTTGTCTTCACCCATTCTTCTTCTCTTCTGTGTTTCTATTCCAATGAAATAACCAGTTTTACCAAGACACTTCCTCATTTTACCACAGCTGCAGCAAGAGCAGGGGTCTAAGGATGCTCACCAGGTCAGCAAATATTGTGGATCAGATGCTTAGTTCCAAATAAAATTTTGGTAGACCCTATGCACTCAGGGGTCAGTAACCTACCAGTGATAATCTAAAGTAACATAGCCCAACCCTAAGGCAGGCTGTTGCTCATAACCCATCTACTACCGCTTTCCTTGCCAGAGATTCCCTCTGCCACCAGGTGCTGCCAAACACCACCTGCCATTAATTCCCCTCCCACCTAGATCACCACCAAATGCTGTTGTGGGATAGATTAAATCTCTTTGCAGGCCAGACATGGCCTCTGGGTTGTAGGTCGCCAGCCCCTACTCTATAGCCAATAATGTAAGCATCATACAGATTCGTATTTACAGGTGTCATAGGTTAATGAAAAGCAAACCAAAACACCAAGGATACTGAACTTGGGTTAATTTGGCCACTTGCAAAAGCATTAAATGGAATCAGGCTACACTGAAATGTGTGTTTAAAAAAAAAAAAAAAAAAAAAATCAAGCCATGTAGAATACTAGATTAAGATACAACTCTGATAAATTGTTAATTTAATATCGCTGATTTGGAACAGCAGCTGTTTTGAGACACTAATCATGAGCATCCATGGGTAGCAATATTCATCTGTGTTATAGTAGAAATTATGAATTAAACAGATCAGTTGGTGACTTTCAAATAAAACAACCTGCATAAACACAAAAGATATTAGTTTCAACTCCTGCTGTGCATCAGCTACATTCAAGGTCAAACCTAGTAGTCTTTTCTATATTTAAAGAGAAATGAAGATGCCAGGCATCAAGTATCCATACATTGCTTTAATTTAAGTGAAAAGCATTTCCTAGATTAACAATGTATTAAAGACACAAATGTCACAGAGATGTTTAATAGATGCCATTCTGAGGCACAGAATGCATTCATTTACTACAAAACATTTGTATATTAATTTAAGAAGCACTCATCCAACAGAGCACTCCAGCAGAGTTGAATAGATACAAAAATAAAGCAAAGCTTTCACTGGGAATACAAGGCAAATTAGGATTCCTGAGTATGTGCTCAAATTTTGTTTTGTTAAAAGAGAAGATGATCTTTGTTTTCATTCTTCTGAAAAGATGTTTGTCTCCCCTCTTATCAGTGTGATTTCCAGCCTGACTCACGGTATATACACCTTTGCCACCTCGTACTAGCCCAAGGGGAAGACTCACTGTTCCATTAATAAAGAACATTTTCAAAGCTACTGGAAACAAGATAAGTCTTTCAGGCTAAAAAAATAATAATAATAATACATAAAAGGACTGCTTTCCCTTCCTTTGCTTTGCTTTCCTCCCTCCTTCTCCTCTTACGTCTCTCCATGCAAATAAAATAAAGAGCTATAGAACATCCTCCTTGCTGGAATACCCAGGAAGGTCAACAATTCCAGTTGCTACAGCTGTTGTGCTACACTGAAAATTATAAAAATAATGCTAAATGGCATTTGAATTTATAATGTATTCTCCTTGATGGTCTAAATGAAAGGCACTTCAGAGCAGGAAAGAGGAAAAACGCTGAATAACTGTCACCAATATTAGGCTCTATCAACTGTTCCATGAAGGATACTACAGTAATGACTACTGAGATATTTCCTGTTCCCCTAAAAGGGCCTCGTCTCATAATGAATATGTAAAACAAAAAATATCCCCTGCCAGCAACTTTTCACTGCTTTAAAAAACAGTGTCAAGAATACTTAGCCTTAGCATACTGCAAACAAGTTGGAAATCAAATTTTAAGACATCAGGTTGTTTGAAATGTAGAAAGTGCTTTTACTTTCAACTTTTTTCTATCAAATAAGGAATCATCCTCAGTAAGGAACACAGTTAAAATGATGGCTGGGACATAATTGCACTTAGCTGGGAATGGATGGGGAGAAGAAAGACACTTTGAAATTTTGTGCTTAAAACTATGACAAGCTGCACAACACAAAAAAAAAAAAAAGGAGGAAAGAAAACCAGTGTAACATTTGCTAGACAATGTTTTGTCAGAGATGCATTTTCCAGTCTCAGACAGGTCATGAAAATTCACATCACATTATAAAATTTAACAGTATGAGCTTGTTCAGCATTTTAAACCTCATTTTGGAAAGGTTTTGCTCAGGTGCTTTAATTTGCTTGGGCTGAAAGTAAGCCTGCAAGATCACAGTGGAACAGTACATTTCCAAATTTCGTTAAAATATTTGCAACAATTTTTTATTTTAATTACCTAACAGGCAGCTAAAGCGAAGCATCTTGAGGTTTGTTGCTCACTTCAAACTTTTGCAGAAAGCCATACTAATCAAGCACTTGAAAACTACCACTATAAGAATCTCAGGTTGGAAAAACCATAGCTTTGAACCCTATGAAAAGGGAAGCAAACAGCTGTAGCAATTCCACAGAAACTTTGAAAAAATTCAGTCACAATTTCTTCCCTTGCTTCTAAACAGTGTGTGGGGGAAGATAGTTACCCCAGTCCTTTACAGGATTGAGCCTATTTCCCCTCCTATCCCCCTCCCCACTTTGTTGGTTCAGATACACCAGCCTGCACTCTTCCACAAGCGCTGGAATTTGGGGAGCATTGCTATTCCCACACAAGAAATAAAGACTGATCTTTTTCTCTCCCCTTCTCCTTTTGCATATCAGCACAAGACACAAGATATCTAGGCTGTAATCCATCTTGTGCTATGTTATCTAGAGGTGCACTGATACACTGGTCTAATATAGGATTAGCTCAAAGGAAATTGAGTGCATCAGAAAATCGACTCAATGTGGCCGATAAGTGCCACAGAGCAGCACGGAGATAGAAAGGAGCTCACAGCCCAGCAGTGTGGAGAGCTGCATGCAGCTAGTAAGTCTGTTGTGGTGGAAGGGGAGGGGGAGGAAAAGGCATGGGGTGGGGGGGGCAGATCAACACCCCCTGTGGTGAGGGAGGGGGGCTGGGGCAAGCGCTGACCAGCCGGGGCCGGGCAGGGCAGGCGTGGGACAGAGCCGTGGCTCATCTGGAGGATGCAGCTCCTACTGCTGCACACACCTCAGGAGGGCAGAGGGCATGTGCTCCCAGATCTGTGTGGGGCACAAGAGGGCTGGACTGCAGCTGTAGGCTGGGGATAAGGCTGTGCCGGGCTCTTCCCAGCAAGAGGAGGGAATTTTAGGAATTTGGGGTGGGGAATTTTACAGCAAATGTTGGGGGCTGCAACCCCCCATACCCCTCTCCCAGTGCCACTACTGTCCACCCTGAACACAGCCCGGTGCAGCCTGGACCCCAGCCTGCAGCTTCGGCTTACCTCACCCACACCCCATGCAGATCCAGGGGCACATGCCCCGCCACGTCCTCCCAGGGTGCACACAGCGGTGGGAACCGCCTCCTAGATGAGCTGTGGCTCTATCCTGCACCTACCCTGCCCCACCGCAGCAGCACCTGCCCCAGCCCCACTCTTCCCTCACTGCAGGGCCTTGTTCTGTCCCTCACACCCCTTCCCTCCTCCCTCCCCTTCCACCACAACAGACTTACCAGCTGCATACAGCTCTCCATGCTGTATCGGAAATCAGATCGGTATCAGCTAATATGCCTCCTTAAAAATCAGGTATTGGTATTGGCCTCAAAATCTCTATCAGTGCACCCCTAATGTTATCAAATTTTAAGTATTTATTTTAAATGGTAATAGTTTTTTACTGCCTATGGAGAAGTATTACAAACTGTAGAACTGAACCAACCTCAGCAAACCATCCAAGTTCAATAAGTCTGCACCAAGGCAGAATAAAGTATTTCTAGACAAGGGCCAGAGGTCCACAAGCAGTTAACCTGTGGTCTGTAGGCCCCTGCAGCTGCCTCTCCAGTCACACAATGAGTAAGAGCCCAGAGGGGGGCCTGCACACTGCTAGTGCAGCCCTGTGCAATGCAGAGAGAGCCGGGGGAGGGAAGAGGCTGCTCCTGCAGTGAAAGGCCCAAGCAGGTGCGCTCCCCACCCCCACTCAACAGAAGTTAAGACAGCCTGTTTTAGATCCCCAGAACATGTCTCTAAAATGTGTTCTAAAAAACCGCCAAGGAAAGAGTTTCCATGACCTCCCTAAGTAGATTGTTCTGGCTTTCACTACCCTAGCAATTAATCAGGGTCTTCCTAAAACACAATATAAATCTTTTTTGTTGAAAATAAGCTGATTTCTTCTCATCCTTTCCCTTGTGACCATTGTCCTTTCCCTTGTGATCACTTTCCCCTCTGTATTACCCTTCTATGTAACAGAAGGCTTGTGTCTCCTCTGAATCTTCTTTTATTCTAGATTAAACAAACCCAGTTTTTTCAATCTTTTTTTCCCCACATTTACTGTTTTCTGAACCTCTTACACGCATTGCTTTCCTCTAGACTTTCTCCAATATGTCACTGTTTTCCTGGAAGTTAGTTTCCAAAACTAAACAGTACTTTAGCCAAAGCTTCACCAGCAGCAGCACAGCAATTTCCTCCTCTTTTACACAAGATGCTCCTATTAACACATCTGAGAATGAACTCTGCCCTTTGTGCAACAGCATCACATTATTGACTAATTCATTTTGTAGTCTATTAAAAGCCCTTGATCCTCTTCTGCCATATGGCTGCTGTGCCAGTTGTTCCTTGTTTAATATTTGCACATTTTGTTTATCCTTCCTCTATGTAATGCTTTGCACAGGTCTTTATCCAATTTTATCTTCTTGCTTTCAAAACTTCTTTCCCATTTATCCAGATTATTTTGGATTCTGATTCTGTCTTTCCCAGTACACAACCCTCCCAGCTTAGCATTATCTATTATGTTTAAGTGCACACACTCTTCCATCATCCAAATCATTAAAGAAAATTTTAGGGTTGTGTATGTGACTGGTTAAATGAAATTTGGTCAACTGAACAGTCAAATATCTCTCAAAATTGTAAAAAACAGCCAACAGTTCCAAACAATACACAGAAAAAGCACAAATTTTCCATTAAGAAACTATTTTTAATCATATTTCTGTCACAGATTACAAAAAATTATTTTTTTTTGTAAAATTGCTACTGTCTGTGCCCAATCAAAAATATGAAGTCTATTGACTACTCATTTGACAATATATGACTGGTGAGTTGACCAATTTACCAACCATAGAAAATATTGAATATAAATGGAGCCTTGGAAATGCCTTCCACTTTGGCAATTGATACCAACTCGTCCAGAGCACTTTTTCAGCTACCACTTTACAGTGATTTCACATAGAAAGAATGTCATGGCAAATCAAAAGGCATATCATATATCTGTAACTAACCAGTCCTTTCTGGGGATCCCTGTCTTGGTCAAATTATGACAACTTCCTGGCTTCTAAAACGGAATCAAAAATATGGACCTGGGGGCTAGATCTGACCAATGAATCAACATGATCCACCCCAAGGTTCACTGGACTGAGCCTCATATGCCAGCCTTGGCCCTGCGTGCTGCACGCAGCACATAAGCTAGACCCAGCACCACGTACTCTGCACACAGCACAGAGGGTCAGTCTGGGACACATGCTGCATACAGCACACTGTCTCTGAGCTGGTCCAGATCAGGCTGCCCTGGAGCCGGTACAAAAGGCTTGTCCAGGGAAACGTTACACGCTGCACATGTGGTCAGGCCAGCTCTGCCCACCGCATGCAGCACACAGTGGTCCCAAGGCTCTCAGTGCATGAATCACGCAGAGCTGCACAGGGTGTGTGATGCCTACACAGCACTGGCCAGACACATTACAGGGCACAGCACAGCTGCAGCATGGGCTGCACATGCACCCTAGACTGACCTACTATACTGCCGACAACACACACCCCATGTCGGCCTGGGGGCCAGAGCATGGTGCTATGTGGGCATGTGAGCTGCATTCAGTGCCGCAGGCTAGAGACCCACAATGTCGGTCCTGGTCCAGCTCACAGACCAGCCCAGCAAGCCTCATTCAGTCCAGGGAGCTGGATGAGTTTGCCACCCCTGATCCAAAACAAGGTAATTATCACATGAACAAAAAACTTGGTTTTCCAGTCAACTACAATGCTGACAGACCAGTGGCCAGTGTTCTGCCACAGCATCTCAAGGCGTTCTGGAGACTTGTTCACTTTCTGACTATATCCAACCTACTCTGTAAGTGTTATTTTAAGAATTCTCAGAAGGAAATAGCAACTTCTACTGATTTATTTACAACTTGGCCATAATCTTGAATACTGGAGTCCCATAAGGCAAATGAAAACATACCGTTTGATGATTTCTGCTTTTTTCCTAGGAAGCATCTTATTGTGGCATAGGTAATAGCTAATATTTTTGTGCTGACTGACTTATACTGAGGATCAAGCCTTTTCATACATATCCAATATTCTCACGCTAGATTTGTTATAAATTAATGAAGTGTAAAACCCCATAAATCCTTACTTGTGCTACTAATACCTCCTTGGATTACTGGAACTGAAAGGTATTTTAAAAATCTACTTTACTCCAGACCGTTTTAATTGTTTATGCTCAATATAGATAAGCCTCCAAACTTCTTGAGGCCTTAAGAAATTCTCTTGGAGGCACAGCACTATTATTCTGCCTGACTCTCCCTCTCCAACTGAAAAATTCTTAATGGAAATAAGTTACTGGTACCTTTCATGGTTCTATCAAATTGTTATGGTGTATAAATCAGAAGTTATTCCCAATTTACGTGTTTTCTTTCACAAAGGGATGAGTTTCTTCCACCTAGAGGTCAGGGGTTTGGTTTTTGTTTGTTTTTTTGTTTTTTACAGGGCACCTTTCTGTTATCCTCAAGACAGATGTTGCACAAGGATAGAGGTTCACTCTGGAGGGCATAAACACCTCGGTACATGTTCTGACAAACAACAAATCAAGTAAAAAGCATGGTATTAGGTTATGAAGTCAGTGACACAGCAAAGTCATTACTTTATTACTACTTTGTGAAGAGATTTCTGCTTTTGGTGACAACAAATTGCCTGTAAAGTAACCACTGACAATCCATCTTCAACTATAACCACTATAACCACTGACAACTATCTTCAACTATAACTAGGAGGTTATTTACCCATATGTTTAAAAAAAACCTAACAAACAAGTTTTTAATGCCCATTCTGTATAGGAAGCCAATCCTCTACACAGTTCTGCCATGTGTCTAATAACTGTTATAAATCATACATACATCCCCAGTTTTTGACTTAGTAGGACAAACTGCAATGTAGAACAATTCAAATACATTGCCTTCAAAATTCAAATTTCAAGTCACGTCCCATGAAAGAAGCAAGTGGTAATAGAAAAAAGTGACACCCCAAAACCCAGGACAACATTAAAAGGTGCTTTTTTAGTTTCTACTTAGTGTCCAAGATTTCACATAGGGACAGACTTATTTACTCAATTCCATTGTGACGGGCTAGCTGGCAGTGACTTAGCCCAGGGGTTTTGAAGGGGTAAAAGATGATTGGAGGACTTGGGATTCCCTTTCCTCACCAATCAGGCCCCAGAGACTCACACTCCATGTCCCCAATTGGCCCCTTGGATCACCTGGAGGGGGAATAAAAGGGGCAGCACAGCTGACTCAAGAGAGACCAGTGAGGGACCACAAGGAAGGAGCTTCAAAGAGCTAGCAAGAGCTGGGCTAGGAGTAGTTGCCCCAGAAGAGCCTGAAGGAGTGGGACCTGCAGGCAGCAGTTGGACCCTCAGCAGCATGGTGTGCGGCCAGCAGGAGAGGCTCCTCACTGGGCTCCAGGATTACCTATGAGAAGCTGTGCCCAGGAGGAGAGACTCCCCTACTCCAGCAAGGATCTGAGCAGTGACCTGAGAGGTACCTTTTTATAGTTTACCAACCAGTATTGTTTGTCCTGCTGCTTGTGTTTTATATTTTGTTAACCCTGTCTTTTGTCAATGATTGTAAGTGTCTAACCTTTGTTGAATCCTGCCCCCTTGGGATGGTGTAGTGTCCCCTAGGGGGGACCCTGGCTTATGCCCATTATGTTTCCAGTACTGTTCTTTCATTAAAAAGTATATGGTTAAGGCCCATTGGTGATCTGGCTCTGCTCTATAGGGGGAGGAGAGTCCTTACATCTCCCACAGCACTTATGTACCTGTTTTGATCCCTTCAACTGGAGAGGAGATACCTCTTGGAGTACTGCCTAGGTTACACCATGATAAGGTATTTTCCTCCATTTTTAATATGGGGAAAACAAATCCTCATCTTGGACTTGGGTATTAAGTAATATCCTAGGTCCTGTGCTAGTCTCTGGCTCTGCACTGATTGCCTCGCTGCTCCCTGGCTCAGCAGGAAGCCAAAGAGCAGTGCAGTGAAACCATCAGCACTAAGTCAGAGAGCAACGCAGGACCCAACGGCAATTCTCTTGCCACTCCCTAGCTGATCTCTGGGTACTTCTACATCCTAGCAGAAGCTCCAGGGGAAGGTGGGACCAATCCCTTTATTTTAGGTACGTTCAATTATAAAGTATTTCTGCAAGCATTTCCTTGCAAAACTTCTACAGCCCTCTGCAGTGATGTTTTGCAATCCAACAGAGAAAATACCATCAGATTATAAATGCCTTTTCTTTTTCCCCATGGAATTCAGCTTTTTTTTTTTTTGCCAAGCTATAGACTCATTTTCATTCCTCAGGACACATGTCACAGCATGATAAAGATAAGTGACCACACACAATCTGAAACAAGGCTAATGCTACCACTGGCAAAGCAGCAACAGCCACAAAGACTTGAGAAGAGCATGGTAGACAGCTCTGCTTTGGACCTGGCCCAGGTGGGCCCATGTGGGGACTCTAGGCCTCTACCCAGCCGTCACTTCCCCTATTGCTCCAGCTACTGCTGCAGCTGGGGTCTCTAGGCTCTCCCCCTCACCTTTTGCTTCCTTCTCCCACCACGGGAGGTAAAGTTGCACATCTCATAGCACTGAGGGAGCCCTCAAGATGGTGTAAAGATAGAGTTAAGCTCAGAAATGCTGTGTGCCCACATGGTACATGGGAGAGCTGAGGAGGAGAGAAGGGTTTGACCTTGCAGATCCAGCCCCTGGCTACTTGGGTAGCTTACAGATGTTAAAAACAAGCAAACAAATGAAACATGTTTTGCCAAAAGAAGCAGAGTGTTGCTCCAATCCAGCTCTGCAGTGTCTGTAAAAATCAGATGCTTCAGCAGGGCTTTTTGGCACTTTTAGCTAAAGCCAATTCAATCGGCTATTGGATAAAGGTGACAAAAAGCCCCACTAAAGTGCTCAATCTTCACAGAAGTTGTGCAAGCACAGTTCAAGTAACTCACAGCCTTTTCTAGGCATGTGCAGGGCTCAGTGCAAGAATGCCCCATGTTTAAAGTAAATCACCGATTTGTTTGGTTTTATTTATACCTGCAAGCACCCTTAGAAGTTGCACAAGGGCAGCTGTCGTCTCCCACCCATGCTCGGAAGGAGAGGAAAAGCCAACAGACAAATGCAGCTTCTCTTGCCAGACCTACCATGTGCCGATTTTTCTTTTCTGGTTACCAGATGGAACAAAAATTGAGCTGAGCTCTTCCCCAGTAAACACACCCATCTGAGCTTCAGCCCACAACCCAGAAATACAAGAGGTCTAAACTCACTCAGGTCTAGCAGGGAGGAGTGTGGGGGAGGAAAGAAGAGAGAGCTAATCCAAACCTGACTTTCTACCCAGGACCCAGCTGTGTCTCATCCCAAGGGAGGCAGCAAGCAAAGCCTGCTGCCAGCTATTACATCCAGGTCAGTAGCTCAAGAGGTGTAAGTCTGTCGTGCAATGCTTTAATTTTAAGGTTCACATCCTGTTGATTATGCATGACAGGAATACTCTTACTGCTAGTTGTTTTACTTTTTTACAGGAAAAAAACAAAAACAAACCAAAAACAGCAGAGTACATTTAATACATTCAGTGCATGTTATTTAGATTGCAAATTGAACACTCAAGAGCTAAAAAATATGATTTTTGCCCTTGGCAACTTCCATTCCTGCCTGCTTGAGTCCCTGCCAACTTTGCAGTTAAAGGAAACTGAGGATAGGAAGCATGCACTGTCCATTGTGTTATGGTCGTAGGGGAGAGCAACAAAGGTGATGCTGTGGTGCTACTGACCACCAGACCAGAAGGATGAAGCTTTCTTCAAACAGCTACTGAGTTTCAGATCACAGGCCCTGGCTCTCACGGGGAGACTTCAATCACCCTGACATCTCCTGGGAGGGCAATACATTAGCGCACAGTCAATCCAGGAAGTTGAGACTGTTGGGGACAACTTCTTGCTACAAGCCTTGATCTACTGCTTACAAACAGAAGAATTGGTGGGGAACAGAGGTGGATGGCAGCTTGGGCAGCAGCAAGCACAAGATGGCTAAGTTCAGAATTCTTAGGAAAGGAAGGGTGAAGAGTAGCAGAGTAAAGACCCTGGGCTTCAGAAAAGGTGACTTCAACTCAACTCATCCAGGGAACTGATAGGCAAGATTCCCTGGGAGACCAGTCTGAGCAGGAGAGTAGTCTAGGAGAACTGGCTATATTTTAAAGAGACCTTGCTAAGGATGCAGGAACAAGTCAACCCAATACATGTGAAAACTAGCAAGTATGGCAGAAGAATGGCTTGGCTTAGCAGGAAATTCTTCAATGAGCTAAAACACAAAAAGGAAGCTTACAAGAAATAGAAACTTGGATGAAAAACTAGGGAGTAGTATAAGAGTATTGCTCAGGCATGCAGAGATGAAATCAGGAAGGTAGAAGTGCAACTGCAGTTGCAGCTAGCAAGGGCTGTGAAGGGTAACAAGAAGAGTTTCTACAAGTATGTCAGCAACAGGAGAAATATCAGGGAAACTGTGGATCCCTTACTGAATGGGGGAGACAACCTAATGCCAGAAGAGGAAAAGAATGACAATCAATGTCTTTTTTTTTTTTTTACCTTGTCTTTACAAGTGATATGGACAGCTACCATACTACAACACCTGGCAGCAGTTTGGGGAGGAGGTGAGCAGCCCTCATTGGTAAAAGCACAGGTTAGGGACTATTTAGAAAAGTTGGACATGTACAAGTCCATGGGGCTGGAAACAATGCACCTACATCTGCCGAGGGAGTTGGCTGATGCGACTGCAGAGCTGCTGGCTATCATAACTGAAAACCTGAGGTGACAAAGAGGTCCTACACTATTAGATAAATATAGTGCCCATCTTTAAGAAAGGGAAGGAGGATCTGGGGAACTACACCTCAGTTCCTGGAAAAATCTATTTCAAAGAATCCATTTTTAATCACTTGGAGAAAAAGGATATTAGGAACAGTCACCCTTGGTGAATCCATGCTAAGTCATACCTGACCAGCCTGATTGCCTTCTATGATGAGATGACTGGTTCTATGGTTGTGAGAACAGAAGTGGACAGGATACACATTGACTTTAGCAAGACTTTTAATACCATCTCCTGCAACATACTTTCAAGCAAGCTAAGGAAGTACGAGGTGGATGAATAGACTTTCAAAGGTTACAATGTCAGCTGCATCATTGGACTCAAAGAGTAGTAATCAAAGGCTCGATGTCTATTCAGCAGCTGGTATCAAGTGAAGTGCCCCAGGGATAAGTCCTGGAGCTGGTTTTGTTCAGTATCTTCATCAAAGACCTGGAAGATGAAATGGAGTATACAAGTCTGTGGGTGACACCAAGCTGGGGGACACAATGGAGGGTAAGGCTAGGATTCAGAGAGACCTCATCAAATTGAAGGATTGGACCAAAAGAAATCTCATGAGATTCAATAAAGACAAGTGCAAAGTCCTGCACTTGGGACAGAACAAAGCCAGGCATTGGTTGATGGGGGGGCCAACTGGCTAAGCAGCCACTTTGCAGAAAATGACCTGGGGGTTGTAGTGGACAATAAGCTGAATATCAGCCAATAGTATGCTGTGTAGCAAAGAAGGCTAACAGCATAATGGGCTGTATTAGTAGAAGTATTGCCAGCAGATCAAGTGAAGTATTTCTTTCCCTTTATTTGGCACTAGTGATGCCACATCTGTAGTACTGTGTCCAGTTTTGGGACCTGTACTACAGAAAGGACATGGACAAGTTGAAGAGTCCAGGGGAGGCCAATGAAAAGAAAGCATGTCATTAATACCTATGGAAAGAAGAGTTTAGAAGGAATCAGGTCATTTTAATAAGCCATGAATTCAACCAACTTCCTCACTGTTGCCTGAATAGAAGTGCTGCTGCCACTGCCAGGCAGCTGGTTTTAAAACTTAGGGTGGACCAGGAATAAAAAAAGTGGTACAAGTGTACTCCCCACACTGGATCCTCCCCCAGTGTCAGCTACTCCAGGAACTGTCCACATGGAAACTCTTACATAGCAGCAAGTGAGAAAATGTTGTCACTTTCCTTGAAGATAAAGTTCCTTGTATTTACCAGATGAGGGCACTTGCACATATAATTACTGATGAGTAGCTGACACTAAGTTTACACCTCATCTTACTTTATAATAACTGTTCTCTGTTGTTATATCCTAGGAGAAGCTTAGCATTCCACCAGTATAAAATATAGTTAATGTTAATCTCAAAAACACCTCAAGAGCTAGAGCTTGCTATGTGCATTTATTAGTATTTATATTACCATAGCATCAAAAACCTTAGTTTAACTTGCAAAAAAAAAAAGTGATTAAAGGAGAACAGGACAGTGGTGGCCTAGGTGGGGAAGGGGGCAGGGAGGCAAGGAGGGGTTCACATTCAAAGATCCCAGGATCATTGTACCCTGACTGAGGCAGCCAATGTGGCAGGGAATCAGGGCTCCTACAGCAGCACCAACTCCCCACACACAAGCTGCAGAATCCCCTACAACCTAAACTACCCAGAGTCCACCATTCTGGTGCCCACTATAGATCTGCACCCAGGGTGGGAGTCCTACTTGCCCACCTCTAGTTACACTAATGGTGGCTTTCAAGTATCTGAAAGGCTGCCATAAAGGAGAGCAACTTTTCTTCCTTACAGCAGAGGACGGGACATGGACCAGTGGCTTCAAATAGCAGCAAAGTAAATTTATACTAGATATCAGGCAAAACTGTTACTGTTAAGAAGCAAGGCACTGACAGAGAGCCCAGGGAAGCTGTGGAATATGTTTCATTGGAAGCTTTCAAAAAGAGATTGGATAAGCATTGGACAGGGGTGATTCAGGAGTATCATGCATGCATTCGGGAGGGTTTGGACCAGATGACCCTTTGCACCTCCCACCCCTCTGATTCTAATTATGTAGCAGGATTCCATTGTGCTAAGCATTATAAATGCAAGCATCCTCCCCCTCCCCCCCACACCAAAAAAACACAACACAACAGACAGTCTCCACTCCAAAAGAACTTACAACAAGGGTAGGCAAAGTATAGCCCATGGGCTGGATCTGGTCCGCCAAGTGATTTTATTTGGCCTGCAGCGAGTCCCTCAGCCCCACCTGGCCCAGGTACAGGGGGCAACCTGTGTCATGGCATGTGCAACTAGTCCCACCATCCTTGGACATGCAGCAGGGCTAGGGAAGTACAGTAACCAGACTCTACTTCCAGGCAGCCCTGGCTCCTTCTGACTGCCACCACCAGTGTCACTGCCATCACCAGCCCCACTGCCCAGGCACCCCAGCCTGTCCACCGCATACCTACTGCTGTGGGCAATAAAGAGAGCAGGCACGCAGGGCCTCCATGGAGACTGGCTCAGGACCCGCACACCCAGGGAGCGTTAGACCAGGCAAATGGGATGGGGCGGCAGGCAACAACAGCATCCAGGAGTGAGATGGGCAAGGCTGGGATCAGAATCTTGGGACAGTGACAGCTTGAGGCCAAGGCAGACCTGCAATCCATTGCCCACATGTCCCTGTTAGGGGCGCCAGGTCTGCAGGCAGGGGTGTGTCGGGAACAGACCACAGCTCTGCCCCAGTCTCCAGTCTCACACTGTCACCACCCCAAGATCCCAACCCTGGCCATCCCCACCCACCTGTGGCCCCATTCCATATGCGCAGCTGAGCATACCCTACCTGTGCGCATCTTGGGACATTCTCTATAGAGAGCCTGGGACCAGGGCTGGGATCTTGGTCCTGCACTGTCCCTGCCCAGGCTCTGTGGCAAACACACTTAGGGAGTTTTGGTGAGCTGTTGTGAAGGTTGGGGGGGAGGGGTACATGCTGAGCCAGCCTTCAACAGCTCACCAAAACTCCCTAAAGTGGCCCTCTAGCCCAAATAATTGCCCACCCCTGGCTTATAAACAAGCAGCAACAAAAACAGGTTCAGAGATACCCACACATAAGCAGAGGACTTTATTGCATTTAAAATAAGAGTGCAGTATCACACTCTTAGAAGCAATGTTTGAAACAAAGCCTTGTTAAAAGGACGCTTCCACAACTGAAGGCAGGTCTGGCCTTTAATGCTTTATAATGAGGTAGCCTTCCTTATTTTCCCTAAAGAAGCAGATGCTGTTTGGGTGCAAGGAATTGCTATGCATCACACATACAAGCTCAGTGGATCAGAGGGAAAGACTTAGCTGCAACTGTATAAACTGTAGTGCAATGCTTGATCTATCCAACTACAAAAATATTGGAGGCCTTCAGTTGCAGACCTTGTCCAAAAGAAAGCAAAGATGTTTTCCTAAAGTGGGCCATTTTCCAGAAGTATAAATTTCAAGAAGTGATGTCCAGCATGTGAGCCCTTCTTTATTTTAGGGGTGAAGAGTGAAGTGTCAGAAGAACCTAGGTACCTACACCTGGTTGCATCTGCAATTACAACCCTGCCAAACAAAGATGGAAGCTAAATTAGGCTACAGTTAAGGTGATCATAGTGAAGAGACCAATGAAGCAGTATATCTGCTTCCCTACATTGTGCAAGACAATACATCTATCATCTTGGAAGAATACTTACCTTGACCAACAGCTGCCACTCAAAACACACATTTTCAAAGAAAGGTAGGACAATGCAACTGGAGGTCAGGCCTGTTGGGAAGATGGATCAGTAGTCTATGAAGATTCTGCTACAGGGTAAACTGGAGGGTTCTCCCATTTGCTACAAGAATCAGCCAAAAAGATTATTTACGTGAATTCTGGGGGCAAAGCTACCTCCATAATTACAACTAGAAAAAAAAAATCTGTCCTATTTGACATCCAAGTCATGCCAAACGGAGTAGGGTAAATGAAAGACTTAAATATCTCATTTATTCAAGGGAAGCAGAAGTACGAATCAATGTCACTTTCTTGTTGAGAGAAGGAGATCAGAGTGACACCTGGGGAGGGGTCAGGGCTTAATTTCTGACAAAAGTTGGCCCCCACTGGCATAGTTTTAGACATAGGTTAGACAAAGTCTAGGAACAGACATTGTATTTGTTCCCGGCTAAGTTGTGCCTGTGTCTGTCCTAGAAAAAAAAAAATCCCATAATTGGTATGTAAACACATCATGCTTCTGAATCAGGGCCTAATAAAAGTGGCTGAATGCAGTGCTTTTTTTCTGCCGCTGATTTAATGATGCAATCCTGGAATACCTATACAGGTGTACTTTGCCATATCCTGGGATAACCTGTTACTACCTCTTATCCAAGAAGCTTTTAGGATTTATCGCAGGACAGCTTTCTGCCTCCTGCTTAATCGTGCACATTCGCACACACCTCTGCCTGTGCCACTTGTGACACCCCATACTGCAGGTTGGCTATCCCTGAACCACACAGCCTCCAGAGGTCCCTTCCTACTTTCTAGGATTCTATGATAGATATATGTAATAAGAGTTCCTGAAACTATCTTCAAGTCCAACCTTTTTTCCCATCTTGCTTTTTTCAGTTCTCCTCTAGTCTTTCACCCTCCCCACTTCCTCCTCATACATTATTTCTAAAATGATACTTCATTCAGAGTCTGTCATCTGTACAAGTTGCATATCTTCTTTGGCCTTTTCAAGGGCTTGTCTATATTAATAAGCTGCACCTGATTCTGATAGGAGAACATTCCTTTCCCACCCAATGAGAGAACAAAGTTATACAAAGCATAAAGGTATGCCTATTCCCCACTCAGGAAGAAGAGTAATTCTACTGGCATAAATAATCTTTATGTTCACCACACTAAGCTTTTTATGAGTACAGTTATTTCAGTACAAAACAAGAAATCTCACTTTTTTACTTGTGTAATTATTTTGGGTATACCTTTAAAATTTAAACCAGCCCCAAGCCCCGACTTCATTCAAAGCCAGGCCTTTCCCCCCCAAGTCTAAAGCAGTCACTCTTCCATGCTGTTTTCCAGCTCGATCTCATTTCTCATTTGGTTTTCCAGTTTGCCCCACCAGTTCTTCTGGTGCTTTGTTTAGTCACTCTCAGTCCCCCAGGATTTAGAGACTAATTAGATGCAAACTTCAGACATTCCTGGCTCCAAGTCCTTTGCTTTCACCAATATGTTCACATAGCTTATATGTACATATGTACCATTTCTAACACTTCGAGAAGGTTTGCTAACAGATATGTTGGAAGCCTGTCTGTGCCCATCTGCTGTTACCATTCATGGTAACAAACAAATAAGAATTGTGACATCTTTTAAAAGGTTATAGTCATATAGTACAATACAGCCCCATATAAGAAAAACCTTTGCTAGGCATGTTTTCTTAGCGCAGTTCAATGCCATGTGGAGATCCTAAAGGAGATCCTAGAACCAGTTTACCCACATTAGTGTGACACTACCTTGGTTAATCAGGCTTTCTAAACCATAAGGTTTATTAGTCTAGGCAGAGTATTTTTTGAGAGGCAGGCACAGCCGGAGGAGCTGCCCAGCTGTGCCTGCCTCTCCCAGGCCAATCCAAATCTCAGAAACAGCGCTGAAACTCTGAAACAGATTCAGCCAAATCAAAACAGAGCAATGATCTGAAACACCGAAATGAATCACTGTCCTCCAAAATAGCCAAATCAGAAACTGAAATGAGATACAGCTGTTTCACTTAGCCCTAATAAAAAATTCATGCAAAGTTAGCCCCATTTTTCTCCCCAGCTGGGATGGTGACAAAACTCTTCATCAGGATCTGATTCCTGTCAATGGTTAGAGAGATTACAGGCGAGGCACGTGCTCACCTTTTGTCTACTGCTGACGGCAATTGCATGTCTTTTTAATATATTAAAAAAAAATCAAGCTACTATGTGTGCAATTAATAAAATACAAACATGCTTCATCTTCTCTTAGGAGTAGCTCAGCTGTGTCTGTGTCAGCACTTCAGTCCCATGTTTAGAAACATTGGCCCCAGAGGAGTAGAACACAGTACAAGATGTTTAGGTCTGGATTCCAGGTGTTTCACCTTACTGCTGGGAATGACAACTCCCAAGATATTACAGCTTCTTACCTGTAAAATCTAACTTCATGCTTTACATCACAAGTTGGCAACCTTTTGCCACTGTGGCTGTTTACCATGATCGCTCATGACCCAGCCCCAGCCACAGACTGCAATTCTACTTCTTGAAGCACCCGGAGAGCCTGCATTTACCCTTGCTGTTAATCTCTGACCCATCTGCAGCAAGTGTAAACACAGGTATGAGAGCACAGCAAGGTGGGATGCCGAGAGGGGAGCACTCCATAAGGGATGGGCATCATGGTACAGCATAATGCCACCCCATCCCCTATGCTGCTTTGGGCTAGGCTGGATCTTCACAGGCTAGCCATAGGTTACTGACCCCTGCTTTGCATGATTGTCTTGTAAGTATTTACATGGATACTGTTATACTTCCTTATTTCACCATAAGGTTGAATATAAAAGCTCCATCTTGGCATAACGGGATGCAATTGCCAAGCGTTGTTAGCACAGATAAGTAGGCTAAAAAATGAAAAGTTATGACAAGAGGATTTAATGATTATAAGGTTTCAGCTGCTGCACCAAACTCACCTAGTTTGAGGTCTTGCACAAAGTTGCATGTAAGTTTCAAGGGCCAACTGGTTTTAGTGGTTTTCCATATTACTGCATAAGATCCAATGTATGATATTTTGATATCAAAGCTTTGCATTTTGTAAACTGATTCCCCACCCGCAAAAGTTTTTTGGTATATTTTGTTCTTAAAAGCATCTCTTTTTGGATTGTATTCTCTGTTAGAATGCTTTGATCTCCATGTATGCCAAAGGAGTATAAATTGCAAAACCCTAAATAAACTCCTTGTATTTAAATGTGCTTTCCCCTTAAATTTTAAAATCAAGCTAGAAACACAAAGAGAACAAAGTTTTGGCCCCTAAGGCCCAAGTCAGAGGAGTATTTGGCAAACAGCTCATGTTTCTTTTATCAGTCTTTTGCCAGCTACTGAACTCTAAAATACTATTTGATTCTTTATATTTTTTCTTATGCCTTTTGATGTATTTTTGATTAACAGTCTACAGTGGTTCAGATAAAGGGTATGAAGTGCATTTAAGCACATTTTCCATCGTCCATAAATTTTAGAACCCAACTTGATCTTCAGGACCCAATGAATTTGATAATGGGGGTCATTTAGTATGCCAATGTGAAACAGTTTTTAGCAGACACCCCATTATCCTGTTACTCTGAATTATCAAGTACTACATGGTCATATATGCAAGGAAAGCGAGAAAGGAATGCAATTGAATGTTTCTGCTTGTACAATTCATTCCATCTAATATTTAAGTTCTAATGTACTTTTGAATTGTGCCAAGCTTATGTTCACAAGTTGTGGAAAATTCCTACTTCAGATCAGGCATTGGCAGTCTTTTGGATCAGTGGGCTACCTGACTGCCACTGAACTAGCTGCCACGGCCCTGTTTCCATGGTGCTGATATCCTGCAGAACTGTCATATCATGCCCCGCCACCAGATCACCAATGATTTCCAGGCTTTGCAGGCTAGATCAGGCCACGGGTTGTAGGATGTCAATCCCTGCTTTAGAATAGCCACTCTGTTCCATGAGGTCTTTGAAACACTCTGCTTTTTTTGCTTTTTAGTTAATATAGCTATATGAGAGAACATGGACAAATATGTTGCTTAAAAGCACCAACGCAATAATATCTGAGCTTAACCCATTTCTGTGGGCACGCAAGCTTTGTGAATAAATCCCAGGGTTTGTGGGAATGAGTGAAGAGACATTATCAGGTTATACAGAAATAACCAAGGCCCTTTTAGATACCTTTGTTTAACACAGGAAAAATATTACTCGTATTTCAGAGCACATGAAATAGTCAATATCCTTACTATTGACCAAGCTCACCTTGGTACAGTTATGATCCTCCATATTTTGCATATTAAAAGCCAGCATAAGATGATTTAAGGCTGGGAGCTGCATTTCATTCCCAATGCAAAATGCCAGATCAAAAATCCCGCCAACAACATAACCACATTATTACTGGAACAGTAAATCCGCAGGCTATCCCTGTCCATTTGCAGGCATCAGCCATTAAGTAAACTCTTCCCTCAATACCAACAACAGAAATAGGAAGCCCACTCTTCAAAATTTGAACTTGTATCACTGAAACTTCTGGCCAAGCTAAGACTAGAACCTAGATACTTTACATGGTGAAACCAACTCTTACTCACGCAGCCTCAATTTTGCCACATGCTACATACTTTGGAGACGAAGCTATAGTCACCCCTAAACAATTTGTCTAGCAAATTATTGTACTCGGGCAAACTCTACAGCAAGAAGTCCCACTTTCTATTTCTTTGCTAATAAAATTAAACAGGAAACCTTGGTGTTCTTGGACTTCTGGCACATCTTTATGCTCCTTCATTTTCTTCTCATGGATTTATTTAATTGAGAATTTTTCACTTTTTTATATCTAAGATACATCTTTAAATAGTTTAAGTATTAAATGATCAGGAACTAGAAACCTGCTGTTGCCATTATAGTGCTGTATGTTATTCTAAGTGTCCTGCAAGTTTTAAATGTTAAACACCAAAGAGTAATTTTTCAGCTGCTCAGTAAATGATGATCTTTTCCATTTAGCATAGGTCACACTTACACTTAGGAGTACAACTAAACAAGTGATTAAATTCCTCTTACTGTTAGTCACAAGACTACCTTGCTCTCAAAAAGGTCTTTCTTTCAGCTATCATATATATATTGTATTCTGCAAGTCCAATTTCAGTATTCTAGTCTAAGAAAAAGGTCAAATAAATACATTCAAACACCATGCATCTTGTAAAAGCCATGCAAAATTACAAACAGGCAGTTTGCTAACAAAGTACAGAGTCCAGAGACCTCTGAAACAAATGAGGAAGCCATTAAATAAGTAAGATATAGTAAAATGAGAAGCTTCAATAGAACTAGTCTGTATTCCTGGTCTCTATGCAAAAGAATGTAGTTCTCTTTAAAATTAACTAATCAAATCACAGACATATTAAATTAATTTTGAGGGGAGGGGAAGCCAATATCTAACACTTAATACAAATAAGTGAAAAAGAAAGTATGTATTTTAAGGGGAGGAAAAAAAACTTGCCACATTTACTTGCATACACACCTTTCCCCCCCAAAAGTAGCCATTCAAAATTGGTGTGTGGAGGGAAACCTGATTTCAGTGCCAGAATGGATGCATGGGGATGCTAAAATGGCTGTCAGGGGCTGTCCTTTCCTCTGGCAGCATGGAGCAGGCAGCCAACAGCTGCTGCCAAATTTGGCAGCAACTGTGACAGTGTTAAACCTCTCGCTTTTGGGTCACCAGCACTTGAGTAGGGCAAGTGGCACTGAAGAACAGACTATCCCAGATGCGTGCAGATAGCATTCAGTCAGAATTCAAGGAATTTTATCTTCTTCATTCTGCCTTTCCAAAGTCGGGCAAGTGCCTTATTTGGGGACATGCAATATGTGAAAAGTATGGTAAACCAAGATGGAGTTAAGCTTTTAACATTTCTATCCTTACTGACATTTTCAATTATTACAAAAACAAGCATAACAAATCCAGGAAATTCAGACTAAGGATTAAACTTAAAACTTAATAGCTCCAAGCATGAAAGTACACACTTAAAGGCATCCAAACAATCATAGCTTTGCCCTGCAGTGACACATGCTTTTGATTCACTTAATATGGGATCACAAAACCAGCTGTAAAGTGCGTTAAGCCGACTTTTAAAAACAGAATGAGGAGAAGTAAGTTGATGTGTCACCACAATAATGCGATTCTCTTTCTGCCTCTAGACAATACTAACTTTGGAAGAAAGAGAAGATTGAATGATAGAAAGGTTGCAGTTTCTTTGCCTGGCTAATATGGCTAAACTTTTAGGAGGGTCTGTTCTAGCATAGACAAACTGGAAGTGAACTTTTACCTAGATGTCCTAAACTATAACGATGCATGAAAAGCCTTAACTTCTATCAGACTAGGCCTTCATCAGGAATTTTTAAATGGTTAAATAGTTTCGTAACTAGCTACACTACCAAGCCTTTTTTCTTTTAAGCCTCTTGAGGCATCCCTTCAATTGAAGGCAAAGTGCTCACTGAAACCCACTATTTGTACACACCAATAGAGCCTGAGAAACACACAGTCAGCACTGCCTTCAAGTCATGGCAAATCTTACCCTACAAAATGTCTTAGTAAGACCGATATGCCACAATGTTTCAGAAACCTCATTAGGTGGTGACAGATTACAAGCAATACCATTTAAAACATATGAAGCATTTGAGGGTTTATTAAAATGCAGTTAGCTTAAACACACTGTCAGATACCAAGAAAGAGAGCATTATGAGATCCAAAAAGCTCTCACATTTTATCAGAACATAAACAATATATTGGATGACATCAAGGTTTTTGACACAGTCCTGCTGAATTCAAACAAATTGAAGAAATGTGGACTGGACAAAGCTACTACAAGATAGTAGACAACTGGCTCAATAGCCACAAGCAAAGGGTAATTATTAACAGATCCATGTAAGAAGGATTTGAAGAGATTCCCATAGGGGTACATCTTAGGCCCAGTGCTCTTTAACATGTTCATTAATGATTTGGATGCTGGCATAGAAAGCTTCTTGAACAAGTGTGCAGGCAACATAAAACCAGGAAGGATTGTGAACAGATTGGAGGGCAGGAGCACACTTCAGAAGGATCTTGACAGATTGAAAAGTTCAGATGGAGCTATCACTGCTTACAAATGCCAGGTGCTACACCTTGGAAAGAATGATCAAAGATTAAAAAACAAAATGGGTGACTCTTAGCTGGATGGCATTGCCACAGAGAAGGATCTGGGAGTCTTGGTAGATCACAGATCCAATACAAGTCTGCAATGTGATGCAGTTGCACAAAAAGTAAATGTGGTTTTGAGATGCATCAATACAAGCATTAGGTGTAGGACACTCATTAGGCCTTATCTGGAATACCGTGTGCACTCTTAGGGTCCACATTTTAAAAAGGAAGTGGAGAAGTTAGACAGAACCCAGAGGCAGGTGACAAAAATGATAAAGGGCTTGGAAAGCAAGTCATAAGAAGCTGAAGGAGCTAGGCAAAGTTCAGCTTGCGGAAAAGGTGCTTAAGCAGGGACACAATACAAGTCTTCAAATAGTTGAAGGTCTACCATGAAGAGAAAAAGCACCTTTTCCCCCCCTCTTGCTGCATACTGTAGGCTACAGACCAATGGCTTGAAGTTACAGCAAAGTAGGTTTAGATTGGATATCAGGAAAAACTTCTTCACTGTTAGAACAGTGAAGCAGTGAAGTAGACTGTCTAAGGAAATTGCAGATTCTCTATTACTGAAGGTGTTCAAGAGGTTGAACACCATTGGTCATAGATGATCTGGGCCAAGGGTGTCCAAGCTTTTTAAATGTAGGGCCGGATCATGAACTTTTTAATCACCCAGTGGACTGGCAAGACGTATTGAAAGACCTCACAGGAAGTGGTATCACATCACCCGAAACAAAAGTAGTGTTTATTTTCATTTCCTGTCACAGCACCTCGAGCCTCAGAAAACAGCTTGGAGGGCTGCATGGCAGCCCACAGGCCATATGTTGAACAAGTGTGATCTAGGCATAGCTATGCATGTTATATTATGGGTATTTGCCATTCTTCTGGGCCTGCTGGTTGCTGCACTGGGCTGAGGGAATTCCCCTCCCTTGTTGTTACATATATAAAGGGTTTTTTTAAGCCTTCCTCAGAGGCACTGAATGCTGGCTGCAGCCAAGACTGGGGTCTGCCAGTAGTCTTGCCTGAACTTAATGCTATAGTGCTTGGCTAGAGAGTCTTGCCCCTCCACTCAGGGACACATATTTGGGGTCAGGAAAAGAATTTTATTGGTCAGTACAGGCTCTCGTCAGATTGGTATGTTCTCTCAGCAGTTTTGCCTTCCTCTCTAGTGGGGGGGGGGTGTAGTTTTCTTCCTGGGATGTCTTGAGCATATATAAGCAACCTCTACAGCTGCAGAATATTGGCCACCATGTTTCCCCTGCTTTACTTGTAGGCTTTACTTGCAGTGTAGGGCATCATTTTGTGTCACAGTTGACTACAATTTTGCTAAGTAGCTAGGCAATGGATTTGCTTATGTTGATTTGGATAGGGATACTCCTGCCTCAGGCAGGGGGTTGGACTAGATCAGTGGTGCTCAACCTTTTGGCCCAATGTGCCAGAGGAGTGACCTGGGATTGTGTCCATAGGCCAGATGGAGCCCTGTACACAGGGACTGAGCCCTGGGGGCCCTGGCACCATCCCCACCCAGCCCTGCGTGCTAGGGTAGAGCACCTGACCCAGTGCACAGGGTGGGGGGCTCCCCATGGGTCTGGACGTTTGGCAGCAAACAAACTGCTCTTCAACTGCCAAATTTCCAGACCCTTGGGTAGCCCCGCGGGTCAAATGCGACCCACAGGCTGAGCACTGAGCGCCCTTGGACTAAATGACTCATGAAGAAGTAAGGCCAGAACATACTTCCATGCCTGAATCTAAGCATCTTCAATAAGTGATAGAAACCCTTTTATTTCTCAGTATAAGCCACCACTGACTGGAGGAGCTTAGGAGGAACCTTCTCATAAGACCATTTATTCCCTAATTGTCCATTAA
The DNA here is from genome assembly GCA_030014935.1 of Caiman crocodilus. Taxonomy (NCBI): domain Eukaryota; kingdom Metazoa; phylum Chordata; order Crocodylia; family Alligatoridae; genus Caiman; species Caiman crocodilus. Next base: position 113,214,721 of record JAGPOW010000304.1, on the reverse strand, counting down.
AGAGTTTCTCTTTCTCTGTCTCCCAAAATAACTTGTCATAGTCTGTTAGGCCAAACAGTCAACCAAACAGACCGCTGCTCTGATCTGTATTCCTATTTTCCCTGTTAAGGATGGCAGGGAAACAGTTTTAAGAGTTGCCAGGACTGTAGTAATTATTTCAAAGCTCTGATAAGTACATTAGTGTGACAGTCTGGGGAATACAGGTGCGTCATGTTCTAAATACTGTTTTGTTTTCAAAACACTATTTATCATTGTAACCTTCACTGAGGAAGACAGCAACCTTTCCAATGCAGAGGCTTGACATTAATACACAGACTAAGTTCAAGAAACTGACAAAAACAAATCAAGGGTCATCGATACCAGAACACCTCTTTTCTACAGGGAGGTTTTCTACTAGTTGGGTAATGGATTGTGAATGTTTCTCTATATAGAAGCCATGAAGTTGGACCTCCTCAAGCTTGTAGAAGGAGGAATCACAGGGGGCAGTTTTACAGAAGGGAGCTTCTCTAAGGCCTTGAACAAGTATTTTGTTCTAACTGTTCAACACATCTATTGTACGCTCCAGACAGCAAGAGTACAGATGTGTGCAGCTGAAGAAGCCCTTCAAACGTGATCATGGGAGGCAGGTGGGATAGAAGCAACATCTTTTAAGAGCTTCCTTTAGGAGCTTTTTGACTGGAAAAGGAGGTTCCTTGCACACGTGTCAGCCTCTGTAAGCAGAAGGACTGTAAAGCACACACGGGCTGTGCTGGTCTCATGGGGGGTGAGCTGGAGGAGAACAACGTACTAAGGAATGCTAGAAGACTGGGTAAACCATGTAATGTCTCCTGGCTAGAAAGCACTGCCACTGCATGCCATGTGATGATTTAAAAAAAAAAAAAAAAAAAAAAAAAAATGCTCCAGCAGAGGTGAGCAAATGCTGGGGTGAGCAGAAGTACTCCAGATCAGTCAGACAAGGTTCCTTAGGTGAATCTGATATCTTTTATTAGACCAACCCAAATGGTTGGAGAATAGTTATTAAGCAAGCTTTCAGGTTCAAAAAGCCTTTGTCAGGCTAAGGAAGCTGCAGCAGTTGGTGTGTGCTCTTCCTGGATGGAATGAAAAGTAAAGAAGCCAGGGGCTGGGCTGGGCAGTCAGTTGCCAGGCAGATTATGATGTATCAAAAATCCAATGTCTATGTTTAGTCCATGATCTCTAGTATCCAGCAGGTTGATGAAATGGAGCCTGATAGGCTTGTCTCTGGGACATGTACAAGTTTCCTTTGAGGATCAGGACTGAGAGACTGGAGAGAGAGTGGCGCTTCTGTGAGAAATGTGCCCCCACTGGTAATTGAGTATTTCTGTCTTTGATAGATTTCTAGTGTGCGTTCATTCTGGTGCACAGTTGTTGTTTGGTCTCTCCTACGTATTTTCCATCAGGGCATTTGGTGCACTGGATGAGGTACATTACATTTCTGGAGGTGCAGCTGTGAGATCCAAGGATGCTGCTTGCTCTGTCTTGGGGTGTAGTAATTGTGAGGGTGGTGGAGGTGTGTTGACAGGTTTTGCATTTCTTGTCCTGGCAC
>JAGPOW010000304.1:113182656-113205373 GCA_030014935.1 Caiman crocodilus | reverse complement strand
AAAAAAAAGAGTCAGACAGCATAAAGCTGTCTACTTCCAAAAAGAAATTGCCCCGGGTGCCATTTCAATGCCTAGTTAATACCAGGAAATGGGAGTGAATTATGGAATTAATCAATTAATTTCAGGAATCCATATGAAGGATAGAACTGCCGACAGAGGTTTCTGTTCCTTCACTCCCACCACCATTAAAGGTGCCTGAAGGTCATCTGCAGGATACCGAGTCCCTGCAGCACATGGTAATAAAAAAAGCACTTTTTCCAGGCAGCATCCAAGGGATGGTGGCGCCACCTGTCAGCAAACACCTGATGAAATCACAGGAATAGCCTACATAAAAATTTCTAGTGAGCAATCAGTTATATGTATGTAACTGAAAATTTATCTTGGATTTGGGGAAAAAGAAACAATAAAAGATGAAGTGAATTTAGGCATGAGACTCATGAAAAAGTGACATGTGTCCTGAAGTCTCCAGCAACTAACAAGCCACCTGAAAATAGACAGCGTTACCTTGCCGCCTTAATATTTCTAGCTTGTTATATTTCCCCAACGTTAATGTCACAGGGATGAAAAATGTGGCATTTTATCCCCAAATCTGCCAAGCAACTTTTAGATGAGTTATATACAGACAATTTACAATTAATAATTATTGGAAAGCATGCAACTTTTTGCAATTCTGAAAAACTCTTCCCTCCCTCAACCCTACAGTCATTCACTCCCCTCAACACAAAAAGCAAGAGAGCCTTTGAAATGGACTATTTCATATAAAAGACTAAATTCAATCAAAAAGAAATAGGGATCAACTTCCTGTGCAGAAGTCTGAAATGGAGAGAGGATGAAATTTTGTCCTCCCCCATTACTTCCAATGGTTCTTAGCACAGGCATGAGAGTGAATCTCACCTAAAGAATGCATGAGTGAAACCAAGGGGAAGAAAATTTTTCTCACAAGCAAGCAACAAGGGGTAAGGAGGAACAGGCTGTAGAAAGAACAGATTGAATGTCAAATCAGGCAGTTGTTGAAAAAGTGGGTCACACAGGTTACCTCTGAACTGAGAAGTGGACACTGAATGGACAAATCCAGTGATGCGGTATTCAATGAGCATGTACGTCCCCGTCCCCCATCACTACAAGTTTAGTACTAAATTGAGAAGTGCTGCAATTCTTTTATATAATGTTAGATTGACTGTGATGGTCCAGGAAAAAAAAAGCAACAGGCGAAGATTTCTGCGGGTGATACCCCATATCAGAACAACTGTATAGCTGGGAAGGATATAAACAAGCTTCAAGGTATAGCTGTACCCCTTCCTTGGATCTCTTGCCTCCATGCCTGAGAACTGAGGAAGGATACAGTGGTATCCCAAAGCTTGTCTAGTCCTTCCCAACTATAGCGCTGGTCTAGTAAAGGATAAATCACCCATAAAAAAAAAAAAAAAATCCTTGCCTTTTTTCTTTTCTATAGAGTTGAGGCAGTTTCAGATGAAATGAAGTTCAAGGTATATTAAAAACCAGTAGTCTTGGCACTTTATATACAAAAGGTCAAAAAAAAGACACAGAGGAGAGATGGAATGAATTTTAATAGGACAAGAAGAGACAGAGCTCGAGCAAACAGGTTCAGCTCCAGCCAGAACTGGAAGGCTGGCAATACAAACTTTTTGCTCTTGAAAACAAAACGAGAGGCTCATATTGGTTCCCCTTCACAAAAAGGGTAAAGAAGGGGAACCTGGGAACTCAGAATCTCAAATCCCAGTGCAGCTAGCAATGTAGTGCACCTGCACTAAAAAGAACTAGCTGAAGTAAAAGGGACAACAGGCATTTTGGCCCAGCAAGCAGAGATGAATATAAAGATTTAACTCAGCTAGATGCCTTACTAAGAAAGGGTATTTGTTTTGTTTAAGTAGTAACCCCCTTGCCTTTAAACATTCCTATATAGGCAGACATACATATACATATAATGAACTGAAAAGCATCTAGAAGAATCCTTAATCAGCCAGTTATACTCTATGTCACTAATCATAATGGAGGTTTTTGTTACAGAGTTAAATCAGAAGTTGCACACCAAGTCAGTGTCCACACACACAAAAATTATTGTAATAATTAGAAACAAGCAAAAAAAAAAAAAAGCAACAGGTGTCTGGTACAAGGAACGGCCAAATATAATAACTGGATTGATAGCCATAATGAATGCCCCAAGTTTGGTGTCATAGCAGTTTTGCTTAAGCAAGAAATAAGTGATTAAAAAAAATTCACTATTAGACCTAAGTTAAGAAGAAAAAAAAGAAGTGGGACATTTTAGCGGCTAGATGGCATAGAGGAGCTTAGACCAAGAATGTACAGGTTGGCAAGCTGCTTATGCCCATTTGAGACACTCAAATTCTCCCAACCAGTTAGAGATGAGCTGGGTGCCAGGGAGCTATCAAATTATTGCAAAGGAAGGTTAAGGAGTAGAAAAACAGAAATGTGTAGAGGTGCTTATTGTTCATTTGGGTTTTCTTTGCTCTTCTCTCGCTCTCCCTCCCTCCCCCCCATGTTTTGTACCTCTGCTTGAAGGCATAAAATAACAGTATTTTGACAAAGTTGTTTCTGAGCTAGTTTTAACCAACAGAGACTAGCCACCAAGCAGCCACCTTGTCATTTTGATCTTTCTAATGGACTTCAAGGAGGTAGCACTTTTAACCGAAATGCCATTTAAGTATGTAACCATTCCAACAGCTCTAGAACTTATTTTCATTCACATCTGCACAATGCCAATGCTGGTTCAAAGAAAAAAAATTGCAGGGGCAAGGAGTATTGTTTGCTTGCTTGTTTATACATAGGTTGGACCAAATCTATCGAACAACCAATAAAAGGACGCCTAACAATCTGTTACTAATTCCTGGTAGTCAGCTGTCGGTTGCCAAACTCAAACAGGGATGTAGACTTAATGGCTGCAGGCCAGCTCATTTCTATAGCGTATAAAACATAGTCACAGGTGCAACTGCCATCCCATATCAGCAAGACGGGTTTCTTTGTTGGCTTGCCACCACAGTTTAAGAATTTGGCTGTTTTCTGCTTTCAGAGATTCACAGGAGTTCCACTATGATCTTACAGATTCTTTGAGGTCAGATTCCAAAAAAAGGACAGCCTAACCTATTCAGATGAAAGAAAGATTCAGAGGACCTTTCTGCACAATCCAACAACAAAAACCAATATTCTATATGAAAGTATGCATAAATCACTGTTCTGTCAAAGGTCCTACTTGCTTACAGGTATAGGAATTTGTTCTTATGCCAACATCCAGCTTCATCTTCTCCTACCTTCTGATACCAATAACAAACATCAGAAGAAGTGAAAGTTTTTACTTGTGAAATACAATCTGTTGGAAACCAGTTTGTGCATTGTAGCACAATGTAGCAATTATGTTACAATACTGCCACCATGTGGTTTGACTGAAGACAGACACAACCTCATACCAGTATTGTTTTTTTCTGGTGAGCAGCAGAAATCCACAAATGCTTATCCACAAAAAGTAAGCATGAAAACAAGTGGTGTGGCAACCGGGGCGGGGGGCATACCCCCAGGGCTTGACCTGGGTGGGGTGCTGGCCAGGCCCTCCAAGGGGTACTTGGTCCCCTGGCAACACTTCAGGTTTTGCCACCAGCGTGCCCAGGCTCAAATCGGTCGCTGGGGGACTACAAATGCAAGCATTGACCCCTGGACGCTGGAGACCCACTCTACGCCACTGATGAAAACTTCGTCTTCTAATTTCACCCCATTCACTAAAGCAAAAGACAAGAGGCATCTTGCTCAAGCAGTAGCTCATTTGCACAAGCTAAATCAGATAAATTGGTGCTTTAAACTACTGAATGTTTACCTTTCCCAAGAAGAGTGAAAAGATAGTCTGCTGCTATGAATACAGAGATAGGAGTAAGCTTACAAGTACAGTGGTTACAGGAGGGACAAGCTTGTTGAAAGAAATGCCATAGCACCATAGGGCATGACCACGGGTAGGCAATCATTTGGGATGGAGGCCCACCTAATGAGCTCGGTGAGCTGTTGAAGGATGCACATGCACACCTCCCCTCCCCAAGTCCCAAGTATAGGACTGGGTCAGGCAGCTGCACTCTTCTGACCTTAAGTGGCACACAGCAACACAGTACAGCACCAGCCCAGCTATATGTCAGGGACTTGGGGCAGGGAAGAGGAGGTAGGGAGAAGGGGGCCAAAAGCTGCAAGTTAGTACAACACCAGCCCGGCCAGACCCAGATGTGTTCCCTACTTCTCCCTGCACCCACTGCCCGACACCAGGTTGCCAGCGTGCAGCCAAGCTGGGCCATTGCCACACTATATTCTTGCATGCCACTCTGCATGACATAGGCACAACTGAAGCAGCTTCTGCCTGACCCTGCTGCGAGGATTCTGGGTTATGCAGAAGCTGTGCCAGGTTCCAGCAGAAGGCATGCCAGCTATACCCAAGTAGCAGAGGAACACAGCATGGCATTGTTAGTGGCACCTGCGCCCCTAACAGACCCTGGCCTGGTCTAGCTCAGCCAACCCAAGGTCCTGACCCTCTTCCCCCACCAGTGGGGAGCGCCATGCCTGAGCTTTGACTTTTTACCAGGGTTCAGGCTGCCTGGTCTGCAAATGGGCACAGGGTCAGAGCTGCATGCGGACCAGGCAGAAGCCAGTTCCCCCTACCTTGCAGTGTACATTGAGGGCTGGGGGAGCAGAGCAGGGCAGGCCAGGCTGGGGAGGATAGTAGCTGCCTGGCCACTGGAGTTGGAGCTGCTGCTGCAGTTGGCTATGGTGAGGGGAAGGGAGAAGGGCAAGAGAAGCTGAAAGCCAGGACAGCTCTGGGCCAGATACAATTCTCCTTCAGAGGAGCAGTTGTGGTCCAGACAGAATCATCTGGCACAGAGAAAGCAGATTCTGAAAGAAACACAACTGTTCATAAACTTCTTAAAGTCACCCCGAAGTCTTGCTAATGCACACACACAAAAAAAAAATCATCAAGTTATTGCATCCAACCTTGGAAACATACCAAACGAAGTGAACTCTCCCTATAATTTAGTCAGCAACCTCCCTTATGCCGTGTCATTTTGGATGATTCGCAAGTTAGACTTTGAGTGTATTATTTACATTTAAAATTGGTCTCTAGTTGCTATTAGCATTTATTTTTAATTGAGAGCTTTAAGTTAGTCTTACCTTTCATGATAGCACATTGTTATGGTTGTGGAATAGGAAGACTCACTCTGTTAGGGCCAGAATATGAAATTTCCCCTCATCCCACAAGCTTAATCCTACAAGAGTTGCCCTGGTTTGGTTCTCTACCTCTACTTCACTCTATCAAGTAAGCTTCCCACTAGCTACAACCTCTTCTATTACCAGTTTTATTCAGTTCCACAATGTCAGTGATGCACACCAAGTCAGTGTCCACACACACAAAAATTATTACAATTCAATCCAGATTAAAGTAGAATAGGTATTTATTAAAAATAAGAAAAGTTTACCCTTGAACAGCAAGACTGTGCATCCTACCTGTGGAGTTCTAGTCTTGGGGACTAGTCTGGCAGTCCTTTGTTAGGGTTTTTTCTTATTTCAGGAAGAGGTTTGCTAAGTAAGGGGCTACACATTTGGTCACCCATTAGAAAAAATCCTGAACTGCTAATTCTCTTCAAGAACACATGCATCCACCTTTATAAACCAAGAGGGACTTGTTTTTCCTTGGGAAATCTTGGCATTGCTATTTGAGCAGTGGCCAAGTTAATATACAGCTCCCAACTCTGCATCAGAAGGGTCATTAAATCCCTTTTAGGGACTGTCTCAATTAGAGGATCTGGGTGAGGTCAAGTCAGGCATTAACATGATTGGTTACCCAACATGCTGCCAGTCAGAAACATTTATGCAAGTAAGACATACCTTCAGGCCCCAGGAAGTTGTTCTTCCACTGGCAATGTCTATATTGTGGATCTACAGATAAACCCATTGTTCAGATTATATTGTACTTCACAGGACCAAAGCCCTAGTTTCAGTCAAGTACTCAAACATGGCACAAAAAAGGACAGATAACCGAGTTTAAGCAATTGTAGAAACAATTGGGCAACTTCACACATAGTGCTATGTGAAGGAAAGGCAGGAGGACAATGGGCTGCTGTTCTTTAAAAGACTGTTAAATATGATTGCAATTTCACTACAATTCAACAGTCCCATTGTGAGGAAATACTTGGCTCAAATTTAAGAGTTTGCAGGAGGTGGGAGGGTGCTATTCCCCTTTTCCTAATCTTAAACGTAACTAGCATTTTGTTAAGAAAGTTCTCCCCAACTGCACCATAAATACAAACGAACCTCCCTCCTTACCTGCAAGTAAGGAATTAAAATCCAACCTGAATTGAAGATTTTGTTTTAGAAACGGCGTTTCAAGCTCTTCACCCTAAAGACTCATACATACTTTTGCTTTTGATTTCCCAGCTGACTCCAGACTTCAACCACAAAGCCGTCAAAGTTTTCATCCTGAAATGAATTGACAAAAAGTACAACATAAGGTGGCTTCAGTGGTCACCTTACTAGCCCATAATCCACACATTAGTTCCATGGAAGTTTCATGGCCATTTGTTTCAAGTTTTTTTCCATTGTATAAGCAGGAAACAGCATATACTTAATGTTTAGTGTAGTATGCTACATGGAAATATGATACTGGACAATATGAAGAAAGCGGTATTTGTGAAAGTGCAACAGACAAAATTATTTTCCACATCTTAAACACTATGAATGAGGTTTCCATCCAAGCAGAGATTACCCCACTTAGCAGCAAAAGCAACTTTTACTGGACAAGTATTTGGACATGCGGAAATACATGGTTTTTTTGCAATTTTTTGAGAAAATTGGTGAGCTATCAACAGCCAAGACACATACAGTAAAATCAGGAAAAAGCAGTCTTGATTTATTAAAGATAAAAGTGCTTACAAATACAACAGAGTCATTTATCTAAACTCTCTTTATCCAAATGTATGGCACATTACCAACTGATGTTGTGTGTAATGGAAATCACAGCAACGGCAACTAAGAAAGAACTACTCAATGAGGGGGGACAATAAATCAAAATATGCACCATTTTCCATTTTACTGATTCCATGATGAAACTTTTTGCTTACAGCATTGGAATATATTTAATAAGTATACCATTAACAAAATGGTTTGATTTTAGGAAAAGGTTTTGTCCTCAATCAGTTTGAATAAATTGAGGCTACATGACAAACTAAAAATCTATAAATATTAGAATATGTAAAGCAAGAGAAGAGATTACTACATAGACAACCAAAGGACTACATTAAATTCCTTTGCTGTGGAGGATTTTTTGCTACTTTACCTTGACCTAACAATAAAGCAGTAAAGGAGCTCAAGTTCTATTCCTTAAAAGTTTCTTTAGGCAATAAAAGGACAATTAGCATTTCTAGACAATTCTAGAATGGATATACTAGAAACTTTTTCATGTTTCCAGTATTTTCCTTTTCTCGATAGCTTAAGCAACATTTCTACCTCTTCCCAAGAGACATTATTTGATAGGTGATGGCTTTGCCTACATTAAGAAAAGCTGAAAGAGACTCATTTTGCTCAATGAATTGGTATGGACGGTGTTAGCAATACTGGGAAGCCTCCTTACTAAAAGGCAGACCACCAATTGCTGATCATGTCCATGTCAATTATATTTTCCTGTATACTTAGTATATTCACTAGACTCCAAAAACCTCTAATCATGACTGACAGAATGGACTTTACTCTCAGAAAATATTAGTTGATCAGAGTTGTGTTACTGCCTGGAAAACTTTAATGATTTAACTTTTAGAAGTGCACCAATGTACATTTGGTCCATATCATATCCACATGGATAAAAGGGAAAAATTGACATTAAAATTGGTAATCAGGTTTTTTGGCTGATGTGGCCAATAAGGTCACCGATAAATGCCACGTGCATGTGAGCAGCTGCAGCATGCACACGGCCAGGAGTGTAGCCCAGCAGCTTGGAGAACAGTGTCTGGCTGGTAAGTCAGGGGGAAAGTAGGGGGCCAGATCAAGATCCCTGCAGTGAGGGAGGGGTGCATGACAGGTGTTCAATGGGCATGGGGGATGGCTCCCACCGCCGCACACATGCCAGGCTAGGCATGGCAGGCACGTGCCCTGCAATCGGTACACAGGGCAAGGACAGGCTGCTTGCTGTGCATTCAGGGCCACGGGCTGCACCTGAGTGGGGCTGGGGCTGGGGCAGGTGCAGCCTCACCCCACCCAGCTGTGCAGCCCCAGCCCGTCTCTCCCAGACTATGGGGGCCTCGATCTGCCTCCCCCCTGTTGCTCAGACTTAGCAGCCCAATGCTGCTCTCCAAGCTGCTGAGATACATATCAACAATCAGCTCGTTATTGGCCAATATGGTTAGCCCCAAAAAATCTTTATCGGTGCACCCATATTTATATCCTTCCAACCCTTGTTTTGCTGAGGAAGTGATAGCTAGCCATCAAGTTCTGGTTGCTGCCATATCCATTCTTCTGGTATCTGGTGTATAGCCAAACCGTTGAGATGCAACCAAAAATAGTATAAGTGCATGGTATAGCTGCTTATGCAGTTAAAGCCTTACCACAAGCTTAGCTACTAAACTATGGCCTATATTTTCATAAAGTCAACAACTTAAGGTGCCTTGGTTCAAAAGCAGCTAAACTCAGATCCTATCAGTAAAAAGTAATATTCAGAGAGAGTAGTTATTCAACACTGTCTATCTGAATATCAACTCTTAAGATCTTTCAGATTAACTGATGTTTCTTTCTGTTTCCTTCCCCCAAGCTCTTTAATTCTAGCAACTGTCCACTCTCTAAATACTCACTGACTAATGACCAATTAGGATGCCTTTAAATTCATGAATGGTTAATGTAGCTTTCCCAAAAATAAATACATGCATGTATTCATTTATCTAAAGAGCTGCGTGCATAAAGGAGCTAGTCCCAAGCCCCCATCCACTGTTCTCTCAATAAAATCCATGTCAACATGTGACTAGAAGTCAGAGATCTTTCCATTTTAAGATTCTAGTTGCTGCCATCTGTTTAAGATGTACATATAGCAGTCATTATTTTATGGAAAGAGAGTGTTGGTTCTCAAAAGCCAAATGTGATCCTCAACTACTAGAACAAGCATCAGTTGCAGCAACTGTAAGTTGGATCACCTGAAGCCAAGATGAGAGTGGCAGGATGTTAGCAAGGCAGAAGATCGGCAAAGGGGAGGTGGGGGCAGGAAGTAAAAGAAAAGTAAGAAGATTCCTGCATTGATCCAATGCACCAATTTCTGGTTCAGCTATACTATTTTAGAACCCAATCTAAAATGTCATTGGCAGGAGATCAAATGAAGTATACCTCACATATTCCTAAGCCTTTGAAAAACATGCTTAGCTACCCTCACTTTTCAAATTTTCCACTTTACTAGTGCGAATGTCTCATTTCACCTTCTACCCATTCACTTTTCTATACTTCTGTCTACCAGATTAGTACAGATTTAGATTGATCTAGTTATTGCTTAAATCACATCTAATCCAAGTGAAACAGAGCTTTTTAATCTCACTGCAAAGGAAGCTTTTCACAGATTAAAATTTCGGATAGTTTTTTTTACCTACTGTAATGCATCCAAGTGTTCTAATATTACCTAGTCTCTCAGATTAAGCGAGTTTAAACTGTTAGCAGGTACATTAACATCCTCCCTACTTCCTGCTTCATTAGAAATCTTCACATCCAACAGGGCTGCAAACACTTTTCTGGCTCTTTTCCAAATGCTTTACAAAACAGTATCAATGAAGGAGATTATACCAGTACACCAAATCAGTACGAGAGTCATTTTACCTTAGCTAGCTGAACCATGACCTGGGAGAGCTCTTCTATCTCATCTTCACTGCCAAAAACACTCTCGAAGTCATGGTAAGACCAGCCATCAAACAAGATTCGAGGAACTGAAATCATAACCATTGAATTATTTGCTTAATTACAGTTACTTCTATTATGCTAAACTATTCTTAAAGGGGAGAGGAGGTAGCACCCATGCACTCAGAGATCTGCCATGATTCTTTATTTCCCTAATCTAGTTAATACAATTAAAATGACTACCCTTAGGTATTACTGTTCTTTTCTTAGAGTGTTGATGTATGAATCTCTCTTACTCTGCATAGACAGATAGGGAGGTGATGCTTCCCCCCCTATGAGGCACTGGTCAGGTCGCAGTTGGAGTACTGCATCCAGTATTGGGCACTACATTTCAAGAGGGATGCAGAGAATCTTGAGAGGGTTCAGAGGAAGCCTCTTGTAGGTTCATCAGTCTCTCTTCATAGAGCCTTGCTTGAAGGCCTCTGACCATACATCTCTTCAGCCTTCACAAGAGAAAGCTGAGAGGTGATCTTGTGGCTGCCTATTAATTCATCAGAGGAGAGCAGCAGGGAATACAAGATGTTCTATTTACTAGGGCACCCCTGGAGTAACTAGGAACAATGACCACAAATTAACGGAGAGCAGAATTAGGTTGGACATTAGAAAGAACTTCTTCACAGTAAGGGTTGCCAGAATCTGGAATGGGCTTCCAAGGGAGGCAGTGCTCTCCCCTACCTTAGGGGTCTTCAAGAGGAGACTGAACAAGCACCTAGCTGGGGTCATCTGACCCCAGCGTTCTTTCCTGGCCAGGGCAGGGGGTCAGACTTGATGACCTACAAAGGTCCCTTCCGACCCTAGAGTCTATGAATCTATGAAAATGTTCCTCCAATCCACTTATTTTCACTACCAGCAACTCATACTCACTTCATACAGAAGTGGTAAACTACTACAGGCTCACAGAACAAGGTAAGCAGTTTAACATATTCTAGTCCTTATAGCAATGCTTCACAACTTCCCTAAAAAATAGGAAACATTGCAGAGACCAAGTTTTGCCATGTTTTAATTCTGCTCAAAATTCTGTGTCATCCTGCACAAGATTCTAGCTAGGGCATTGCTATATTTCTTTGGGAAAGTCAAGCTTAGGAGTACAGATGCCACACGAAACCTCTCCAAGAGAGAAACGTGGCGGCCAGGAATGAAGAGGGAAGAAATGCAAACCAAGGGGGCAGCAGGTAGGGTGAAACCTCAACACTCCAAAAAGGCATAGCCTCTGAATTACTGGGTAAAAGTAGTTGCTTTGATTCCTTTCAGCCTTTGCCTTGAAATCTCCATAAACCCCATAACCCCTGCTCCATCCCCTTCCCCCACACCCATACCCCACCTGTATATAAAAATTTTCCTTTCATCTGCAAATTGCCATAGACAGAATGGCACATCCCTCCTCCCCTTCCCCCCAAAAAACGACTGAAATGGAGGCTTACCTATTTTGATGTTTTTAGCATTTTTTCTGACATCCTTTATCCAGCCTGTCAAAATGAAGTCAAACAATTAAACAGCTATTAAGTTAACTATACCCGAGACATCCACACCTTTAAAAACAGTAAGGTTGTAATTTTGCATCATACTATTGGAAGAACAACTTTTCGGGCATCAAGAAGATAGCACTAGAGTCTTGATTCCATGAAGCATTATTTAAATCAACACTATAATTAAAAACTTCAACATTTGTCCACTGTTGACAGACTGTTTTGTTTTTTGGGGTTTTTTTTTTTTTTTTTTAACTAATTTATTATGATCCTGAGGCTCTGACATTTTTGCAAGCATGAAGCATCCTCAGAAAGAAAATTTTAAGTAAAATGATATTTGAAACTCTGTGCTAGCTTCATCAGGATCATCTCACTGATGTGGTAAGTTGGGCAGGCCATGATCAGAATTATCATCTCTTCTTCAGAATTAGTCTCCAGAGATAGCTTTTCTTTAGAGATAACTTTGTTCAATTATGTTTGCTGGCATCCAAGCCATTACCAAAAATAATTTTAAATAGCATAAAGCCTGAAAATTCAGCTAGGAAGAGATTTCTTATTCCCCCCACCCCGTTCGTTCCTCATTCTCTGGAATTTCTAGTCTGGCTTCTTCCATGAAGAAATTCAATACACTATAAAAGAATCATCTTTTGTATAAGCTACTCCAAAATACTTCATAGTTAAGTGAGGAGCTGTCTCCAAGGAAAAGAAATATGGAGTATATAATGACATGGTGCAAAACTCCAAGAACAGATAAAAATGGACTAAATGAAAAACGCTGACATGCACTACTACCTCTGCCTGTCTCCCCTTCCCATCCCTACACTGTGCCTCCTTTAACCAGGTATTTAGTATTCCCTACGCTTCCACTGATTTCTGTGGGTAATAAAGAGTGACCAAACGCCAGCAGAGCTGTGCTCACTGCAAGGGGAAGCAGTGGGCGCAGCCCATTCAGCCGCACAAAGCATGCATGCTGCAAAATCCCCGGCTCATGCTGCTTGGAAAGCGTGCAAATGAAAGATCCGATCTGATTAGCTGTTGGGGCAGTATAAAGGGCAAAGCCCGGGAAAGGAAAGGTGGGACCACACAGCATCGGGAGGACTGATCACCCTCACCGAGGTCCTGCGCCCACGGTTTCCCTCTTCCCCCGGGCGCTCCCATTGGATAGTCTGCAAGCAGATACAGATAAATAGCTCTTGAGTTCCCATGGTTAAAGTCTTTTTGGCTGCGGCGTTGGCTGCGAAGTTTAAGGGAACTGCTGGCACGGAGTGAGGTACACAGCGCTCACGGAGTGAGGTACAAAGCGGAGTGAGGCGCTGAAGTGCCTCATGGTGGAGCTGGGCATTTAGGTGCCTCGTGCTGCGATTTCACACAGCTTGTCTACCATCTATTTAAGTTGTAAGTAAAATATTTCTTTTCTATATTGGCTCGGAGTCTCTCGTGTGGGACGGGAAAGAATAAGAAACAGGGTACCATGTTCCTGAACCCTTTCATCCTCGGCCTGTCCGGTTGGAGGTCAAGCCTCTTCCCAATTCCTCCTCACAATTTCCATGGGCAAACAGGACAACTTATTCTTTGATAAAATAACCTCCTTTCCCCCATCCCCCCCCCTTTTTATTTTAAACAGTCAAATAAAATCCTACCTCAAAAGCAAAGACAAGTCCATATCAGTATATTGCCAAGCTTCATAAGTTAATATTTTCCGTTCAGCCCAAAGCAATACTAGCATGCCATCTATAAATAATATATAAAGCAAGAATAAGATAACCTTGGTCAGCATCATGAAGCCCACTGAACTGGAACCGTTCCTTGCCCTTTCTTTTCACTTGGAGCCAGACTGGCGAGATGGATGTAAATTTGTTTCCAAACGTTTTAGCAATGTCATATCCATGGCTGTTCCACTTGCAAAAAAGGGGAAAAAAGGACATCAGAACAAGATCTACAGCAGACTTTACTACTCACCAGATTTAAGTTCTTCCGCATGATGCAGATAAAAGTGTTTGAAAGATTCCTATGGGACAGTTTGTGGCATTTTCAGTAAGCCCTCTGGGATGTTTGAAGAGCTTCAATTACTCTATATCAGTTAAGGAATGCGCATTAGAAATTGCCTGCAATTTGTATGAGTGGGATCATTTCAGCAGGGGCTTGAACATTCACCTATCATAACTATAACTTTTACTTAAATTAAGACACATGGGGAGCATCATATTCATAGATTATACATTTCTAATGTCCAACAGAAGTCAAGTGGAATTCAAAGAGACATCTACTTCTCCTGTAAATGACAAAGTCAAACAGACAAGTTAACCTCTGTATGAAGTGTCAGAAATGATTCTAGACGGATTTATACAAGTTGCCTAGAATACTAATGAATTAGCACAACAGAAGTAGGGGACTAGCTAATAGTAGCAGAACAAATTGTGTAAAACTATTAGTTGCATTCTACAGCTACATAATACAGAATGCAAGCATATTGCAATCTCATATTACTACCATGGGACAAAAGAGTGTCTCTCTCTCTACTGGCAAACTGAAGAAACAAGCTTAAGACAAAAAAAAGTCATGAAGTCTTGTGGTAGAAGAGAGACTTGAAGCAAGGTCCAAATCCCAAAATGCTTCTCCCCCTTTCCTCCCCCGACATAGCTGCACTCTGGTCAAGTGTTAGAAATAGTCATACCACTATAAGAAAACTCAAGTGATAGATGCTATTTTGCACCCAATGAGGCTGGGCTAAACCTATGCATCAAGACTGAAGAGAAAAAAAGATTAGCAACTCATTAGCCTGCTAGGCTTCCAATCAAAGTGTGCCAAAGTCCAAGGTCAAGTGTCTGGCATGTTTTGGGTTTTTGGTTTTTAAACTACTTACAGGGGTGATATATCCCAGAACATCTCCTGAGAAGTGTCTCTCCTTCACTTTCTTGGCACAGTAACTTTTGTGTTCCAATATAATATCTTTCGCCTTTGGATCAGTTGTTACCAGACCCCGGTCCTGTACTGTTTTGTCTGAATGCACTGTCTAAGGGGAAACCAAAACATACACACTTATGTGAAGTCAGTTAAGGAAAGTAAAAGTATTTAAAAATTAAATGTAGAGACTTTAATTGCATCATTAAAGCTTTGAACATTCCCTATAAATATTGCTGCTTTGTATAGTTAAAAAAAAAAAAAAAAAAGCAGAAAAGCACTTGGAAATGCTTTGTCAACATCCATAACAGTTAAAAACTCTTATGTTGTATGGCTTCCCCCTATAAACAAAACCAAGAACTGAACACACATACACATACACCCACACCAACAGACTCCAGAAAGGAAGAAAGCCAAGACACTACACACAAATAGTAGGGGAGTGAAAAGGAGGTCCAATTCAATTTGGATCACTGTCCTCAATTCAGTTTGGCTGAAACTGAATCTCCTATTCTGACGATCAGCGATTCTGACAGGCACAACTTTAAATCCTTTTTGCTACATGCTTTGAGGTGCCAGTGCGGCTTGTGAACACCGTGATGCTGGGGTGGATGGCACATCCTACAGGAGTTCTGGGGGACCCTCCAAGTGTTCAGCAGTAAACCCAGAAATGGAAGTACTTCTGGTCCACTTTCACTGAGCACCCCCACATCCCCAGCTCAGCAATCAACCCCAGGTACCCCCCAACCCAAAAGGCACCAGTCACCGAGCGGGGTGGCCCCCAGCCCACTCTGGTAGACCTGGAAATGGCCTATAAGTGTTTCTAGTCTACTTCCAGATCTGCTACCAAGTGTGCTGGGGATCCCCACCCCCACGCGGCTAGTAGAAGCACCAGCGCCTCCCCTGCAAGTGCCAGCCAACTGCTGCAGTTGCTTCTGAGAGTGACTGCGGCCACTTCTGGGAGCAGCTGCAATGATCGGCCGGCACTTGCTCCCAGAAGTGTCTGCAGAGATCACAGTTATCAGCTGTCATGGGATTGCCCAGGGGGGACCCCCAGTTGGCAGGACTGACCTCAGAGGGGGCACATGCCCCGCCTAACGAAAGCAGCTCCAGTCACCCATGGTGGGTAACAAAGTACCAGGGTAATAGCTGCTGTGAGGGGGTGACTAGCGAGAACCTGTGACATCACTATATGAAGGGCTTCTCAATGAGATGGGGGAAGTAAGATGTATAAATAGCTAAAGCAGTAGAGCTTAACACTTGAGAAGCAAAAAAAACAAAATGACACCCAATTGCTGTGATTGCAATCCCCAGTACTATGAAAAACACCTGGTCAGCTGGGTCATCATATCATTTGAAAGGTCCATGTAAGGATACCTTTGTAAAACTGTTTGGAGTTTTGTCTTAGTATTGCTTATGTTTTTAATAAGTTTTGAATCTGAGGTCACAACAGCATCAATCAGTTTATTCCATCCATGCCACACCTCAATCAAAATTCAGTGCAACACCCAGTGCTACAATAACTTAAGATCAAAAGTAAGAGTGGAACTTTCAAACCTCAAGTATTCACATTAAGAAGGATAGATCATAAAACTGAAGATCAAGTTTCCACATGTTCACTTTGAACACTTAGCTGCACCTCGCTAATCCATTTCACTCATGGCATACATGGCTGTTCCAGGCTCTTTAAGCAGAGGCAATGGGGAAAATTTAAACAAGCACAAAGTAGTAACATGCACAAGGGGCAAGAAGTAACTTGAGCATATCTGATCCTGTTGTTCATAGGTCTGCACAAACCACCAGTCTTTCACGGGTATTGAACTACCTTTGGTTTAACTGCAAAACCACCAGTACAACAGAACAGCTGTTGGAGCCTTTTCACGTGGTGGGCTAGAATGACCCAGCCTGGGTCAGAACCCAGCCACTGCCACCACTTTGCTCCATGGCAGTATGGAGAGAGCTCCCACAGCCTGAGTCCCCCCACTACTAATCTGACCCATGGATGCAGCAGTAGAGGGCACTCTGTTCAAGTTAAAAAAAAAAAAAAAAAGGTGGAGGAAGGGAATGGGACATTACTGTACTTAACTTTGAAACTATCAGTTTAAGTAAGAAAGGCTAAGGCTGTTCCTAGTTAGCTTATGGTTATTTATGTTGGCCATTTTTTACCAAGGTGTTAAGGAAATGCAAGTAGAAAATCCTTTCAATAGCTGCCAGGACTTGCTAAATCACTTGAAGTACGACTTACCACAAAAAAACCCCTAGTCCTCCTACCTTTTCCTCCAGCACTTTTGAAGCGCTTTTCTTGGCATCCGTCTTTGACAATGTAGCAGTAACCAGATGGCAAGCCAAACCAAAAGCAAGTGCAACACAGAGAAGTTTCATGGTACATAGTTTCCAGTCAAGGAAAGCCATTGTTTTGCTTTCTCCTCTGTTAAAGACAAACAACAGTTTAATAGGACTCAAGTGTCTCTTATATAAAGACTTTGATTTGCTAAATGAAACTGGAAGTTCATAACACCTTTTGCCCACTAGAATCTCACACTGTCACATTTTCTAAAAAGCAGTATGCTATAAGAGTGAAAGAAGCTTGTAGCGGGGTTTGGGTTAGTCTGGCTCTGCCAGGCTCACATCAGTCCTTGAACTCCCCCCACCACCGATTCCTTTAATCTGGTCCCAGCAACACAGTCTTCTCTGGGCCCCTAAGCACAGGGTTTTATTGCCCTGGGTTTTCTGCTCCACAGGGCTCAAACAAATGTGTAAGCAACCAAAATTAAATGCAGCCTTAGCTTGGACCTAGCAACACAAGTTTTAAAGCCCTGGGTTGATCGGCACCACAGAGCTCAGCAGAAAAATATAAAACAATCCAAAATGAGCCCCCACCAGCATGGGTTAGTTCTCACCCTATAGCTGTCCTTCTTCCTTGAAGGAATCCTCTCTCTCTCCCTCTGCAACATCAAAAACCCCTCCAGGTCCTTCTCCCCATACTTCCTCCCTGTCCATTTATTCCCAGTCAGCCAGTCAACTTCCCCTGGCCGACTGTTTGAACCAGCTGAGTCCCCTTAGGCATGCAGCTTGTCAACCCTGCAGCCTGTTATAAGGTTATGTCTTACCTAAAAACTCCACTAGGTAGAACCCCAGTAATGCAAACTAACTATGGAAAATAGTTGCATGCTATTCAAAATGAATAGATACCAATGCTATACTACTTTTAAAAGAGAATCTACTGAGAAGGCTTTCCAGGAGTCCTTCAAAAGCACACAGAAAGCAACCAACTGTGGTTGTGAAAGATGCCTGTACAAGTAATGATGTGCCCAATTTGTGATGAAAATTGTGAACAGTCAGTCTCCCAAAGGCCATTCTTCAAGACATACCAATTCAATTCCAGCATTATGTTATTAATAACAAAACAAAGAAAAGTAATCATTGTATGCAAGTGAAAAACGGGAGGCCCAATGCAGCTTTCTGCTGTACACGGAACATTCCCGTTAAGGTCAATAGCACAGCTAGAAAGCAAAACGTACCCTTAATGTCACAGTTAAGCCTTGGTGACTGACTTAATAGCTGCACTCTCCACAACAAAACATTTGCGAATGAAACATCTTTCTATAAGTGGTACACTGATAGAGATTGGGGGCCAATACCAATAGCCAATTTTTAAGGAAGCATATCGGCCAATACCAATCCAAATTCCAATACAGCTGCATCCACCTGGTAAGTCTGTTGTGGTGAAAGGGGAGGGGGGAGTGAAGGGGCATGGGCAGGGCAGATCAATGCCCCCCCCACCACCACCATGGTGAGGGAGGGAATGGGGTTGTGTTAGGCACTGCCTAGCTGGGCTGGGTTGGGAGGGCTGCACCTGGATCTGTGAGGGGTGAGGCAGGACAGGCTACAGTTCTAGGCCAAGGCCAGGTGCCACGCTGCACTTGGGGTGAGCAACAATGCCACGGTGGGGGGGGCTGTAGCCACCCCAAATTTCATTATAGCCCCCTCCCACCACTGCCACTGCCTGCTCCGAACACAGCATGGCAACCAGCCCTAGCCCACATCTGCAAACTCACCTGCCCACCTCACACAGATCTGGGACCACCCCCTCCGTGTGCCCTCCCAGATGAGTGAAAGCAGCAGCGGCAGGAGCCGCCAGATGAGCGACACACAGAGGCAGGAGCCACCCTTCCTTCCACTCTCGCCCCCTGGATGGGCCATGGCTCCATCCTATGCTTGCCTAACCCTGGCTGGGCAGTGCCTACCCCAGCCCCACTCCCTCAGAATCGGAGGGTAGGCATTGATCTGTCCTCTCCATGCCCCTTCCCTCCCCCTCCCCTTCCATGACAACAGGCTTACCAGCTGCATGCAGCATCTTCACACAGCCAGGCTGTGCTCCTTGTGGTCTGCATGCTGCACCGTGGCTGTGTGCACACACAGGCATTTATCAGTGAAATATTGGCCAGTTCAGGCCAATTTCCGATACAGTCAATTTTCGTTATATTGGTGCCAACCCAATATCGGACCAATGCATCAGTGCACCTCTACTTTCTATCCAGAGATCTGGTCATCTCCAATATCCACATACTTCAGTTCTTCACTCCCCCAACCAAGATACCACACCAAGAAGTCTTCTCTTCTCCAGGCTGCTCACAATCACATAAAGCACCAACTGCCCTACCCACTGTATCAAGGTAATGTTTACATCGTGGCGTCCAACCTTTTGGAACCTGCGGCTGGTTCACAAACTTTTTATTACCCAGTGGACCAGCGAGCCACATTCAAAGACCTCACAGGAAGTGGTATCACATCAGGAAGTGATGTCACGTGACCTTTGACACCAATGAAGTTGCAGGAAGATCAAACATGGAAAAGATATCAGCCAAAGTGGAAACTAATCAAAGCAACAAAATATGGGCATTTTTGAGAATAATCTTCAAGATTTACTTTGATTGGATTAATAACTTGTTAGTAACACATCTTTAACAAGTAGTAAGAAGTTGAACCCCCACAATCCTGCACAAAGAGAAACACAAGCAAACACAATCTAAACACTGGACAGGATTTTTACGAAGATCTTTACCTGCTCCAAATTTTCATTGTAGCCCAGATCGTTCATGCTCTATTCTTGAGCATATTGTTCAGTCTTAAAGGATCATACAGCACAGCTCCAGGGGGATCAGCCACAGCTTCCCCTTCCTGGCGCAGCCCAGCCAGCCCATCCCACCCCCTATCCAGGTTGGCACCAGCCAGGGCAAGCAGCATGCAGCTGAAGCCAGCTTCCCACGTGCTGCTGGGGACAGGAGAAGGCTGGCTGGGTTGGCACCAGCCAGCAGAAGCAATGGCGGAGCCATGTGTTGCTCAGGGCTGACAGGTGCAGGTAGGGGGGAAAGCGCAACTGAGCCTCTGCCGCTCCAACCAGGCTCATCCCATCCTGAGTGGCACATGGCTCTGCCGCCACTTCTGCTGTCCAGTGCAGACCCGGCCGAGCTCCTCCCATCCCCAGCAGCATGTGGGAAGCCAGTTTCAGCTGCATACTGCTTTTCCCGGCCAGTGCTGGCCCAGCTGGGTCTGTCCCGTCTGAAACAGCATGCGGCTGAAGCCAGCTTCCCACGTGCTGCTGGGGATGGGAGGAGGCAGGCCGGGTCTGCGCCGGCCAGCAGAAGCGGCGGCGGAGCCATGTGTTGCTTGGGATGGGCTGAACCTGACCAGAGTGGCAGGGGCTCAGCTGCATTTTCCCCTGCCTGCACCGGTCAGTCCAGAGCTGCACATGGCTCCATTGTTGCTTCTGCTGGCTGGTGCCAACCTGGCCAGCCTCCTCCCATCCCCAGCAGCACATGGGAAGCTGGCTTCAGCTGCACGCTGCTCCAGATGGGACAGACCTGCCCAGGTCGGCACCAGTCAGTAGAGGTGGCAGCAGAGCCGTGTGCCACTCAGGACTGACCAACACAGGTAGGGGGAAAGTGCAGCTGAGCCACCTGCTGCTCCAGCTGGGCTCTTCCTGTCCCAAGAGGCACATGGTTACTCCTCTTCCCACACGCACCGCATTGGCAACATCAATCTGATGTGGTGCATGTGGGAGCCTTGTCCCTTCCCCAGCTGCTGAGGGGGCTGGGGGAGGGACAAAGGGTGGGAACAAAAGTACACCGTGTTTACTTTCATTTCCCGTCACAGCACCACAGGCCACAGAAAATGCCTTGGTGGGCCGTATGGCAACCTGCGGGCCATATGTTGGACAAGCCTGGTTTACATCATTACTGGAAGCCCTGCACAGCTACTCTCAGCCTACATTCCAATATTGTTCCATCACATCTACCTGCTTTTTAAGATACCAGCAATGTTAGATTTCAATATTTCTGTGCTACACTGTCAAAGCTAAACCTATCTAATTCACTTCATGAGACATATTTATCATTCATATGATACTTAAGTTCCAATGGCCATAGCAGAAGTGCTCATATCATGGCCCTGCTGGATTCTAACAAATCTGTTCATGACGGGTATTTAGCAGAATTTGCAATCTCAGAAAGAACAGAAGTTCCTTGTAGAGCTTGTTTACATGCATAAACGTTTTAAATGAATGGTAGACAAGGTTCTTTGGTTAAATCCGATATCTTTTATTAAAAGCCAGAGGGCAGTACATATGCAAGAAAGTCAGTCAGTTAAAACTGAGGTGGTCAGTAGGTGAGAGACAGATGGGGGAGAATGAATGTAGCTGTAGTCAATGGATAGAGGTAGGGTGGGGAAGGGTGAAGGAATGAGAATAGCTGACTAAAAAATGGAGGGTTTATGTGGGGAGTTGGATGTTAGGCAGGTTATAAGGAGTCATAAATCCAATGTCTATACAGCAAAAGCTTTGTTATCCAGCACCCATGGAGAATTGGGGGTGCCGGGTAACAAAATATGCCAGTTACCTGAGAGGCCACCTCTCCTGCCACGGCTAGTATACCGCCATCCCTCCCACCGCAAGGGACAGGGAGGGGGACAGAAGAGAAAGGGGAAAAGAACTGTTATTGTGGGGGCTCGGCAGCAGAAGGCTACTTTGCCCCAGGCTATAGGGGCTTGGCAAAACAGGAAGTGCCACAGTGGGCACTTCCAGTTTCGCTTTTACTTTACAAGCTGGCATGCCGGTTAATAGAGCATGCCAGCTTGTAAAGTGCCAGATAATGCAACTTTTATTGTATTTAGTCCATGATTTTTTGTATCCAGTAGATTAAATGAACAATTAATCCATTGTTATGGAGTCAACTGAGACTACGGGCTATAAAACAGCTTTCAAAGTGTCTCTCAAGGGTACATTTTTGCCCTCTCTCTAGCACCTTTCATCTGAAGTTTTTGAAATAAGGAATATATTATAAGGAAAATATATAGAATAAGAAATACAATACAAGGAAAATCTTCATGATCTGTGTGACCAGACTCTGGAATAGACTCCCAGCAGGGGTGGTGCAGGTACCTACCATGGAGATCTTCAAAAGGAGAATGGATGCACACCTTGCTGAGGTTATTTAACCCCAGCAGTCTTTCCTGGCCAGAGCAGGGGGCTGGACCCAAGGTCCCTTCCAGCCCTACACTGCAGTGAATTGGTCAGTCCCAGAGGGTCAGCAGGCTGCACGTATAACTGTAGCTGAGCTCTAACACCTTCTAGCAGTGTCCTTGAAACTATCCAAACACCTACTAATTGTTTAAATCTTCTTATGCCATTTGTAAATGGAATCCTCACATTAAGGTAAGTAACCAACACAGACTCCACAGGTATTCTGCACCTGGTATCCAGCTGTATTTGTTCCCTCATATACTAGGCAATTGTCATATATGATGCAATATTTTTCAAACCTATTCAGAAGTGACAAGTTTTGGCTTGGAGTCTGTATATTGAAACCAAGTCTCCTTGAACACTTCTTTGGAAAGTAACTTTCATTTGCCCTAAGTGATAGGCCCATTAGCAGCATCAAACTTAGCATGCAGAGCCTGGGGTCCTCTCTTGTCTCCTCTACATCTATGCCCTCTCCCTCAAGTACTAAACCATAGTCAGTAAGCTAGATGCACTGTAATAAGAACCTAAATATTTTCTTCAATAGTTTCAATCATGTAGAAGTCAGAACCTGCCTCTACATCAATTACACTGCCCAGTAAGATGCAATTAAAAAGAAAACAGCAGTGTTATCAGATAGCAGGCAGGCATTCTGTGACATTCTGTGGCAGCATAGGTACCCAGCTAAGAGTACAGGAAGAGATTTAGATCCCAAGAATAATTGAAAGACCAATCTGGGCATTAATAATTAAGCAAATAAAGATTTACATTTAGGGACCAATTCATACCATTTTAAAGGATGATGTACAGACATCAGGCTTACAAGAGAAAGTTAGAACAGACTGGCCTGTTTAAAGCATATAGGTTTGGGATTAAGGGAAGAAAGAGTGCTATGCACTCAATAAATGCTCCC
>JAGPOW010000304.1:113139352-113175594 GCA_030014935.1 Caiman crocodilus | reverse complement strand
GAGCCGGAGCCGGCGGCTGTCCCCGCGCTGCAGCCCGCCCCCGCTACCCTCGGCCGCCGCCTCCGCACCTCAGCCCCGCTCGGAAGTGCGGGGCAGGCGGGGCTAGGCGCTCGCTTTTAAAAGGGGCCGCGGGTGGGGGTCCACCTCCTCGCTGGGCAGGGGAGTCGGCCAGCCGCTGGCATCAGATCTCCTGCCATGTTGCTGTTCCTTGCTGGCTGCCAGCCGGGCTCTGGTGTATAGGGGGCACTGGCAAAGCTACGCCCTGGTTTGCTTGGCGGGAGACAAGAGGGTCCAAGGCACAGCTTGGTGCCAGCAGAGCTGCGGTAGCCATTTCCCTGCCTCTCCTGCTAAGTCTCCACGCGCTTCGGGACCTGAGGAAAGAGGATGGAAGTGGGCTTTCCTCCGAGGGGACATAGGGCAGGACCCCAGGGCCCTGCTGCAGAGCAGGTGGGACCCGGCCCCGCTCTGTGTGTGTCCCTGCAAACTGGTGGGAGAAAAAAGCCCCTGCTGCTCAAGGGCTGGTGCCTCAGCAGCCAGAAAAGACTGTCAAACAGCACTGAACAGTCACAGAGGTGAGGTATGTGACGCCAGTGCCATCAAGCACCCCAACTACAGAGAGGGCTTCCACCTCTGGCTCCACGTGTACTATAGGCTGAGGGGTGACGGTGGCCCACAAATTAAAAGATTTGGCCGCATCTGAGAGAGGCCCCTGCCCAGCCACAGGAAGACTCGGGCCTTCTCATCTTACAGCCGCAACACCACATCCTGGAACCACCAAAAGGCCTGGCTAGGCAGTCTTCTCTGCCAGCCACCCTAAGCATTTTAGACCTAAGGGGTCTAAGTAGGGTGGCCATGCTAATTTTAGGGAAATCTGGGATGGGGGCACCCTCTGCATTGCTGCCTGCCTCCCTCCTTTTCTCCCTTAACAGGACTGTAGCTTAGGCATCCTCCTGTCCTGCCAGGGAAAGGGGCATGCTGCTGGCACCAAAGGATCTGCCAATTGACCTCCCGCCTGCTTGGGGCAGCAGCCTGTGAAACCCCTCTCCAGCCACCACCACCAACTCTATCCCTTCCTCGGTGCTGTACAGCTTGGTCGACAGTAGCCACCTCTCTTCCCTCGCTGGAGGTAGGAGCCCAGCAAACAACAGCAGCAGCAGCCTCACTGATTAGGCACCCCCCAGTGTGTGCCTCTATACCCCCTCTCCACATAGCTACACATGCACAGCTTCCAGTGGCCCTGATGGCAGAGTGGGGTGGGATAGGACAGCACAGAAGCCCACAACCAGGCTCCATCCCCCATGCACAGTCTGGACCAGATCTTGGAGTCGATCCGAGGCTGCAGTGGGAGGCTGAGTGACAACATGCATGCATCTGCATGCCCCAGCCCAGCAGTTCAATCCTTGGGGGAAAGAAGGGGCAAGGGCTAGATCAAGACCCCTGCAGTGAGGGATAGTGCTGTGGAGGCAGGAGCAGGGGTAAATTGAGTGGGGCCATGGCTGGGTGAGACTTACCTGCTAGGGAGGTGTGCCCCATAATAACTTTTTCTCCATTTGCATGCCCCCTCCCTCCCCACAGATTTACCTGCTGGGCCGGGGGTAAAGGAGGGAAGGAAAGAGGGTAGTGGTGGCGCATGGTACATCTTGGGTTGCTTTTAAATGCCAAAGGTGACCTCCTACCAAAAATGGTTGGAGACCACTGCATTACATAGTTTGCTGAAACCCATCCTTATCCACCTTCCCTATGCTTGCTATGAAGCACGAGCCAGTATTCATGATCTAGTACCCCTGCCAATTCAGCTTTCCCGCCCAAAGCCCTGCCACACATCAATGGGCTCAGGACTGATGCTTGTGTCACTGAGGCTTGAAAGAAGAGTTTCAACTCGCACCCGCAAATAGTGGGCTCACGTCATGAGTGCCAGCAGATCAGGAGAGTCCCACAGCTGAAACACAGAACCATTACCTTTAAAGATCAGCTCCCAAAGGCATTCAGACACAAACAGACAATGTTTAAGGCATCCACACTCCCCTCCTTTGTGGCTGGTAGCATTGCTGTGGACTGGTGTCAGGGGCTACTTCATGCCCTGGCCACAGGTTGCCAATTTGCCAAGACCTATTCTTATCCCAATGCTCAGTGTGAAATAGGGCCTGGAATGCATGACCCAACACACATGCCCCTTCAGTTCTCCAACCCAAAGCACAGCCACTCAACCAATAGGCTCAGAAACCATGCTTGTATTATCATGGCTTAAAAGAAAATCCTCAACTCGCACCCTCCATTATGGTTAATTCACTCACAGTAATAAGCATTAATAGGTGCTAGTTGCACCTTAATAATATGTTTCCTATTTTAGGCCTTGGCTCCTATGACATGGTCTGGTGAGTCCTGCCACATTGCACCCCAGAGCCATGCTCCTGACTCAATGTGCTGAGGAGCTTGCCTGAGCTATGTTTACTTTGTGGTGGGAAACATGCTACGGCCTCTTTAGAAAGGTGCCTTAGCCCAGCCAGAACAGGTTTTATCCCTTCATAAGCTATGGCTTTTGCTTTGCTGCAAAGAAAAAAAAAATAAAGTGGGTATGTTCCACGAAGACCAAGTAGTCAAAGGTTTTGGAAACAGAAGCTTGTGCTTGTGAGACCAGGACCTGAGTTATTTAGCCACAGGAGCTGGTCTTCCTGGGTGTCTTTGTAATAGGGGACCTAAACCCTATTACTTACACATAAAGGAAAAGGAGAAGTGATAACTATGGCAGGGAGCCAAGAAGCTCCTGCCTCTTAAATGCAGCACAAGCTGAGGGGCCACAGCTGCAGAAGGGCAGGCTGGCTCTTGATTGACCTGGGATACCCTGTGCAGAGGTAGGGAAGGCACATGATCCAAGTGAGTGTGGCTGCCAGGTATATAAAGCCAGGGCCTGAACCAGAGCAAGCAGTTAGACTTAGTATGCTGAGGGGGTGAAGAGCACTTGGGAGGGATACCTGCAGCAAGTGGAGTAACAGGTATATGAACTGTTCCCTGCATCTGCCTTAGAGGAGCTAAGGGAAGCTGATGGTCTGAGCAAGACAACAACCCACAGTTTTGTAGGCTTTTATTTGGGAGCAATATCTGGTATTTATGTTGTAACTCTAGCTGTATACTGGAGGACTAAGTTGTGATTATAGGGGAGGTCTAGAAGCCAAGGAGGCTTAGCTGGTAGGGCACTTAACATTAGGTAGATTACCCAGGGTCAAGGATCTAAGGGCTAGAGAGGTAAGCAGCCTGGCTCTGGTCAAGGCCCAGAGGGCTGAGGACTGGAGAAATAGGCAGCCCAGTCCAAGGGAAGGAACCAGAAGTCTAAGGATGGAGGCAGTGAGGGTAGCCCAGCCTGAGATATGACAGCCTAGGGGCTAAGGACAGGCCCAGAGTGGGCAACCCAAGGAACTGACAGGACTGAGACCAAGAAAGTTGTACCAATCAGTGGGCCAGGACTGGAGGTCTGCAGCCAGAAGAAAGGGAAGCTAAAATTAAGAGGGCTGAAGCCTCTACAAGGGACAGAATGGGGTACAGAGTAACATCCCCAAGTCATGGGTATGGCTGCAGAGGGGGAAGGGGGAAAGGAGACCATGACTTTATCCCTTAAGGCAAATGGGGCCAGAGGGAACAAGAGACTAAGGCAAGGAGGGAGGACACTTAAGCTTGTCTGCCTCCAAAGACAGGCTCCTCTCATTTTCCAACAACAAGCTGTGGCAGGTAAAGAAACAGGTGGGCAAGGGTGAGAGCCATGGCAACCCCAGGTACCTCACTTGTTATGCTATCTTACTCCCCTTCTTGATGGCCAGCGGTTTCCCAAGGGAATGGGGCCAGGCCTTGAGTGCTCTTCCATGCCCCAGCCAACTTACTGAAACCTGTCCTTATTGGTGTTCCCAATGCTTGGAATTGTACTTGAACAGGAATGCATTACTCGGTATGCATAAGACTTGAACTTTCCAACCCAAGCCCTGTTACTCATCCACCTGGCTCGGGCACTATCCTTTCATCACATGGGTTGGAAGAAAAGCTTCAACTCTTACACTCCATTGAGGTTAATTCAATTGCAGTAATAAGGGCCA
Organism: Caiman crocodilus; assembly: GCA_030014935.1. Taxonomy (NCBI): domain Eukaryota; kingdom Metazoa; phylum Chordata; order Crocodylia; family Alligatoridae; genus Caiman; species Caiman crocodilus. The sequence continues at coordinate 113,171,512 of JAGPOW010000304.1, read as the reverse complement.
TATTATATACATCTTGTATTTTTCCTTTTTCAGACCTGGATGCTTATGACATGGCCAGCTATGCCCTGCAACTTTGCACCCCAGAGTCTTGCTGCTGGTCCAGTGGGCTGAGGAACCTGCCTGAGCTACATTTATTTGGCAGTATGCAGTCTGGTAGGAGGAGAAAAAGTCCTCAGCCCCTCCATAATAGGTGCCTTTGCTCAGCCATGACAGGCCATAGGCAGCCCTTCATGTGTACAATATGCTTCCCTGGACACATGGAGCAGCTTGGGTGGGCAGCCTTCTGGCTCAGCCCCCTGGCTCTACAGTGCACACAGAAGCAAAAGGAGAAACCCAACTGGCCAGACTGTTTGTTAACACTGGGACAAGAAAATCAAGGAAGTCAGTAGTCTTGTTGTCAGGACTTTGGGTTTGGGAGTGCAGGGATGTGAACAATGTAGAGTGCTTCTGGTGGCCTCATCCTCATTGTTGCTACAAGTCTGAAGATGACGCCTGGCTGAAATTGAGTGGCGGGGGGGTGGTTGGCTACATGTCCTGACCTGTGCCGCTTTCTGCTCCAGAGCTCTGCCACTACACAGGTGAGCTCAGGAGCCCTTGAAACTGCATCATGTAGGATATGCTAACAAGTGTTAATAAGTGTTAATTATACTTCACTTACACCTGACCTATCACCATGGCTGATTAGCCTTCTGGCCCACAGCATAGCCAGTGAAGTTTTACAAACTGGCATCCGAAAGCCCTGTCATTGGCCAGCTAGGCTCAGGCATTGGGGTTTGGGGCAAAAGAAAAAGCCTTGGTCACCCACAGGCAAGGAGGGAGAGTTCAGGTTTGGGAGTGCAAACTCTCTGCCAGCGAGAGTTTGCAGGCAGCTTTGAGCTCCAGGCCTGTTGTTTGGCAGCCACAATTCCCAATTCCAGACATACAAAGAAGTGCTGTTTGGTGGCTCCTCATGACTCCATTTATGGTATGGACTGAGGGGTTGCTGAGACCTGAAGTTTCAAACTTGAACTGTTTGTCTTTGTCCAGGCAGGCCCCCTGGCCAAACCAAGAAATCCAAAGGAAGGTGTGAATGCAGGAGCTTGCTACCCATGGCTACAGGGTCTGTGTCTGGAGTTACAAAAAAGCTTGCCTGCCTGGTTTGCTCCCACCATTTCTTTGCATCAAATAGAAGCAGTAGTCTGGGCTGCACTGATCCATAGTAATGGGATTGGACACTATTGACAGCAACTACGAGTCTTGAATCTTGAGTACAGAAAGCAGGCAACACAACCATAGTGCTATGTAGGAGGTGCTCCTAAAGGCCTGCTGATGCCCCCCGCTTGGTGCATGAGCAGCTTTGCAGGGCCTAGAGCCTCTAAACTTCCAAGCTGCCAGGGTCTCTCACTCAGCTTCCTTGTACGTTATGGAGCCAGGCATCTGTGCCTCCCCTGTCAAAATACAAAAAAGGAAAAAAGGAAGATGCCCGTTCAGTCAAGAGTGTGTGGGTAAGAAGAAGCAAAGATCTTGAACCCTGTTCCTTGGGTTTAGGAGACTAGAAAGTTAATCAGCAGGCTACAGGAGTAAGCTTTTTCAGTATTCTCAGGATGCCCCTTCTGTTGGTAAGTAAGTAGTCTTTCAGGGCAAAGTGGCCAGATACTGAACTCTGCTCCATGCTCTAACCAACAGTTTGTCAATCTCCATCCTCATTCCTCATCCATGCTCAGAAAGAAGTACAGGCTGAAACCAGAGGGTCGTTCAGACATGTCAGTCCTTCTACTTTTTGCCCTGGAGCCCTGCCACTGCTCAGGTGCTCTCAGGGATCCGTCAGAGCTCTGCAAGTTTCAGCAGTCATGGAAATAAAGCCCGAACTCCCTCCCTGTTGAGGTGTCTACGAAGCCAATGAGCTATGCTTGTGTAGGCACCAGGAGAAATTTTTACCAAATAAGAGAAGGCCACAGATAGACACAACTCACAATTTTTTGCTCCTAGGCTGCCATACCCAGTTGTGGAGCCAGTGAATAGCTCAGCTAGGCATCCTTCTTCCTCTGCCTCATGTAGTATGGACTCAGGGATTTTGGGTCAGAGACAGCTAGGAAAGAAAGCCTTGGCCAACAGGTATCTCTGCTAGTCTGAGACAGCTGAGTGCAGACCTAAACCTAAACCTGAACCTAAACTTGCTATCTAATGGCTGCAATGCACAACCTGAGAACTACTAAGCAGCCTGGTTCTGTGACTCTCTCCAAGTTCATATGTGGTATAAATCAAGTGTCATAGTGGCCCAATTTTTTTTTTTTTTAAAGGAAGTGTAGGACACATGATCAGGCCTTTTGCCCAGCCAGAGGGAACCATGGGCAGGCCTGAGCTCAGGACTTTGTCCCCCAGCTGCAACACCCAGCCCCAGGGTTAACAAATAGTCCAGCTGGTTGGGTTTCTCCCTTGGTCTCTGTGTGTGCTGTGGAGTCAGGGGCTGGGACTATAACAGAAGGCCCTTCTGGAAGCCTTATGCTATCCTCTGTGGGTGGGTGGGTAGTTTTGACGGGAAAGCCCAGTGTACTAGATCCAGCACATAGGACTTGGTTCTGGTACACAGGGTCATGAAGAGGTGATATGGGGCCCTAGAACCAGATCCCCACATGCAGGACCAGGCAGAGATGGTGTGGGGTCTTGGGGCCCTGATCCTGGCATGTGAGGCCTGCTGGTGGTAATGCCATCCAGGTCCTCGGATGCAGGGTCCAAAACAGCCCACAGACCAGCCCCATGCCACTTTTGTCCCACAGGGCCCAAAGATAAGAGCACTACTGTCTTAGGCGGTTTGGAAGGAAGAGTGATGCCCCATGATTCTTGGTCTTGCTTCCAGCCAAGTGTCTATTTGTGTATCTATGTCTATCATTGGCTGGATCTGGCCAAAGTCAGGTTGAAGTATGGCTGAGGCCTGGTAGGTTGTTAGTTCAAGACAGGACAGAATAGGAGAAAGGCCTAGAGAGAAAATGCTGTAGTTGTAGCTCAGTAGTTGGTTTGCTAGCTTGTCAGGGTCAAGGTGTTTAGTTCAAGAATTATGTCTGCCTTTTGCAGAAGGACGAGCGATTTGCCTTTGAAGAGTAACACATAACAAGGCTGGGACACAAGGGTATGCAGGTTTGGTACTGTGTAACTCAGGGCTGGCATTTGGCCATGGGAAGGGGGAAAGATGTGAGGTTAAGGTTGCAGTCCTGTATTTTTGCTAGGCAGATGGGCCTCCTCTGCTCTTCAGAGACCTTGCCATGAGACTGCTGACTTGCTCTTTTCACCAGATTCAAGCATAGCTTAGATCAACTTCTGAACCCACCTGACCAGTGGCATGGTTCTGGGGTGTAAAGTAGCAGTCTGGCTTTACATTCCAAACCTCCTTGGTGAGGTCTTTAACCCAAACCCTGGATTCCAGAGCCTTGTTTGAGCCAAAAGGCTGGACTATTTGTGCTGCCAAAAGAAAAGAGCATGATACCACAGGGTGATGGCTTTGGGCAGGCATGGATCTGGGGTTGCCCTTCCCACCCACAGGGTTCAGAGAAGAAGGCAAGGTTTCAAAGCTAGGTCATGCCTCTTGTCAAAGGCATAACACAGTGGCTGTGGCAGCTGCTATTTTTGTGCTCCCTGAAGCTGGTTGCTTTAGAGACCCTATCCCCACAGTTACACTTCATGTGAAGCATAACAGTTACAGCTACTTGTGAGACTAGCACCCCAGGGCCTGGCTGGGCTGCAGGCAGGATATATCCCAAGGCTTCTGTCGTGGTCATTTGTTCCCTACTGCAGGCAGCAGCCAGGCCAAACCTTGCTGCAGTGCTAAGCATCACCTGAGCTGAAGTGCTCGTCCCCAAAAGGCTATCAGGCCAAGCAGGTGCCATCCTAAAGCGGAGGTAGTGGCAGACAGAGGTGCCTTGAGTATGGCCCTGAGCCTGACACCTCCGCTCCAGGACGGGCCGAGGGTTATTACCAAAAATGAGGGCTGGAAGGGACCTCAGAAGGTCCTGCTGCTTGAAGCAGGACCAGCCCCAACTAGATCATCCCAGTCAAAGCAAGATCTAGATAGGTCTTATAACCCCCCAAGGATGGAGCTTCTACCACCTCTCTGTGCAACTTGTCCCAGTGTTTTACTGCCCTCCCAGGGAGAAAGTTTTTCCTACTGTCCCACCTACACCACCTTGCTGTGACTTGAGACTATTGCTCCTTGCTCTGTCATCTCTGACAACAGTCCAGCTCCACTGTCTTTCCAACCTCTCTTCAGGTAGTTGAAGGCTGCTATTAAATCCCCTCTGCCGGCCGCCTCTCCTCCAGACTAAATAAGCCCAGTTCCCTTAGCCGCTCCTCAGAAGCCATGTGCCCCAGCCCGCCAAAACCATTTTCACTGCGTTCTGCTGGACTCCCCATTTTTGTCCACATCCTTTTTGCAGCGGGGTGTGCAAAACACAGGACACTGCTCCAGATGTGGCCTCCCCAGTGCTGAACAGAGGGGGGTAATCACTTCCCTCGCCCTGCTGGCCACCCCCGTGGCGATGGAGCCCAGTCTGCCCGGCTCCGGCTCCGGTTCCGGCTCCGGGCGCCTTCCCCGTGCGAGCGCCAGGTGGCTCTAGAGGCGCCCGCTCCTCCCCCCGCCCTCCCGCGGGGCATTGGGCCGGCGCTGCGCCTGCGCACTCAAGAGGGGGCGGTGGCGGCGGCGGCAGCGGCAGTAACAGTAGTAACAGCAGCGGTAGTGGGAGATTGCGGGTGGGGGCCGCGATGCCGGCGGTGTCGAAGGGGGACGGGATGCGGGGCCTGGCGGTCTTCATCTCCGATATCAGGAACTGTGAGTGCGGCCGGGCCGCTCCGCTTTGGGCTGGGGGGACGTGTGCGCAAGGGGGCAGCGGGGATGCGTGCAAGGGAGGGTGCAAAGCGGCGGGGGTGGGGTACAAGTAGGCATTGTGCAAGGGAGGAGCCTCGGAGAGGAGCGGTGTGCAAGGCAGGGGACAGTGTACAAGGGGTGTGTGGAAGTGGGGAGCCTGGGGAAGGGGCTGTGTGCTGTGAAGGGTGTAAAGCAGGGGGATGGGTGTAAAGGGGGGGTGTGCATAGCAGGGCAGTATGCAAGGGAGGGGTGTGTGTGCAGTGGAGAGCCTGGGAAAGGGGCAGTGTGCAAGGGAGAGTATAAAAGCAAGGGTGTGTGGAAGGGGGAGCCTGGGAGAGAGGGTGGGTGTAAAAGGGATGTGTGCATGGGGTTCCTGGCTGGTGCCTGCTTCTACTTGGAGGGCCCCTGGGATGTGGGGAGTGTGTATGGGATCAGGGGGGAGGCTGGTTTGGTTGCTCCTCTGTGTAAGCAGTGGTTTCCCCCCACCATGGGCTCTCTTGCTTCTGGGCTGCATCTGCTTTCTGGCTTGATGGGGCTGACAGTTGAGTTAGAGTGGGGCTGTGGGCTTGCCTCAGTGGCGTGCAGTGGCAAGGAGCTGGTGTAGGGCCTGAAACTGGTGCCGGCTGAGTGGAGGAAGTTGTGCCAGGTCAAGTAACCATAGCATGGTACTGATTCCTAGCCTGGGTGATGTGGTGCCCTGTGATCTTTTCAAGGGTGCACAAACATGATTTGCACGACAAACTCAAAGCTTTCTAATAGGAACCCAGAGTGTTGAAAACGGACCCCAACCAGTCTGAATGTCTGCGTTCTTTGCAACAGAGGAATTGCTCTAGTGTGTTTCTATAGTTAAAAAACCCACGTGAAAACTAATCAGCTTTTTCCACTGGGAGCCTTGAGTCTAAAGAGGCCACAAACCATTGGCCTAGGGTTTGCGTGTGGGCCTATTCGCTCTTGTCTTCAGATGGCCCTCTGCTCCGTTCCAGCTGTATTTTCCTGGCTTTCTTGACTGCCTCCATCCTCCCTTCAAGGAATGTGGCAGCATAGGGGAACCTGCTGCGAGTGACTTTTGCTGGAAGCGATGGGTCATATCTGCTCTGCCTTGGTGTAATCTGTATTGATGTGGTTGCCGTGCACAGGGTCCTGTCTCCTTCCCATAGTAGACTCAGAACTTTGTAATTACTCCACCCAGGGCTAGCGTAGGCTATGCAACTGCCCATCTTTCTGTCTTAATGCTATTAATTTACAAAAGCTACATACCTGTGTAGCTACCGTGTGCGTAAGGGAAGATCCTGTATTGTTTTCCAGTTCTACCAAGCCCTGTAATAATTCTTATGATTGTAAAATGTTCTTAGAGCTTTCCAACCTTGTTCTAAGCTAAAATCTTAAGTGAATTCCCTGGGGGTAATAGCATGTCAGCAGCAGCCTGACACTTCAGTTGCCAGTTGGCCTATGCAGGGGTGTGTTGTGTGTGTCTGTATATTTGTGGGAGAACCTCTTTGGGTTTCAAATGAGTGCTACGGCAGTATAACTAATCTTTCAAACTAGTGCCAATCTTTGTAGAGCTGGCATTAAACCTGTTTTAAAGTCTTTTGGTTTAGAAGGGCTGAATTTAAGCTAGCTTTTTTTGTAGACCAGGTAAAACACCCATACAAGGGTTGGCATATTTTTAAAATGAAAGTAAAAACCTCTCTCGGACTAGTCTGTCTTATGTATGGAGAAGGCTTTTGACTCAACTGAGTGAGGCAAAAAGTTTTTACAGAAAAACCTTAAGCTGAAGCGTGCTGGGAAGGGAGGGGTGACTGCCCTGTCGTACACAAAAGAGCGCGCACTTGCCTTTATCATAAACAGAGTGGAAGAAGGTGTGTCTCCTGAATGAGAAGCTTAAATACTTTTATATGGCTTTAAGAATTGAATTGATCACAAGAGTCTTGGCTGCATAATGTGGTGGGAAGCATCTGGGGTTGGCTGAGAAGAACTAAGATGACACTGGTTGTGATGCAACTTCCCAGTGTTGTCTGATTAAACTCGTCTTTAAAATGCATACAGGGTCTGGTCATTTTGGAAACCAGAATAGCAAGGTCAGGGCTCTAACAAACAGCTTTGTTGCACAAAACATACAGATAAACCTAAAATTACTTAAACTGGTGCATTCCCTTATATGGGCACTCAGATCTGCTGGAATACCTTATTGTTGGAGTGATTTGGGAATTGCAGATACAGCAGGGAAATTTATCGCTAATTAAAATGAGTTGGAAACCAGCTAACTGATGTTTGGGGAACTTCTGCATGTAGCTAAACTTGAAATGGTTTAGATGTTTGAATGCCCCCATGTTAATTTGCTGCTACATGGATGACAGTGTTCCTAATCATCCTCTGGCAGCTGTCTCTTGAGGCTTCCTAAGGCAAAGATAGTCACTTCTTGAGTGGGAAGATCCAGTTGGGGATGGTCCTTCTTTGAACAGGGTGTTGGACTAGATGACCTCCAAGCCTAATTTTCTATGATTCTTGGATATTTAAAGAACCACTACAACTTCATTTTTGTTAGGTTCTGTTAGTGTGCATCTGATGTAACTAGTGTAGACGTTTTGTGGCTTGTTCTAGTACCATAGAGGTGTGTGTAGTTTTCTGCTTAGGTTTTTGTTTTAAAGATCTCCTTTTTCTTATCGGGGACTAGAGTAGGGAACAGACTTAAATTTACTATTTCTTACTGTGGGATTCTGTCTTAGTTGATCATTGAGTTCATTCAGCAATCAAAAACCAAATTACTTGTGTACCCTAGAAGCCTTTGGTGCTGACCTAGAAGTTGCCTGATCTTCAAAAAGAACTGAATGCCTGAAATGTCTTTTTAGAAAGCAACCAGAAGAAAAGCAATTGGTGCCCGACAGCTTATCCAGCAGTTCTTCCCATTTATAGAATTGGTCCAGTAAGATATAGCAAAGACTCTTGGCCTCAGTTTAAAAAGATACTACCATATCAAACTTTGACCTATAGTTAGGCTGCTTGGTAATGCATTGGTACTGAAGCTTGTTTATTTGAATATTTCCACTGGAATTTTAATGTAAAGAGGACTTCCTGCTTATAATCAAGTACTGCAGGTTCATGTGATCCTGAACTGGTGGGTTCAGTTGAAGTAATATTAAGCTAACAGCATGTCTGATCTAATGGGATATGGCAATATGTAATGAGTTGTGGTACGCGCTAAATGTAGAAGGAATTAAACTCACTGGGCTTAGTGAAATGGATGAACTGTTAGGGATCAATGGTTACAAGTATGGGTTTGTATATGTCTGCAAGCTTAACGGTTGCATTAATGCTATGTATTAACTGAAGTATCACTTGCTTGGAGAACAGGTTTTCTTGCCTGTCATAAGTGTCACTTTGTAAAAACAGAGAACCGTGAACTTCAAGCAGTGGACACAGGGCTTGGATGTAAAAAAAGATGTCCTATTAGAAGGCCTTGTTGCCAGCACTTCAATTCAAGCTGTGTTGACTCTGTGATAAACCAGAACTGCTGTATGATGGTGTCTTCCTGGGTCTCTAATGTGAAAGTAGAATAAGGAAAGATTTCTTTAGGGCAGTAATTCTCAACCAGGGTGCCTTGATATCCCTTCAAGGGTGCTGTGGGGCACCTTGCAACATTAGCACTGCTAGGCGTGCAAAAGTGATTCATAAGATTAAACCCAGAGACTTCAAGTCAGAGTATTTTTAAATGCAGTGAATTGTTTTTTTTTTTCTTCTATAGTTAAACAAGTGAAAACTAAGACCTGGCACTTTTTTCTGAGGGGTGTGTTGAATCTGAAAAGGTTGTAACCCACTGGGTTAAGGCATTTTCTCTTGGAAAAAAGACTTGCCCCTAGTTTCAGTTACCAGCACTGCTGTATGGATGACCTGTAATCTCTGCCTTTCTTCTCTACTTGTAAAGTGAGAGTAATTTAATCTCTGTTCACAAGTATCATCAAGTCTCTGTACTTTTTAATGTGGTTACAGAGGACACATAGACTTCTTGGAAGTAAGCCATATGCTTGCTTCCTTCCTTCCCGTATCCTTGTGACAAGGCTCTTAGCATAATTCACAGATTCATTGGAATCCAACAGGGTCAAGCTGCCAGCGCATCTGCTGTGGTTTTGAATTTGTATCTGGGCTCACACATCTGGGCTGTCAACCATTTGCCTTAGCACCAGTGTCACCCTAGCCCCCAAGCCATAGGTGTACTTTAACGTATTGCTTGGCTCAACTACATATTAAATTAAAGTTCACCGATACAAAATTCTCAGCTTTTTGAAAGGTCTGGGGAGCTCTGGTTTCTAACTTTTGTCCTTGCCACCTGATGTTTAGCAATGATTGTCTTCAGGGAGCTGGCCAACAGCTACCTATTTTGTTCTTTGTGACAGCTTGCATTCTTGTGCACATGTATAGTATACTCCCTTTAAATGCAAGGCTTCAGAACTAGAACAAGTTTATACACTTACAGGGAGGGTGTCTGTCCAAATTTAATACAAACAATGCTCCTTCAGTTCACAGTGCTCTGGCATTAGTGTCTCTGAAACCGATTAGACCCCCCTTTTTTTATTTCCCCTAGGTTTCTGATAGTGATGAGGAAGCAGCTGTCAAAGGGTTGCTGTTAAATGGAATATTATTGGTTAGGAGGACTGGTCTAGTTCAAAGTGCAGTTAACTGGGGGAAAGTCAAGTAATTAAGTAGAAGCCAAAAGATGTTATGTGGATAACCAGAGCTGAATCTTACAATTTATTTCCCATTACGTTTTGACTGGTACTTGCTTAATGGCTTAACCTAAATCATCAAATTTACATCTTCACTGACTTGGCTTTCTTGCATGCATACCAGGCTCTGGCTTCTTTACTATTTATTCCATCCAGGAAGAGCTTGCATCAACTGCAGATGCTTCCTCAGCCTATCAAAAGGTATTTTGTACCCAAAAGCTTTCAAAGAAATTTTTCCAACTACATGCAAGTGGGTTACACTATAGCCCAATGGTTCTCAACCTTTTTCCATTTACAGACCCCTTTGAATATTTTGAGTAGAGGTGTGGACCACTTTGAATTGCGGGTGTGGGTATTCATTTACTTTTGATTGATCATAGTCATCTTTCTTGGACTCCTTAGACATAGTCTGGGGACCTCCAGGGGGTCACTGGACCACAGGTTGAAAACTACTGCTGTAGCCTTCTTTTAAACTGGTTTGGCTGAATGGACCAGAAAAGAGAGAATACACCTGTGATGGTGAAACTTGGAACAGACAGACAAAGTATATAAGAGATTTGATAATCACACATAAGATTACTGGGGCTAGATCAATAACCCAGATTTAGTTGTGAAAAAAGGTTTGCAGGTATACAGTATGGCAAATTTAAAGGTACTCTGAGAACCTCCAGCCTCCAAGGAGGCAGCAAATACCAGCAATACTCCCTGCTGTGCTGCCCTCACTGCTGCTTTGGTGGAGCAACATTAGGACCCAGCGTAGCAGGGCACAGTGGGGTGGAACAGAAAGCTGCCTGTTCCAAGCTCTGCACTGCCCTGGCCACACTTCTCCTGCAGGCAGGGGCAGCAGTGAGGGGCACAACCCTGTGGTGCTGCCCCTGTGCACACGGGAAGTGTGACCTAGGCAGTGCAGCACTTGCAGCAGCAGGCAGATTCTCTGTGTGGCCCCTCTGTGCGCTGTTGCTCTGGGTCACATGTGCTCCAGAGGGCTCAGGGGAGGGAAGCAGGGCTGGGAGCATTGCATGTGTAACCCAGAGCAGCAGCACAGACAGGCCATGCTTTTGGCCTCTACTTAATTACTTGGCTTTCTCCCAGTTAACTGCACTTTGAACTAGACCAGTCCTCCTAACCAATAATATTCCATTTAACAGCAACCCTTTGACAGCTGCTTCCTTGTCACTATCAGAAGCCTAGGGGAAATAAAAAAAGGGGGTCTAACCAGTTTCAGAGGCACTAATGCCACAGCACTGTGAACTGAAGGAGCATTGTTTGCATTAAATTTGGATAGACACTTTCCCTGTAAGTCTATAAACTTGTTCTAGTTCTGAAGCTCCATGCTGCCCAGGTCACTTCCCCCGTGTGCACGGGAGCAGCATAGGCAGTACACAGGGTTTTGCCCCTTGCTGCTGCCCCTGTCTGCAGGGGAAGTGTGGTCAGGGGATCTCAGAGCGGCAGGCAGCTTTCTGTGTGCCCGCTGTGCCAGGTTGGAACGCTGCTCCGCAGAAGCAGTGGTGAGGGCAGCACAGTGGGGAGTATTGCTGATATCTGCTGCCTGCCTGGAGGGAGCTGGGGCTGGGGCAGGGGCAGAGAGGCAGCAGCTGTTTGCAGCTGGCCCAGGTTCTGGGTAGCTGTCAATGGTCACGGAGCCTGGGCTGCTTGCAGGAGGATGAAAGCCCTGCTGCAAGCAGCCTGGGCTCTGGGACTGTCAGCAGCTACCCAGAGCCTGGGCTGGCTGCAGCCAGGAGGCTACAAACAGTTGCTGCCCTCCCGCCCTGGCCCCAGCCTCAGCTGTCTCCTGGCCCCGGGGCTCTAGGAAGGCAGCAGGTGCTAGCATTATACCAGTTGGAGCTGGGGCCACAGCAGCTTTTTTGCAGCCAGCCCAGGCTCTGGGTAGCTCCTGATAGCCATGAAGCCTGGGCTGTTTCCAACAGGGCTTGTAGCCTCCCAACTGGGAGCAGCCCGGACTCCTGGCTGGCAACAGCTTTCCAGAGCTGGGGCTGGCTGCAGCTGGGAGGCTGCAAAAAGCTGCTGCCTCCCTGCCTCTGGCCCTTGCCCTAACGTGTGGAGGAAAATGGCCTTGTGTGCCATACTTGGCATAAGTGCCAGGGGTTGCCAACCCCTCATCTACACCAACATTCTGTTGCTAGCAGTGGCAGGAATTGATGCCTTGGAGCACAGCTGGGCCACGTATGTTAGCAGGGGCTGTGGGCTCTGAAGTCTGCCATGGCTTCCCCTCCTACCCCCTCAAGTGCACCACACACCTTGGTACCCCCCGTTTATACTTTGAGATCTCACTTTTCTTCACCTTCTACTTGGGCACCTATGCCACTGCACTGCATGCAAGATGCCTTGCTGTACTGCATGCCCAGGCACCATGACTCACCCTTGGCTTCCTAGCTGCAGGTTCCTACTGCTGCACCATGCTACTTGGGCACTGAGATGTACACTCCCTGGCACTGAAGGATGTGTTTTGCTGCACCATCCTGCTTCCCTAGGGTAGGGGTGAAGCAGGAAAGTGTGAAGGGAGAGCACTGAAACTGGTATATTTTAGAGCGGTGTTTCTCAACCTTTTTAGATGAGAGCACCCCTTAATTATGAATTGTGTAACACCCAATTAAAAATTAATTTTTTTATGGTGCTTAACTCCTTGCAGTGGGGACAGCAAAACAGCTAGGCAAGGAAGACCCTTATCAGGCTATCTCGTACCTGAAGCCTGAGCCTGCCCATACTTGCTTATCTCCTCACACTTCCTGTGGCACCCTTCAATGGATCTCTTGGTATTCCAGGATGCCACAGCACCCTGACTGAGCACAGCTGATCTAGAGTGATCTGTCCTTTGTTTGTTATTCTCTGTGGTCTCCATCATTAGTTTGGAGATGCTAGAGGATACACCTCTGACTGTGTGTGTGTGTGTGTGTGTGTGTGTGTGTGTGTGTTAGTAGCTTATCCTTCACAAGTGAGAACCCCTTTAAACAGGCATCACAACCTGCATTACCAATCAGCATTATTTTCCCAGTAAATGTTGAACCTTGCCTATTTAAGCAACTTCTCTTCTTAAGCAACTTCCCTTTCCCACCCCCAACATGTATACAATCCAACTGAATGCCTCAAAGTAATACTAACTACCTTATCACCCATAGTGCTCTCCCATTGTTTGCACAGTGTTGTCTGTCTCTAATGGACTCTGCTCTTCATGGCTGTTTATAATTGTATTCTTGGCAGTGGTATCTTAACTTCTGTGAGTAGCTGGAGCATACAGAATTCTCATGTGGTCTTTCAGTCTGACCTGACAGGTATAGCTATTAATGAATGAAACTTGGGAGGCTTTGTGATCCTTGCCCAGGAAGGGAACATGACAAGTAAGGTGGAGGTGAAGCAGTGAACTAGCAGTCATCGACTTCTTGAGCCACGAATTGCTAACCGCAATTTTTAGAGACTTTCTTAATGTTGCTGACATAATTGCCCTTTGGTTAAGAACTAGAAAAATGCCAAACTTACGTGAAGAACCAGGATTTGGTCTTCAAGCAATTTAAGACTAAGGTTCTGGACACATCAGATGGTTGCTTTAGATGTGAAAGGAGGTGGGACAGGAAGACATAGCAATGTAGGAATGTACAACTCTCGGATCTAGTGTGGAGTTGCCCAGGGTAATATTGGGGTAAAGCTACATTTGAGCTAGGTGTTCTGTGTCTAGCTTAAGTGGTAGGTTGTTTTTTTTTTTAGATAAAACAGACTATTACTTTGCCATCACGGGGCCTACTCAACTCAAGGAGGCAGCCAGCCAGTTTTGCAGACAGATCATCTTCATTAATGATGTAGGCATTGGTGTCAGAAGCAGGCTGGCCATGTTTGCTGACCATGCCAAACTGGGGTAAAACATCCACACCTGAGGGCAGGAGGGTGATCCAGACAGATCTTGACAGGCTTATGAAATGGGCGGACAAGAACCTGATGGTGTTTGACACTGAAAAATGCAAGGTTCTCCGCCTTGGGAGGAAAAACCCGCAGCATCCTTATAGGCTTGGCAGTGCTACACTGGCTAGCACTATGGATGAAAGGGACTTGGGGGTCATGATTGACTATGAGATGAATATGAGCCTTCAATGTGATGCTTCGGCTAGTAAAGTGAGCAGAACGCTAGCTTGCATCCATAGATGCTTCTCAAGCAAATCTTGGGACTTCATTCTCCCGTTGTACTTGGCTTTGGTGAGGTTGCAGCTGGAGTACTGTGTCCAGTTTTGGGCTCCACAATTCAAAAAGGATGTGGAGAAATGAGAGAGTCCAGAGAAGAGCCATGCGCATGATCAGAGGTCAGGAAGAGAGGCTGAGAGCGATGGGACTCTTCAACTTGGAAAAGTGCAGGCTCAGGGGTGATCTGATGGCCACCTATAAAGTTATCAGGGGTGCTTACAAGGACCTGGGGGAATGTCTGTTCACCAGAGCACCCCAAGGGATGATGAGATGGAATGGTCACAAACTCCACAACTGATTCAGGCTGGACATAAGGAAGAAGTTCTTTACTGTCTGAGCCCCCAAGGTTTGGAATAGACTGCCGTTGGAGGTGGATCAAGCATCCACATTGAACACGTTCAAGAGACATTTGAATATTTGTCTTGCTGGGATTCTATGACCCCTGTTGACTTCCTGCCCCTGTGGCAGGGGGCTGGATTCAGTGATCCTTTGTAGTCCCTTCCAGCCCGAATGTCTATGAAAAATCATGGAGCTAGCTGTCACTTTCATGGATGTATCCTAGTGAGCCCTGCCTCTTGCTGCTGATTGACTGAGGGGCTGTCTGTCATGTGGCCTCATCCAAAAGGGGACGGGGGTAGCAGCCATCTTGCTTGCTCATGTTCATGCCGGGCTGCATGGCCAGGAGGACTGTTGGCTCCCACTGGGAAACCAACACTTAATTTTTTTCTATGATGTTGTCCTGTGCTTCCCTTCCCCCAGCAGAGAGTGCCTGATTTTTATTTATTTATTTTTGCTATTTCTGCACAACTGCAATTTGAGTAGGTCGCTACACACAACTGTTTCCAGAGAGCTGGTTTGTCTTTTTCAGATTTTAGTGTAACTTGAATTGGTTCTGCAGATCGCTGCTTTTTATTTCTTTTTTTAATAGTGTTAATGCAAGCTGTACTCCTAAGCCCACTTGTCAGCCATCTAGTCATTAACCCTAAACTTGAAGTGGAATTGCTCCATTACACTCTGCTGGATTTTTTTTTTTTTTTATGCATTGTTCCAGCCAACCAATTCCTAGTCCTGTTACCATGTTCAGACAGATCCTCATGGTTCCCAGATGTGTTTCTGAGCTCAAGAAAACTTAACGCCTACTCTTTTGTGTGCTTATTCTGTCAATCAGTTAACCATGCTACTTTTTGATTGTGGTGTTGGTACAGGGCTGGCTGCTGCAGAACAGATTTCTTACAGGCTTATTGTGTGCCCAAGAGGAAGCTGGGAATAGGGCTCCGATTATGGGAAACTGTTTGATTCTGCAACTGATCAGCCTAAAGATGGCTTGGCTTCAATTTGGAGAACAAAATATTGATGTTTTTTTTTTTTTTTTTTAAGGAGTCTTCCCACTGCAATGAAAGCAACATGTCCATGTGTTTTCAGTATTTCAGACTTTAAGTGATGCTTCTTTCTTTTGCTTCAGTATCCTAGAGTAAAAAAAAAAAAGTTTGGCAGGCCAGCAGCAGCTGCTTCTTGACAGCCCCTTGACTTCCCTTTCTCAGCCATAAAACTCCTTCAAAAGAAGCATGAAATAATTTTTGCTTTCACTAACCACACTGCAAGTGAAGATAGCCACTAGGGCTATCTAGACTAGCCCCTCCATTCTATTGTGCTTCTGAAACACACTGTAGATAATCCAAGCTCTACAAACCCAGGAAATACCACATTTATTCAAATAATATAGGATGACCCTAATTATAAGGCAACTCTTGAGTAACTAGATATTCTATACATATAAACCATTATAATTTTTGCCATGTAGCAGTGGGAAGGAGACACATTCATCAGGGAAAACAAGCCTGGGGGGTCAGGTAGCTCCTTTGTTCTTTGCCCCCTCCCCCCCACCCCATCACCCCTTTTCCTCCTTACTATCTGACCCTCTCTCTGAGTGCACAGAAGTGAGGAGAAATTTGAAAACAAATAAATATAGCTGCAGCAATTTGCATATAGTACTCATAGACTGAATTCACTCAAATTATTTGAATTTTTTGAAACTGCTGCAAGACTTAGCACAGGTGCACACTAGGTATGCTTCTAAGCAGCACTTTGGCACCAAGCTAGATCCGAGTGCAAACTATGCGTGGTATTTAGTACAAGCTTTTAGCTTTAGGCTAACATAGTTAATTCCACATACTTCATTGGCCTTAGCCCCAGCAGAGTCAACAATATTTCAAGCTATGCACTGGAGTGTGTGTGCATGCATTTTCCAGGTTATTCTTCCCCATCCCACAATCCCTCATGACTGGGACTGGAACCAGGTATTCTTGTCATGAGTCCTAGAATCCTCCAAAAACTTTTATACAGATGAAGGCAACCTGATCCAGCTTCACCTCGGAGGGCAGGGCCACATGAATCCCATGTGACAGGCTGAGATAGATGACATAAAGATTCTGGATGAACTGTTTTGGGGGGCCCCATTTGGTGATGTTTGCCACCAATTTAAGGCTGGTAAAGAAATGGGAATCATTGGAAATGGGAATGAAAGGTGCAGCTCAGCTGTGGGAGTGAAGAAGAAGTTGAAATGTATACAGTACTATGGCTCATGATGACTTAAAGAGTCTGTGTTGAAGGGGACTGATCCATGCGCACTGCCATATGTCTTCTTGATACGGGTTACACTAATTTATTCCTGTAGTAGGTGGAGGGGGGAAAAACCATGTATGTGGGTCCAAGAAGGCAGTTTTCCTTAAGCCTTCTCCAGGGTAACTATTCTTCTGGTGTGGTTTAGTACCCACTGAGTTATTAAGGCTTAAAGCCCATTATATAGAAATGTGAGACTCCTCCCTAGCTTGGTCATATGGCTGGGGCATCTGACCCCAAGCCTCTGGTCTTGGTCCCGCACATAGGATGGACTTGATTTGGCTGATATGGCTTGGAACACTTAACTTTTTTTTTTTTTTTTTTTTTTTTTTTTTTTTGAAAGTAGGTTCCCATCAGCTTTTTTTTTTCCCTCTTGCGTTAAGATCAAGTGACCAGCTGAAAGCCTGATCCAGTGATCAGTACCTTTTTAAGGACAGAGATGGAGAATTAGTGGTGTCAGGATTCAAGGAGTGGAGGAGGGAAACTCAAGTCTCAGTGGTGGAAGGTGAAATGAAAAGCAAGAAAGAAAGTCTAGACACAAAAGTGGAGAAGAAAGATGACAAAGATGGGAACAACAGTGGAAGTAGCAACAGAAGCAGTGGCAGAAAATGTGATGGGGAGAACAAGGCCAGAGGAAAGATGCGAGTATAGGAAAATGCTGTTCCTGCTGTGTCGTTCCCCCCCCCCAGGAAGAGGGTATGTCAGACTAGAGGCAAAGTGGTAGGAGCATAATGGAATGCTAGCCTGATGGGAGTAGCACAGCAGGAAGACATGGAAGATGCACCAAGAGATGCTGGGGAGGATAAGGGAATGTAGATAAAAGCAATTTTAACTGTTGATGGGATGCAAACAGGATTGACTAATATGAGTTCATAGCAAAGGTCTTGTTTGGGATGCTAGAGATGTAGGTAGAATATCTTGCTAGCCTGACTGCTTTCCAAAACGGAAAGAGTTGGGGAGTTTACTTTACTGGAACAGTGAAAGGCATGAATATTTTTGGAAGAAACATGCACAGGAATGTGGGAGGAAGGAATTGAGTAGGATGAAGTTTATAGGAGGGGAAGTTAAGGGAATGAGTGATTGTAGTAAGAATGTATATGGATTTATTGGAGGCAGAAGATGAAAAGGTGGGTGGAGTTGCATATGCAAAGAGGAATGCATGTAGAGAAGGTGTGGGACAAATATACAAAAAAACTAGAACTCTTTCCAAAATGATACCTGGTTATTAGACCAACTGGGACATTGCAGGAAAATTGTCCTCTTCTGCAAGCTTTCAGGATCAAAGTCTCTTTGTCAGGCTCTGGGAAAAGTGTAGATGGTAAAAAAAAAAAAAAAAAAAAAAAAAAAAAATCCTCATAGGTAAGAAATACACTTCATTTTTGCACAGAGGGAGCTGAAGATGGAAAGCTGTCCCTTTGGGTCTGTGAGAGTCTTTTTGAGCTGTGCTGAGTACCTCTTTGATGTGTTGATCCGAATTCTACCAGATCTACACAGTATACCCCGGGACAAATATGGTATTTGGATGGGGTCACGGAGGGCATGAGTTGTTGAGAGCAAACAAGTGGAGGCCAGATGGGCTGCAGCACCTCCCAGCTGGGACCCCACTGAGTTTTTATAATATTCTATAGACAGCCGAAGCAGCACAACACGTGTGGCATCTGTCCCTACATTGTCCCTTCATCGCTTGTTACGGATGTGAAGGGAAGGGGCATACAGCTGCAGAATGCCAGGAGTCCCTAGCATGCACTAACTGGTAGAGAAAGGGCAAGTGTCGCAAGCCTAGACAAGCAAGGTCAGATTCCCAGAGGAATGGCATGAAACAAAGGCACAGTGGGGGAGAAGAGGGTAAATGTGGAGTAGAACTGGTAGACAAGACCCCACAGGAGGGAGGAAAGGAGAAAGGATGGTGTATATTACTTGTAATTGAGACAGCTCAAGAAGAGATGGGAGAAGAAGAGGGAGGAGCAGTTGACAGCCTGGGTATGGAGGTAGAGGTGGCAGGGAAAGAAGAAACCAAACAAGCAGAAGAAACGGAGATTGGAGTGAGGGAGGGGAAAAAGAAGAAAATGAAAAATTTTGTGGGAAAAGCAACCTGAAAACAAGGGGAATGAGTTGGTGTTGGAGCCAGAGAGCAGCTTCCTGTCATAATTCTCCTGAGCTCCAGCCTGGAGTGCAAGCTAGAGGTGGGAAGCGGTGGAGAGGCTGGAAAATAGAAGCCTTCCTGAATGCAAATGTGGTCTGGTAGGTTGCAAAAGTGACAGGCATGAGAGAAGGAGGAGTCAACTGTGGCAAGCAACAGGGCTGGCAAACCTTAAAGGGATGTGCAAACTTCTTTTTTTTTTTTTTTTTTTTTAAAGCACAATAACACTCACAGGATCTATTAATATCGGGAACATACTAACAAGGAAAAGATCAAACCAGTGTTAAAACAACTAAGGGCAGATATAATCTGCCTACAAGAATGTGGGATACCAGGGGAAAGGTATAAGTGTTTTGAGAGAAGGTGGAGATGGGAACCATCCTGGCAGCTGAGAACAGATGAAGACAAATCAGCTAGAGTGGCAATGCTATTCAAAAATCCAGAACTGAAAGCAAAGCAGGTGGAAGACCTAGTCAGTGGCAGACTGCAACAAATAATACCATCAGTCGGGGGAGCTGAATTGGATGTTTTCAATGAATATGATCCACCAGAGTGGTAGGGGGAAAGGCTCTGCTTGGAAAGCTAGCAATTCATGTGGTTGGAGGGAGACTGGATAAAGCAGGGGACTTCGATTGCATAACAGAAGTGTGTGATAGGGTGGGAGAAATTTTCACTAGAACTGACCCCAGTGGAAAGAAATGGTCAAGAATTAATTCTGTGTTTTGTATCCAAAGAAAAAGATATTAGGAAGAAAGAATCCATGATTGTGGCATTTAGTGATCACCTGCTACTGAAGGCAGAATTAATTGTTGTTAAGAGCCCCATAGGAGGAAGTGGAGTGTGGGAATTGATTTCTTATCTTGTAGAAGTTGCACATTTGTCAAGCGTACACAAGACAGAATGAGGAGTGGAGAGCACTGAAAAAATATTTTAAGAGTACTAGAGAATGGTGGCTGATGGGGAAGAAAAGGGCAGGACAGACGGTTCTTCAGGAAAGACAGCCAAAGATGCACAGGGAAGATAACGAAAGAGCTAAGGTTGCCGCAAAAAATGATGCGGGAGCTGCTAAAGAAAGCCACAGAAGGAAGACTGTACACAAAGAGCTAGAAGAAACATGGCAAGAAGTACAAACCTGGCTTAAAAGGAAGATGAGAGAGTGTTCTTAGCACAAGCACTCTCAGTGGGAGAAAATAAGTACTTTTTGGTACTGGTACTTTTTGGCTAGAGTGAAAATGGCATAAGGAGAGCTAAAAGCAGTGTGAAAAAAATGGTACCCGGGTGGAAAAGCAGGAGTTGTTAGAGGCAATGAGAATTTTTATGAAGGGCTATATCAGAAGAAGGAAACAGTCAAGAAGAAGATGAAGGCTTTGTTGGAAGAGATTTAAGAGGAAGTAGAGGAAGAAGAAGCAAAAGATGGAAGAAGAGAGAAGCTTAAAGGAAGTGCAGTGCTTAAAAGCCTTTTAAAAGAGAGAAATCGCCAGGAGCAGACAGACTGCATATGGAATTTTACAAGAAGCTTTGGGCATAGGTAGGGGAGGGATATAGAGCATGTTTTTGAGGAAATAGCGGAAACAGTAGAGGCAGGGAAAGACTTTACAAGAAGTGTTTTCAAGAAACTTGAATAACTGGAGACCAATTACGCTCCTTAATGTGGATTTTTTAAATTAATGGCCAAGATGCTGACTTGGAGGATGAAGGAAAAACCTTCAGAAGATAATGCATGTAGACCAAGTATATGCAGTACTGGATAAAAGGCTCTTCAAAGCAATCGGAGTGATCAGAAACCCTGTCCCACATCCGAGAAGGTAAAACAAGCCACAGTTATAGCAAACCTAAATTTAGAAAATGCATGTAACAGACTAGATCGTGATTACATATTTAAAATGGGGTTTCCAGAAATTTATGTTGGATAAAACTTGTATAGAGAAGCATAAATTCAAGCTCTAAATAATGGGCATCTAAGCGAGGCTTTTAAAATCCATACAGGAATGAGATCAGGGATACCCCCTGCTGCCACTTACTATTTGTGTGTGACATGAAATGGTTAGCACAAAAAATAAGAAAAAACAAGGTTATAAGCGGAGTAAAGATACTGGGAGGGACAGAGCTGCAGTCTGAGGAGTGGCTAGAAAAGGAGTAGATGGGATTAAGGGAAAGCGCACAACCTCTGATAAACTTCACTGCTTTCATCTACTGGCTTAAAAATACCAGGTCTGGTGGGTTAAAACCTGGGCCCTGGTATCTGATGTCTAGATTGTCACAAGGTTGGCTGTTCATTTTAATGGCACATGAACTTGCTTTTAGTTCTTAGGAAACCTCTTTGATCTGAGGCATCTTGGTGGCCGTAGGTAGAAGCCTGTGTGGGCAAGTCCAATTAAGCCTAGGAAGAGCAGTCTTGGTACTATAGTAATACAAAAGAAATATAGCGGCAATTGAAGAAATACTTCCATGCTCCTTCACAAGATTGCTTAATTGAATGTATTCACACATTTTCAAGTGACTTGTCTAGTGTGGTGGGAACTTAGTTGATACTGAGTAAGTTCAAAAGTTTGTACACCTTGTGGTTTCATGGGGTACTTCATGAAGCTGTCTTTGATGGGGGGAAGAAAAGCTCTGAAATTATCATGGTTTCTCTTCCTTCTCAGAAGTTTTACATACGCTAACATCGGGTACGAGAACATTGTTTTCAGTGAAACAAAATTCTTTGGCATGTGGTAAGTAGATTACGGTGCACTATTGCTGTATTCTTAAAAAAAAAAAACAAAACCAAAACCAGCATGTGAACCTTAAGTAGAGGGTTTTTTCTTTAAATTAATTGGACAATCCTGCATGACTGCCCTTTCTTCCTCTTGTTTCATTGGTTGTACTAAAGTCTTTCAGAGTAGCATACATGTGCTACTGGAAACATGCATACGTGTAAAAACTAAAACTTTCTATTGAGTATTTGGCATGCAACAACCAATTTTCCTCAGTAATGTATTTCCTAAGTAGTGAAAGGCATTTGGCAGTATGCTTGGTGGCAAAAATTCCCCTTTCCTGGACAAGAATTTTAATTTGGTTATGCAGGTGCAAGTTGGAAATACTGACGCCTTTTTTTTTTTTTTTTTTAGGTGTAAGTGGTTACTACCCCTTCTGTAAATTTTTGAAGCTGGATTTTCTTTTCTTTTAAAGTCGAAGGTGCAGAATTGCCTCCCTAGGAAGACATTTTGATCATGTTTTTATCTCCTGAAAGGATGTAGTCTGATCAAAGTCACAACACTACACTTCTAGTAGAGATGTGGTGCACTTAAGTATAATACAAAGTAGAGGTGTTTCCTTTCCCCAGGGCTTGGGTTCCAAAGCTTACTTTGTTTAATTCTGCTTTGAACATCCAAGATGACTTGCTGCCTGTAACTTTACCTTGACATACTTGAATTTATGAGAAGGAAGAGTGCTTTGGGATATCTGCAACTATTAGTATCAGTAGCTATTTGGTAGGATGTGCCATCTACACCTTCAGGGCTTTTTTACAAAGATAAGCACTTTGCAGGCAACTGCTGTAGGGCTGTGCAGTCTGTTTCCTTTCAAACTCCCTCCCTGCTGTGCTAGATAAGGGCTGTTTGCCAGAGTAGGGAAAAGTTAAGTGTGGAATTGGCATCACTCTTTTCTCAAGCTAATGACTTTCTTAGAATTAGGCATTGCTTACCAACTGTACCTACCAAATACATCCCTATTTCTAACTATAGCTTATGCGCTATGAAGACTTCCTTTCATTCAGCAGTGGTGTTTGTGCCAAGGGTTCAAGAACAGCCCTTCGGAGGAACAGTTAAACAAGTTCTGCAGTGGGTACTTCTACCTTTTTAAATCTATAGTTTATCAAAGTATATAGTGGTCTGTTTAAAGTACTATGTTAAAATAAGAGTGAGGTGCTTATTGGGTCTTATTCTAACCATGCTGGCATCTCTACCTCTGACTGTAGACTGTCACAGCTTGAACTTGGCTTTTAGGACTTTTATAAGCAAACTCTACTAACTGGGTCCATTAGTCTCTTTAGCACCATGCTTTGAACTGCTTTTCATGTGGTCCAAAATGATCTTTTTGTTTCCAACTGGGAAACCTCTGTGCCTCCAACCTGTGATACCGGTATGCCTAGGACTTGATCACTTGTCCCTATGTAGTTACAGCTTGTGCTTGCTTTGACAGCTGTGGTGTAAAAAGGACTAGCTAGCATGATGAGCAGTAAGTAAATAGTGGCTTGTTTCTAATCCTCCCTACTAGCATCCATTCTGCTTATAAGGACACTCAAGAATAAGGTTAGGCTTCTTTCAAATTGGAGCTAAAATTGTTGTGTGGGAGTTGGTATCCCAATTGGAGCAGTTGGTGTATCTATAGCCCTGTGGAAAATGGTTATTCTCTCTGTAGCATGGCTGTAGTTTGCTGCCGTACTTTTGTGAAGAACAGTGTTGAATACAGCTAAGTAGCACTTTACCACTTCAAGTTATCCTGCTATGTAACACTTGCCATTTTAACATTATGTAGTTCTGTAAATTATTTGAAATCCTGCTGTTTGGTTTGGTGTTTTCTTTTGTGTCATCTTGGAAGTAGGCAAGCAGTCTAGAGATCAGCTGTAGCATTGCTTTCTAGAAGAATAAACATGGTTTGGCATTAAACTTGAACATGCTTTTGGCTTTTAATAACTACTGCTTAGCACAGCAGAACAGTTGGCTGGGACAAGAAAATGAATCTTTGCAAACAAAGCCTATTGGCTTGAAAAACTTGAATGTGGAGCTGGGATAATGCTATACTGTTATCCCACCTGATCTTGAACTTGTGTTGCAACCAGCAGAGTTGGCTGTGCTTTTACCCCAGCATAGTGTCAGTTCATTCCTGGCTTGCTTTGCACACTATTAAGCATAAAGAAGCAACACGGTAGCGGTAACTAGAGAGCTTTTAATCACTATCACCTGGCTGGCAGAAAAGTACCCTATGTATCCAAATAACTTTAACTGTGTCATAGCAGTTGGATCTTTTTATAACTTTTGCTACACATTGAATCGCTGCAGTTTCCATAAGAATCAATCATCAGTTGCCACACATACTCCTGAAAGGTACTCTATTTCACTACTTTGTACTAATACAATTGCCCCTCATTGTTAAACCTCCCTTTTAAACATCTACCCTGGAACCAGATGTGTTTTTTTGTTTTTTGTTTTTTTTTTGTCTTCTGTTGGCAGTCGCTTAATTCAAGGATGGCTTGTTGGGTCTTGGTTCATAAATTGCAAGACTGGAAGGGACCTCAGAAGATTATTAGGCACCAGGCAGGAAAGATGACTGGGGTCAGATGACCCCAGCAAGGCAACCATCCAGTTTCCTCTTGAAGAGTTCCAGGGTAGACAATTTTTGCAGCTGGATCATCTCTGGAGGGAGCCTATTCCATGCTCTG
This sequence comes from Caiman crocodilus, assembly GCA_030014935.1. Taxonomy (NCBI): domain Eukaryota; kingdom Metazoa; phylum Chordata; order Crocodylia; family Alligatoridae; genus Caiman; species Caiman crocodilus. The sequence continues at coordinate 113,147,588 of JAGPOW010000304.1, read as the reverse complement.
GTCACCCTGGCTGTGAAGTTTTTCCTAATGTTAAGCCTGAAATCAGTCTTCCAGGAGTTTATGGCCATTACTCCTGGTTATCCCCAAAGGGGCCCTGGTGGACAGTTGTTTGCTGAGCCCTTGATGTATGCTCCTGATGTAGTGGAAAGCCATTATCAAGTCCACTCTCGGCTTTCTCTTTTTTTTTTTTCAGGCTGAAGAGTCCCAGGTCCCTTGAGGTGACTTAAGTCTAATCCTTGAGCCATAGGTCTGTCTGCATAAGTTCCAGGCCTTTCTGTAGGAGGAAGAAGGTCAAAGACTGGGATTCTTTCCTTTTCCTTCCTCTATTCTGTCATCCTTGCTTTGAGAGTGGGAAGTCACTTGGTTGAGGATATAATGCCATTGGAGGTGGTTAGCAGCCAGCTCCAGTGTCCTTGTATCTTCCAAGTGTAAGGGCCTTGAAACTCCCAACATATATTTTGGGTAGCTTGACTGCTTGTCTTTGAAGGCCAAAAACTTTCAACAGGCCTATCTCCAGTTTCATACCAGAGCAGGGGCACACTGCTTCTGAAGAGAATGACTGGATACACAGAAAAGAAAAAAAAAAAATGCTGACTTCCTGTCCCTGGGGCTGGACTCGGTGATCTGTTGAAGTCCCTTTCAGCCCGAAATGTCTATGAAAAAGGAAGGGGTTGAAACTTGTTAGGGACCTGCTCTTGCTGCAGCCACTTCCTGATTTTTGGCTCTGCACAAAGCACTTGGGGCAGCTTCATCTCTCTGTGGTGGCCACAGTTGAAGCCCTCATGCCTTGGCATGCCTTGGGTGAGAACTACTGGCCTACAAATCCCATATCTTCCTTTTGTGACCAGTTGTGGTCCACAAAGTTCTCTTTCTACAGTGTATCTGTTGTGTACAAATGGAAACATGCTATCTCAGCAAAGGTGAAACATTGAGACTTGAATTTATAGCTTGACTCTGCAGTTTCATAACTCATTAGATTAAGTAGCAGGTGCCATTCCTGTTGTACCCCCCTGGAGGCGACATTAAAGCAAGCAGCATTTAAAGGAGGAGAGCTGACCTTCAGCTTTCTTCATTCTAGGGTGACTGCTATTTCAGGGTCAGTCTGAGTCCAGTGACTGTGAAATCTTGAATAGTTGAAAGAACTGCATGTGCATCTCATTTTAATTTAAAGTTTAGCAAAGGCAAATGAAATGCATGTGGCCACTTGTAGCTATACAAAGTGGTTAATGGAACTGATCACTGGAATGTGACCAGCTAACTGATTCCAACATGGGGAAACAGTCGCTTTGATTTTTGGCATCCTACTTTCTGCCAGCCTTATGTTCAATTTGTTTAGTTATACTAAGCATCCAAAATGGAGCTTTAAAACTTTTCCTGCAGCTCTTGCCTCCTGCCTTGCTCAGTGGTCCTCTTGCTGGTTTGTAGTACAGTACATGTAGATGAAATTAAGCTGAGCTTGTAGGAATCATAGTATTAGGAGAGTGAGCTTTTAATTACTTGAAAATAAAGTATCAGTGTTAATTCTTGGGTTCCCCAAAGCACAGTTCTTGACCTTCAGCATCTAGAGCTTTTTGATTGGTCTATAGTTCAGTTTAGGTTGTAATCAAATCTAATAATACAGCATGCCATCCATCTCTGCACTGAGTCTGCAAGTTGAATGCTTAAACTAGAATCCTTGTCAGCTGCCAAATACAAACAACTGGTTTTGATAGTTTAAAGGAACTAAATGCTCTTTGACAGGCTTGTTGCTATATGGTCAAATAGTACTAATTCTCTTGGATGTTGTTAAGATGTATTGCTTTAACATGCTTGTGACAATCTAGGTGCCTTTTCACTGTGCAACTGCACTTTTAATACAACTAGTCCACAAAGACTTAAATTTTTTACATTTTTTGTGGTGGTGGTATGTGGCTGAATTATAAATTTATTTATTTTATTTATTTATTTATTTATTTATTTATTTATTTATTTAAATGTGACCAGTGACTTGGACCATGGTACACTTGTACTTTGCCCAGCCTATGGAGTATGTTTGTCTTAGGTGCCACTCTGCCTGACTTCAGAATAACATGACTAATTACCTCCCACCCTCAATCTTGTGTGTAGGAGTGAAATGGTTCAAGTAGTGGTAGGATGTTTGCACACTGACCTTCCTATGATCTGGTTTGCTTTTGAGCAAACTTTATTTTCCTACATAAATTTTAGTATCTGCGAAGCCACTGCAGGCTTCATTCAGCAATTTTTAACTTGAATGCCTTTAGTATTATAACATCTAATACAGTTCTTGTAAGCGATCGCTTTACATAATATGATCAAACACTCACTTTTTATTGGTGGGAAGTGAACCTTCACCCTTCAGCATTGCAGCACAATCTGTTCTACTGCAACTCGAGCGCAAAATTAAATGACATGCAGAGCAGGCTACCTCCGACTCCGGAACGTCCCATAAGTGGATGTGTATGTGCTAAAACATGGGATTTAAATACACGTTACAGCAGCATAACTTTTAGATCTAACAGAATTTTTTTGAGGCCAAGTCTTTTTCTTTTTTTATACTTGTACTATTACTTCAGTGTTGGGCAGATTTGGCATACTCTGTAGCAGAGGTGGGCATTTACTTGGGACTGAGGGCTACATGGTTGAGTTCTGGTGAGCTGTTGCAGACTGCATCAGCATTCCCACCCCCTCCGCAACTTCTCACCAAAACTGCTAAAGTGGCTCTGCTTCCTGCTTGGCTGGGATCATGGGGTGGTGAGGTGCAGGGCCAGGGCAGAACTGTGATCTGCTGCCTGTATGTTGCTGTGACGGGGACTGGTTCTGCAGGCAGAAGCATGTGGGGAGTGAACCACAACTCTGCCCTGCTGCCCAAGGATCCTGGGGCCTCTGTAGAGCAGGGGTGGGCAAAATGTGGCTTGAGGGCCAGGTGTGGCCTGCCAGGCCATTCTATTTGGCATGCAGTGCCCCTAAAAATTTAGAAAATTTAATATTTTATCTGCCCTGGGCTGCCTGTCATGTGGCCCTTGATGGTTTGCCAAAACTCAGTTAGCAGCCCTCTGCCCAAAATAATTGCCTGCCCCTGCTGTAGAGATTATCTGGGAACTATGCAGACCGGGAGTGTGGCCGGGTGTACACGATGGGGCTGTAGGCAGGCAGAGCTGCATCTGGGTCCAGCTCTGGGAACTGTCACAGAGCTGTATAGGAAGTAGATTGCAGCTCTGGCCTGGGCATCGGCTCTGTGCCATCACCTTGTGAACCCAGGTTCAACTGCCTGTCCTGCTCCTGAGCACAGCCCCCTGTCTGCTCACTGTCCCATCCCATCTGCCTGGCCATGTGCCTTGCTTATAGGTCCCACCGCTGGTAATGGATGTGGAGTGGACAGTCCAGCCTGCTCAGTCAGAAGGGTTGGATCTAGCGGTGGCAGTACTGACTGCACATAACATGGCCCAGACTGCCTCTGTAATTGGGGGACCCACCACAGGCTGGGTAGAACCCCTTGGTGGGCTGGATTTGGCCTCTGGGCTGTATGTTGCCCACCCCTGCTCTGTAGTGTAGGGGAAACTGCTACTTTTTTCCTTTTGATATGTACTCTGTACTGAACTAGTAGCCTGAATACATCTGATTGTTCTTAATATGCAGTTTACCAGGAATCTCATTCATCCATTCAAAGAATTTTTTCCTGTTTTACTTGAGGAGACTTTAATCTTTTCACTTCCAACATGCAAAGAAGTTTTAGATGGCAAAACCCATCCTCATACTAATGCTGGTGGAGTTCTCTGAGCTGAAGATGACTTTCTGAGCAGTTACTAAATAGCTGGTAGAATTGCAAAGCAGTTTCCCATTCTTTTTATCTTTTAAACTTGCTATACGCTAGTCTTCCATAAACTTGTACAAAACCAGTAAGACATTGAAGGAGTGCCTTTTATTAAAATACTAATTTTAACTGGAATAATCAGTGTATTGAGCAAGGAGATAATTTGGAGAAGTAATGAGTCTGACTCTTGTGCAATAGAGTAAATAGTGCAGCAGCTCATTCACAATATGGATAATCTATGACCTGAGACCAACATTTTCATATAAGTTTTTTTTATACAGGTATGTGGCATTGGTGCTCAACCCTTAGGCTCTGGTGCTTTGTCATCCAGCTGGCAGATTTATGGTAGGGTCCCACAGGCTATGGCCCTATGTTAGGCTGGATGCACAGGGACAGTGTGGGGCCCAGTCCCAGCATGTGGGGGTGTTGCAGGGCTGAACCAGGCATGGGGGGCCAAAAGGCTGAGCCCCACTAGGGTATGGCCATAGACTTGTATGAAGACCACTTTTTTTTTTTTAAGCTTTTTGTAAGAGGGACCATACTTACTACTTCTGGCTCTTGCTATACCTTTGTAAAGCTTCAAGGATTTGGAGCAATTGCATTAAACGGTTTAAAAAGCTTAAGCTAAAAGAAGTAGTTTCCCTCATCTGAGACTGTAATCTGTCCTCCCCGAAAGGTGCTGACATCACACATTCCTAAGTAGAAGGGTGGTTGTATTAAAATACTTGTAGCAGTTGATTTACTAGGGAAACAAAGAACCTAGTTTCTAAACATGAATCTAAAGGGCAGAAATTTCTTCCTGAAACTTCTTCTTTAAGGACGGAGAATAATTTTATGGTTAAAGCACAGAACTTAAGGTCTGACTGATTCTCAGACTGAGACAGAGACCAAGTAACAAATCATTTGTTTCTTCTTTCTGGTTAAAAGTTCTATGTTGCCATGTTGGTTTAAAAGCAACTAGTTGAAGTGTGGCAAAGTTCTTAATTTGAAAGCTATATTCACAACAGTCCCAACTTCATTGATGGACCTAAGCACTTTTTGCATCTTGAATTTTTGGTCTAAATTTTACACTTGTAAAACAAGGTTTGTGTCTAATGGGTGCTTTTGCCTGCTGCTTCTCATAATAACACTTTAAAGTTACTGCCAGATAAAATATGGAACAATAGTTATCTTGCACACAGTTCAGTGTTCTGTGGTGCCTAGCTATCTAAATGAACTTTTCAAAGGAAGTAAAATGTCTTCATTCAGTGACTCATGTTTTAAAGGTCAGTGTTCCAATAAAATGGTATAAGGTGGGTGGGTGAGGAGGGTTGCTTTGTTTCTTTTTTTGAGAGGTAGTTAGCTATGTTAGTCTGAAATCGGGCAGAAGGCATGGTGGTTGTCCACCTTTATGCTGTGCATTAGTTTTAGTCTATAAGCTTTTGTAAGTGGTGGCTTATTCTATCAGAAGTAAGATGCTCCTTATGAAAAGCTTATGCATCCCTGATTCAGGTTTTTATATGGTGCAAATAAATCTACTGTCTTCTACCTTCTGTTACTAATTACTGACCCTTTTTTTTTTTTTTTTTTTTTTGTGACCAGAAAAGTAGAAAAACATGGAAGTGAGCCCTATAGCTGAAAATAGGACTGACCTGCAGATAATTTTTTTAAGGGGGTTTATTGTTAGAGAAACTTCAGTGCAGAAATGGACAAACAATGTTATTTTTAATAATTAGCCATAATTGTAACCCCATATTTGGAGAACATCTTCATTCATCTCTGTTCTGATCTTGAATTGAACCCAAGTTGAAATTTAGTCCACAGTCAGGCTTGCATTACAGGAGGCTGTAACATGTATTTATTATAATACAAACAGTCTTATAAGAATAGGTGCTGCTGACTTCTTCTTTTTTTTTTTTTTTATAGCTAGCATGCTGTGTATTGCTTCTACGCAGATCTTGTAAGGTTGTCAAAGGTGGTGTTCAATCTTATTGTTAACACTGAAGGAAAACTCAAGTGTATGGGGGTTGGTTGTTCTCCCCCACCCTATTTTCTTCCCACCCCACTCTTCTGCAGAGCTCTTCATCTTTTTTTCAACCTGAAGGCAGAACTAATAGTGCTACACTAGCATGGCGTTAGAGCCCAGACATTGAAATGCTGCTCAGAAATACTAAACTACTATTAGCAAGAGAAAAAATATTGCCATTTTTAATGGAAACTGCATTTTAATTTCTTATATTTTAGTGACATTCATAATGTTCCGAATTTACCCCTCTTGTTCTCAAACTCATGGTCACCTTAGCAGTGACTACAGAGTTTTGAGGAATGCTGAGTGGTGTAACTTAAATAGTTTTTAGTTGGATTTTAACATATGCACAAATTAAAGATATAGGTAGTAGACATTCAAATCAAATGGATATAAAAAGACTAATATAAACTAGCCTTCTGATACTAGCTAAGGATTTAAAAAGATCTTCCCAAGAGAGACGAATATCAAAGCAATGGTACTGAAGTCTCAAGATGGTGAATCTAACTCTGATATGCTATAGAGGGTCATAGAAAAGTGGCAGAGAAATGGCAGAAGTAACTGAATTTACTCACTGCTGTCCCAGTTCTAGGAATAATTGAGGCATTCTCCCCACTACTAAGATTCCAGTTTGTGTGCTTTGACAACTTGAATTTCAGCTTGGAAGGGAACAGATTTCTGGGCAAAAACTATTGCAAAATAAACTTGCTAAATACACTCTTTGGACTGGGTTATTTTAAATCCTAACAACTTTTTTTTTCAGTGTGTGTAAATTTTTGGTTACCTTCAAGGGTATAAAGATGGTGGCAGTTCAGGATGTTCAAGATGTTACCTCGGCTGTGTGACGGCAGTGTTAGTCCTGAAATGTTCGTAGCTATGATGTTTCATGCATTCTCTGCTGAGACTTGTCTGGTTAAGTAGTGTTTTTTGTAAAGCTCTGGGGGGAAATTACAGAATAGAAAGCCTCACTTAAATATGCAGAAATGGGGACAGCTATTGATGTGTGGATAGAGTAATAGACTCAATTGTGGGACGAGTCAAAACAAATAAATATTTACAACAATAGGTGGTAAAGAGCCAGAGTGCCAAAGCAGCAATGTGTGTATTGTTGATGCAGAGCTGTGTATTGATACCCATTTATTCTTTTTAATCATTCTGGCAGAGGTATCTGCTGAAGCTAAGTAAAGTGCACAGCTTCAGTTCTTCTCTTTTTTTTTTAAAGCTACCTGGCCATCTAATTCTACCCCAAACCTGCCCCCCCAACTTAAAAGTAATGGTGATATTATTTAAGTGTTTTCCAGCCTCTTGTTTGATCTACCCAGTCAGTTCTTGTTGAAGGTTCCTTCCTTGAGTTTTCAGGCAAATAATATTGTTTTGTTACTGCTCTCTGCCTCTCTTCTTTCTGTTGCAGGCTGCTAGACTCGCGTGGATCACTGAATTTGGGAATTGGTTTACTGTACAACCTGTTCATACAGCACCATGATTGCTTAAATGGTGGTTGGTTTTGGGGTGGGAGGCACTGAGCCACTGATGCATGCGTTTCATCAGAAAGTTGTACTTGCCTTGTGAAAGGCTGATATGGTACTAGGCTGTACTAATAGGAGGATCACTTGCAGATTAAAGGAAGTAAGTTTATCTTGCTTTATTCAGTACTAGTGAGGCCTCACCTGGAATAGTGTCCAGTTTTGAGGTCTCGTCAAGAAAGATGTGGGCAGATCAGAAAGTCCAGCAGAGAGCAAACAAATTGATTTTAGAGGTGTGAGAAACATGCCTTCTCAGAACGGACTGGAAGAACTAGTTATTTAGTTTGGAAGAGAGAAGGCTGGGGTAGGGATAGAATTTTTGATGAAGTCTTCAAATACTGGAAGAGGTGGTGTTACAGATGCCTTCTTTCCCTCCCCCAATGGGTGCCTGCTTGGGACCTCTCCAGTCCTGTTTGGTCTTTGAGTGCCCCCTGACGCCGGCCTAGGTTTTGATTTCAGAGTAGGGGAGAGTCCTGAGTCCTTCCAGCTCCTGAGATCCTGGCCGTTTGTCTCCCAACCCTCTAGCTTTGTGGCCTTGCTTCTTAGGAGCTTCCTTCCTGGACTCCATCTCTTGATATGGAAAAGCATATTCCAAAGTTCCAAGCAGACAAACAGCTCCTCATTAATAAAGGTGCTTATTGGAGTGAAAAACACCCAGTCTGCTGTTCTCTGCCCCCTCCAGATGGTTAAGCAGCCCATCTGTCCCCAGTCCAATCCTTAGTCTAGAGCTCCCCCAAGCTAGCTCTTGGAAGTTCCAAGCCCCAAACTACTGTCTAAACTACCCCACTTTGTTGCATTAATAACAGAACCTTTAAAATGTCCCATACTGGAGGTCCACATGGTCTCCTCTTACACTAGGGCTGCTTTGAGACTTAGTAGAGACTCTAATACTTCATT
>JAGPOW010000304.1:113120774-113134340 GCA_030014935.1 Caiman crocodilus | reverse complement strand
GATTTTCCTGACTTAAGTAGAAGCTGAAGTTTGCTATAGTGGTTGTGCATAGCTTGTCCAGAGTAGCTATGTAAAGTTTCTCCATATACAGTTGTCAGTACATGGTTCAGCCTGAAATGTAGGATTTTTTTTTTCTTTAACAGATGCAGGTGGTGTGGCTCTAAAACTCAAATGAATCCACAGGACACTGCATAAGTGAAGGATTAAAGCACATAACTTAGTCTGGGCCTCTTTTTATTAGATGAATTTCAGATTCCACCGAGATGTGCTTGACACCTTTTCAATGAGATTTTTGGCAAAGAGATTCTATTCCATGTGCCTCTCTCCTACTTTGTAATGAACACTATCTTAACGTCTTCAGAGGAAAATACCTCGCTTTCTTGCTAGTTTTCAGAGCTAAAAGCGCCAGCATTTTTCATAAATCTAAAATTAATCCAAAAAACTCCTTGGGTCAGGATTATGTAAAGGAAGGAATTAATTACAGATCTGGGTTCTTTTATAAAATGTTTGAACACTTTATTAAAAACAAACAAACAACCCCCCCCCCCAAAAAAAAAAAAAAAGTGACAGCAATAACATTCTTCACTGGATTTGATGGTGTATCTAGTACCTGTAGATGAAACTGACTGTGGGATTTCTGGGTAAGAAGTGATGTCACTGTTGTGCTTTGCACTCTTCTGTTGGACAGCCTTTCTCCTAAGTGGAAGGTGCTACTGAATTATTGTAGAGAGACACTTTTAAAATTCATTTCTAGAAGCTTATTCCATGTTTTGAAATCTCATTTCACTCTAGGCTTTTATGTTTTTCCGATAAGTTGTGTGAGCTGTCTGCTCCCAGAAGAGCATGATAATGTCGAGTATAGGTGAGGCTTGATCCATTACTTTTACAATATAAGTACCAAAGCCTTTGTGTCATGCTGGTGGTAAGAGCCAGTGGCAAGACCTTGAGAGGGAGCCTGAAGTATTCAGTTGTACAGCAAGTCCCATTTCCCTCTTTCCACTAAGCCACCACATGCACACACTTGTTTCTGTTGGTCTCTTAGTAGTACTCTTCAGACTTTACCAGAAAACCATAATTGACTTTCCTGAGGTGGAGTAAACGCATAGGACATGGAAGCCATGAATTGAGACCTTTATGTCCCCAGTGTCAGTTTGCAATGGACTTCTTTGTGGTTGAACAGCACCCCAGCTGAAGGGTATGGACTTAGTCAGTGTGCAGCCTTCACAATAGTGATTAATCTAATACCATAGATATCCATCTGAAAAATATTGTTGAATCTAGTACTATGTAGGAGTATTTGTAGCTTTTATCCTTAAAAGGAAAAATTCTGTAAATATCCATGAGTAAGTGCTTTGCAAGGAAGGGTGGTGGTTTGTTTTGTATTTTTTCCTTTTTCATCCTTTTCCTTTTGGGTGACCATAGACATTTCCCCATCCGTACTGAATTTAACTAGGCCACACATGAGAGAGTTTATCTGCAGGTCCTAAGGAGCTCCCTATGGCTGAAGACCACAAACTTCAACCCCAAATAGGGGTGCGCTGACATACTGATATTGAGCTCTACAACACATAGTCCTGTAAAGAATTTACATCAACTCCTTTGATGTAAATTCCTTGATATTTGGCCAGGTTTTATGGTCTAGAGATGGAGCAGTGAACTGAACCTAGCTCTGCAACATTCCTAAATAATTCCCTAACAGCTAGCAATCGGGTAGTCTTTTGTGCCAACCTGTCATCCACTTTTTGGAAGTAAAAGTGGCAGACCTTGCTAGGGAAGCCTAGATACAAACCTGTTTCCTTTATTTTGCAGCAAGGGACCACATTTAGCAGCACTTAGTTCTGAGCTCCAGTTGCTTCCAGTACAGCTTATGCAACTGCCCCTGGACCCACGGCCCTGGTGCTGCTACCCCTTGCAGTGCCACTATTACTGCTTCCCTTGCTCCCTTGCAGTGCATGGACAAAGCCCCCTGCCACTGAAACACCACAGAATACCCTCCCAGTTCTGTCCCTCTCCCCACCCATAGGCCATATTTAAATGTCTCTTCAAGCTATAGGCTGCTGACTTCTTCAGTTCTGTTCTCTCTGACATCCGGTTCTTGGAAGATGTTTCTCAGGTCTCCAATGCCTCCAATGTACCATGTGTACAGTGTACTCCATTATCTTCAAAACCTAGGGACTAAAGAAAGGAACCCTGTGTTAAGTAATGCTTATCAGCACAGGGTGTGGTTTGCACTCTTATTTAATGCTTCACTTGTTTATCAGAGTACCTTATGCCTCTGACAACACTTAACATTGACAGCCTAGTTCATTGAAGACTCTTAAGGTTCCTTTAAATAATCAAGTGTAGGAGATGAAAGTCTTCTGTTTTGAAGGGGTAGATTGGCCTGATCAGCTTGTACAGTATTCATTCCCAAAGTCTTTAAGAATCAGTAAATATGAACTTAAAGGTGCCTCAAAAATAGAATATCAGTTTTTGAGGACCTACTTGTGTCAAAACATAATTAAGCAATAATACAAACTTTAAGGGGGGAGGGAACTTCATATTGTCTGCTGCAAAGTTACTGGGAATCTTGTGTAATTGCTTTACATGTGTCGACACTGTTCAGTAATCTGATAGTAAAAAAAGGAAAATTATAGAATAGAACTGTCCTTTCATAAAAGCTTTGAGTGAAGCTGATAAATCTGTACATCTGAAGCTAGGCCTGGAGGGGTTCAGCTTTTTAAATGCTAGTGGAACAATGCCATCTGCAAAAGAGGTGTTTGGATACTTAAATACTTCAGGATGTAGAAACCTATCTTCTGGTCTGTACAGGGTAACCATCATCAGTTGGTCTTTAGCTCTAAGAGTTGAATGGTTATTAACACTGAGATCTAAGCAGAGTCCTAATGTCTTTTCATTTCTGTTTCTTTCTGGAGGCATAACCTGTACTTGAACCTGTTATTCTGACTTCAGTACCTCATTCAACGTTCACTTAAGCTGCTGCCATTTTTTTTTTATCAGCCTGGACTGAAGGGTAGATCCTAGAGTGATAGGTAAAATGAGGGGACTGCCTGTTTTTGTGTGTTTGCTTTGCTGCTTTGAAAAAACAGTCTGAAGAGGTGATATTCTCTCTGAGAATATCAGGTTTCTGTACTATAACATTCTTATTTTAAGTGCATCTTGGCTAATGGAAGTTTATGGGGGGAGGGAGGAACTCCTCTCCTAGGGCTAAAATCTGACATGTATCAGTCAGTCTTCCACTGTTCAGTTATTTAAAAAAAAAAAAACCAAAACCAAAAACCCCACTTTGCTGTCAGGCAGCAACTTTTGACAGATGGCTGTTTTACTCAGCTGACTGTCCTTCCTTCCTGAAACAGGAGGCATTGAGCTGGAGTTGAGTAGCTGGGAGGCAGACTAGCTTTTTTTGGTAGGGTAGGTTGTAGAGCTAAAACTTTGCCCCAGAACAGCCTGCAGTCTAAATTATTTTTAGACATCTGCAATCTGAATGTTTTCTCTCTCCTCCTATATATATATTTCCAGAGGTGAGCTGTCATTTTTTTTGACCAAAATCACATAGGCTTGGAGCCTACTTACATGTAGGCTACAGCTTTATTTTACTTTTTTTAATTTCATCACACTAATTTAGCCTTACTTGCTTGAGGAAAAGATGAAGTTAATTCTGAATACAAAGCTGTAATGGTTATAGTAAGTGATATAGACTTGTCATTTGCAGGTCATTTTGGGGACATAAAAGGCCGCGTGGTAAACCCTCTAAGAAATGTAACTTCTGAACAATCGCAATCTGTCCTTTCAACCTTTTTTTGAGGGCCAGCCTCTGCATAGTGCTTCCAGATGCCACAGGCATCCATTAATCCCCAGGGATCCTAGACCAAACATGTAGTACAGAACTACAGACAATGCAATCGCAAGTCAGAGGCCAGAACTGCTAGTTGCTCTTTTTTTTTTTTAAATTGCCAGAGTCAGCAGAGTTGTTTACTCTCAGGCAGAGTCTCTAGATGTTAATCCTCTTGTTCATACAATATATTGAAAAACAAGCAGACTCTTTGTTTGTGCAAAGAAAGTCTATTAATTACCAGTATCCAGGGAAGTGTTGCAGGTGGCTTTTAGAACAGACAGCAGTAATTACTGTAAATGATAACAGATAATAAATGTGGAAAATAATATGAATTGTGTTGACTACTGGAGTTGTTTTAAACATAGCTTATGGATTTAACTGAGCTTTAACATCTTTGAGCAGCTTCTGTATCTCTCTGTGCCTCTTCACTAGAGCACCTCTACCTTGTAACCTTACTGCAGCACTTGATGAAATGAAGGAAGGTTTCACTAATGTATTGTAATAGAAGAGGAGTTTGAGTGACTCACTGTCATAAGGATATAGTGAACTAGCTAAGACTTTTTTAATGCTGATGCTAGTACAGGGGTGGGCAATTTTTTGGGCCTGCAGGCCACACAGACAGTTTTGGGGATGTCATGGGCTGGTCAGCATCCTCCCCCATCTGCAACAGCGTGCAGGCTCCAGGCTGTTGTCAAGCTGAGCCTGGCATTTGGCTTACCCTGTGCATACTTTGGACTCACCCCAGCCACAGTGGACTGGCTTCAGAGCAGCTGGGACCCACATGCACAGCCCCAAGCCTGGCCTGTCCTGTGCTTGCTGCAGACCAGCCTGCCCATAATGAGCAGCGGCAGCAGCTGGGCAAAAGCTGCTGGGTGCAGGTGAAAAGTGGCCATCTTCCCCTTGCTGCAGCTGCCCAGAGCCTGTACCTGGGCTACCCTACACCTCCTCCCTGCTGCTCCACTGGATGGCCTGGAGTTGGCTTTGGTTGCAGTGGTGATGGTGGTAGAGAGAGGAGCCACAGGGGAGCCCAGAAGTGGGCTCTGGGTGGCTATGGCAAGAAGGGCTTGGCAGCAGTGAAGGGGAGGTGGCTGCTTTTCCCACTGTAGCAGTAGCAGCTTCTGTCTGGCTGCTGCCTCTGCTTATTGTGGGTGGGTTGGTCCAGAGCTGATGTGGGGCAGGCTGGGCCAGAGTCAGTACTGCATGCAGGTCCCTACCAGTCTCCATGGGGATGGGTCTGGTGGTGGCAGCAACTAGAAGCTGCTGCTCCCTGAACTGCCTACAAATGGAGTCCAGCCTCAGGGTGCCTGGTGGAGTTTGACATGCCACAGGCTGGATGATGCCTGGTTCAGGTGGGACCATGAAACCCACTGCGGGTAGGCAAAGTCCCTCTCTGGGCTGCGTATGGGCTGTATTTTGCCCATCCCTATGCTAGTATATCTAGCCTCTTCCTAGATTTGTGCCAAAAAGTATTTATTATGGTAAGTGTGAATCCAGTCTTCTAAATGATATTCAATGTTGTTGGAAATGGTGGCGCTTTAGAGTAGGCTACGCAGTCTTGGCATCTTAAAGATCACCTGTTCTGAGCCCTGAGTACAGCAGAAATATTCTAGCAGTAGCACCAGCATACCAGTACTGACTTTTTATGTAAGTGAATGTATTGGCAGAAGTTGAGTTTTGAGTGACATAACGTTATTTTTTTAGCCGTTTAGTTCTTCATGGCTGCTTATTAGGTTATGGGGGGTGGTGGTATAGAGCCAAATGCAAAAATGTTCTTTGCAGGTGGTTCTTTTCTCCTCTTGTTAACATAGTATTGGGGTGGGGTGTGTGCGCACTATGCTGTTGCTGCTTCCATTGGTCTTATTTCTGTTCAGCTCTCGTGGGGTGGGGGAATACCAGAATAACTTTCTAAAAATTTACTTTTACTTGTACTAAACTAAACTTTATTAAAAATGAGTTCAGCTTGCCCTGATCTGTATTCTTATACCTTAATAACTCTTAATGGATTATTTTCTTTTTTGGCTAGTGTCCTGGATCCTAATTCTAAAAATAGTTTTTTTTGCTATTCCTTAACCCAAATTTGGGTGAATATATTTCAACATAACATAATTTTTTTAATTTATGCTCCATCCTTAGCAACCATTTGCTTTTTTTTAAAATTTCATTGACTAGCTAAGGTTTGGTCTGTATCCCCATTTCCTACACACCGTGCCTTTGTTCTCCTTAAGAGTCTTTCCAAATATGGAAGATTTCCAGCTGTCCCAAATGACACCACCTGGTTCCACAAAAAGCTCCGATTTGAGTCTTGGAATAGGCTTTACTTAGCTGTCAGCTAGCTAACTTTTTCCTAGATTTACCTGACATTTCTAGTTGCCCAGGACTTCCTTTTCCAGGTTCTTGACCTTTTTGAAAAGTCAAGGCAGCATAGATATGTTCCTTTTTTTAATAGATTAAAGATATAGAGCACAAGCTTTTGTGAACTCAAGTTCATTCACTTCTTCAGATGCGTATCTGTCCTGACTTCAGACTAACACAGGTAACTACCATTTTGTGAAAGTCAGTTCTTCACAATGGACCTTTTTAAAATTCAGATACAAGTCAGCGTTTGAGGCAAGCCTATCTCCACTGCAAAAGCCTCTGGGTCACTGTCATTAGGTGAAGAAAATATCTGTATTGACTGGAGGAAAGGTGGAAATAGTAACTAACACAAGCCTACTGAAAGCTACAGTATAAAAATGTGGAGCTGTTGTGACTGGAAGTTGCCCTGCTCCCTTTCTCAGTTCTCATTCTTCCAAATCTTCTGGAGGTACTGAGTAGTGTTGTGCAAAACAGCTGTGTTTCAATTCAGTTTCCGAGGACAGTGTTTCGTTTTGGCCAAATCTGTTTTGAACAGGCCGCAAGAAAAGCTTTGCGCAGCCCTCTCCAGCGGGGCGGTGCTGGAGGCTGCAGGGGTCCAGCGGGGAGCAGGACGAGGCCAGGGGTGGCTCATCTAGGGGAGGGGGAAGGCTGCTGCCCTCTGTGCAGGGGAGGAGACCCCTGCGTGAATTTCTGATCCCTGTCATGGTGTTCACGGGGCAGGGAAGCAGCGCAGAGCAAATGTGCTGATCCCTGCTGTGTGATTGCTCCACAGGGAGCAGAGATCTGCGCTGGGGATCTCCTTGCCGCCACTACCTGCCTTGCGCTGCCCCAGCAACATGGGGCTTCACAAGGTAAGCAGGAGATGCCAGCGCAGGGTCTCTGCTCCCTGTGGAGCCAGGTCATGCAACAGGGATTCCCCAGCTCCTCCTGGGCGATGCAGGCCCCCGGATGTGCGTGCTGGGTTTCAGCATGCAGCTGCTGCAGGCTGTGGCCAGTGGCAGTA
Source organism: Caiman crocodilus (assembly GCA_030014935.1). Taxonomy (NCBI): domain Eukaryota; kingdom Metazoa; phylum Chordata; order Crocodylia; family Alligatoridae; genus Caiman; species Caiman crocodilus. Next base: position 113,127,147 of record JAGPOW010000304.1, on the reverse strand, counting down.
CTGCAGTCTTCCTGGCACTTGGCACAGGTTGTCAAGCAGCTGCTGTTGAACTCTGCGTGCAGATTGGGGGCCCTGTGCTGCTCTCCCTTCCCCACCCAAAGAGCTAGGGGAAGTGATCAGAGAGCTGGGGAATCTAACCAGGAGTTAGATATCGATATTGGAGCAGTGCTCCCCCTTTTCCCTCCCTCTTAGTTTTTGTTTCCCTGCAAGCCGAGCTCTGAAACACTGAAATTCTCTGAAACATTTCCAAAAAATGTTTTGGAGCTTTCTGTTCCGATTTTCAGATTTGGTGTTTTGGACGCTGAAATTTTGCACAGCCCTAGTGCTGAGTGTCTACAGTGCAACACTTGTTTCTGATGCGGTAGTGTAGAACACTCTGAATTGGTTTTCTTGGTGCATTAAGTTGCATCACATCTGCGCCAGCCACCCACAGTTTATGCCCCATGCAACTGTTTAGTCTAAGTGACTCCTGACAAGGAAGTCTGCTAGAGGTGTTCTCCTATGTGACACTGTTTAACTATGAAACCAAGCTTTTTTTTCTCTGCATATGACATCCCGTAACTGTGGGTTCTGTTTATCAGCCCTGTTAGAAGTGACAGTGTTGGAACCTCTGGCTTTTTTTCCCACTCCAACATGGAGAGTTTATTTGATCTAATAAAAGAGATCAAATCTCCCCAAAATAGTTAGAAATAGTGTTCTTTGCAAGCTTTTAGGTAAGAACACCCTTCCTTTTATATCTGACAGCTTGCAAAGAGCATTTTTTTTTCCAACTATTGAGTTGGTCTAATAAGAGATCACATTTACCCAAAGAACCTTGCCTGCCTATGTCCTTAAACCAGCATGGCTACAACCAACAACCCTAAAGCATGGAAAATGTCTGCCTTGCACACTCTTTAACTGATACTTCCCCCTTTCCCTCCGAGTGCATTCCTTTCTCAAATGTAGGATGTTGAAAACCAGTCAAAATGTTCAGAAAACATAAACCTTTTTTTCTCAGCATCATCATAGTCTGAACAAAAGTCCTCAGAGCATTGTGTGCTGAAATAGTGACTAAGCATGAACAAATTTAGCCTGAAATCAAGGGCCTGAGAACAGATGGTTATAATGAAGTAAACGCAACTAAGTACCACTGTGCCTTCTACCTATAATTTGTGAAATATCTTGTGACTTGTATTTTTATTATTGAAAGCCTCCCTCTATTTAATTTGCCATGTGTGCTTAAAATGTTTCTGCCTGAAAACATTATTTTTACTGTAGAATGAATTGCTTTATCTTGCATGACAAAATGATTTTTTTTTTTTTTTTTTTTTTTGGAAGATGGGAAGCTTGATGTGCATAGCCTGAAAATAGGAGGTTTTTTTGAGGCACTTAGGGCTGGGGGGAGGGGGGGGAGTTATAACAATCCGGTGTAGGCATTTTTTACATGTGTCCACAGAAAATAATGCTTGAAAACTTAAAATTGCACATGTTGTTAATCCATAGAAAAGTAGGATTGGCTTGGACCTACAGTAGTCGTCTAGTCTCTTGGATGGCAATACGAGTGAGGCCAGCAAGAATTTTACTGGTTTGGCAGGCTCTTCCCCTTAGATGCCACATTTCCTGGACATCCTGTGTTTCCTGGAGGACTGAACTCTGCATAGTCGGGCCCTAGATTCTTTTGTGAGGGTAGTAGCAAGGTTCTTAGTAGAGTTTTATATATGCTCCAGTAACTAATGTTGTTTCCATGCCATGAACCTTGCCAATGTAGGCTCACTGCCGCCTGAAGCTGCAAGCTACAATGCTCAGCCAATAGCTATGGCTAAGAGTTATGGCTAATGCAGGATTCTGCCCTTCAGCTTCCTCTGGCCAGGTAATCTTGGCAGTTATATCACGTGTACAGTGTTTAGAGGAACACTGCTTTTCCAGCAAAGATAACATCTTTCCTGCTTAAAACATTAACCCAATTTAGGGGGAGGGGTGGTTTGAGATGGAAAGGTATGCGTTTGCAAGAAAATACAGTATCTTTTTTTTTTTTTCCTGTGGCTTGGTGTATTGCTTGAACTTGACTGCATTTCCCATTGTATTGAGCAGTTCTTTTCCTTTGCTGGTTTGTGAACTCTCATAACTTAGCAAGGATTTAGGAACCTTTAACCTCTATTTCCACATAGTAAGCTACAACACACTCTTGAATGGATACCTTTTCCTGAATTTGACCTCTTATGTAGTAGGACTGTGTGCCATATGTCTGTTCTACTCTACATTTACTGTGTGAAGTTATTGCATAGTAAATATCATGGATCTGCAGCCATGGAAATAGTGGTTTGAAGTCTGGAAGTCCATCTCTTTGCAACGGTACCATTTGCCTGACCAGCTGATAGTAGTTCCCTTTCTTAGGTTGGAGGAATGGCAAATTTTCAGGGAAAGGAAGTACTCTGACCTCCTCCATTGTGCTTTAGAAACTGCTGACGAGTTCTCTTGATGCTTCCTGTTTCTGCTGAATATAATTTTGTTAACGTGGAAAATTTCAAACATGAGTTTAAGTTGCATAAAACTGTTCTCCTATACAAGATAGTTAATCGGAAGAAAAATATTTCTTTTCCTGTTCCCTTCTGTTTCCTGTGGGCACCAAAATGAACTTGTTGTCGAGGGAAAATACGTAGCTTTCCGACTCTAGTTCAGTGGCTGTCAGCCTTGTTGGGCTTAAGGCATCACTCGGAAAATATTAGCTCTTAGCTTTTGCTTGTGCTTGATTACAGAAAAATAATAAGAGTAGTTCTACTCTAAAGAATTCAAAGAGCACAGCAGGTCAGAATATTTCTATTTGAAACGTCCAGGTTTGTCAAAAACAGTTAATCTTGTGAATTGGGTAGAAATTGTTTGTACCCTGGAGTGCTAATATTGAATGGGATCTCATGACACCCTAGGGTGCTGCAGAATCCTGGTTGAAAACCACTGCTGCAGTGAATCAACAGACAAGGACTTGTATTATTCCATAGACCAAAATGGAATTATTCTAAGTTGCACTATGTAGTGGTCTGCATTGTGGATCTGCAGGCAGTTGCCCAAGTTGAAAATGTCCCTTCTCTTTTTCTTTTATAAGCATGCCTGACTGTCTGCATAACACTCTAGCTTTACCTACCCACATCTTTAGTCAAACCATACACAGTTCATGTCTTTCTATAAGAACTCAAAAGTTATATAGTTAAAACTAAATTTACAAGGAAAAAGCATAATCTATAGCTGCTGTTTTTTGTGACACAATGGTTAATTTTTCAAGTCTTGCCTTGTCGGCCTGGCAGGCTTCCAGTTCTTCTTCAGCCTTGCTTTAACTAAGAATGATGCAGTGCATCTGCAGTTTGCCTTTTGGGACATTTTTTTTAAAAAGCTTTCTCCTGTTTTTGCATAATAAGCTCTTGAAAGGTCAGTGGGCAGATGAGCATTTCTTCTACACACCAGGAAACACTGGTTAGGGTCTGTGCATGTGTTTGCAGGATATGACTGCCCATTGCAAGAGGCATATACTTGGACTAATCTCAAAGTTTAGAGATGGCTTCTAGCAGCAGGACAAGACATTCCACTGCCTTTTCTGCAGTGGCAGTTCCATGGATATTTGGATCCATCCAGAAGGGAAAGCTGCAGTGCATTTGGTTGCTCTTTGAGCAACTCCACCTGAAGACCTCATTTCAAAATATCTTACTCTGTAAGACATTGACTGTTACATTAACTTGAGACTAACTTTTTGAAAACCTCCTGTCCTTGTTGACACTAAGAAGCATACTTGCTGCCTCGCCCTTTTTTTCCAGTGGATTTGCAGATCTGTATTGGAGCAGAGGTTGACAGGCTAGAGCTCTGAACTGTATCAAGCTTGCAAGCAGGACTGAAACAGGCTGCCACTTGTGACCCAGACACCTGTGTTTAAATTGGCCTCCTGTTAACTGATTCATATAACCTCCAGACCAATACGGCTACAACCTGGATACCTGACTGATAAAATTATTGGTATTCAATATCTAGAAGAGCTCTTGAAATATCTAGAACCATGAGATTCCAAGATAATATGTATATATATTTTGTTTTACACTAAACTGCCAAAATGAATAGCCTGTTCAGATTCTCTGGTTTTGGGATTAATTAATCCTTGTTGATGAGCATGAGGAAGAAACCGTTTTTTGTTATGCAATTCAAAACTACGAAAACCATAATCTGTGAAGAGAAGGGAAATTTAGGTAGTACCCTCCAATATAAGGGCTGGCCATGTTTGGTGACCAGCAGGATGTAGTCATATGAAGCATCATAACCAGAAGGGAAATATGACTACATCCTGCTGGCCACCAAGCAACTTTGAGGCAAACAGACTTCCAATTTTTCTCTGAGCCTAATCTGCATAAAATGAGCTGTTCCAAACAGGAGATTTTTACTGTACCTTCAACTCTCCTATGAAATATGAATTTTCCTTTCTACCCACTTTCTAGAACTTCTTTCTAATCTTTTCTCCAATTCCTGATGAAGAGTGTTTTTAATTGCAAGCTTTCAGGCGCAGACTTTTTTTGCCAAAAAAAGATCTAGTTGGTCTAATAAAAGATATCACCTCTGCCACAAGTCCTGATTGATATTCTCCAATACCTTCACATGTTCCTGGGGTTGGTTAGTTGGCTTGTTTGTTTCATAAAAGTCATTAGTAACAATGAATGGATGCCAGTACAATATTAGGCAAGCTTGGCAGTTTCAAAATTGTAATTTAATATTTTTTCAGGTGATTATCCCTAGGAAGTGTGTGAGAGAATACATGCGTTTTTTATTGATTTGTAAACGGGAGGGTAAATGCACTTGCACTGGCCAAACCAAAAATTGAGTTATTAATTCATCTAATTGACTGTGCAGGCCAAAGCAAGGCATATCATGCCCAGTTCTCTGGGTGTGCTAAAACTAGTGTCAACAGTTTACATTGCCGCCTTTTTTTCTTAAATGTAAACAAACAATGAAAGGGAAGTACATGGTATTGTCTTGATTTTACATTTTTACAAGCTTCCCAATAAAATCATTTCTTTCCAAATAAAACTTTAGAATTTTAAATGTTTGAAGATAACATTTAAACCACATGAAGTGTGCTGTATCTAATTTTTTCTCCTAATCAAATATTTTAGTTCAAATATTTGTGGCTATTGGGACATAATTTACATGAGGATACTCTTAGTTATGTTTACTAAATAAGTCAAACATACTAAATCAGATCATGCTCTATTTAGGGCATGGACATTTTCTGGAAATCCCACATCTCTGAACACTTACATTTTAAGACTTCAGTCCATGTAATACTACCTTGGCTGACGGTGCCCATCATAAAGTAGTAGTCATTGATTTGACGGATATATAGATGTTTTATTCTGAAGCCTAACATAGCTGACAAGCATGCACAGCCTTTTGAATAGCTGATTCCTCTGAAATGGTGTTTATGCTGACTGAACTCTTAGGAAATCAGCTCTGTCTGATCATACGATTCCTTAAGGCCTGGAAAGGGAAGGAAGAAGTAGTGACCAAAACTTCATGGTGTTTGTTTCTCTCTACCAGTAACTCCTCTGAACAAATTTGCTTGCCATGCAACAAATTTGTCTGTGTTGTTCAGGTTGTATTGCTTGCCACACATAGTACAAAATAAAATGGGGATAGAGAACACTAATGATTTTAAACTTTCAAAATTTCTATTACAAGGAAAAGACAAATCTCTCTTTGAGCACACCTTCTTTTAGTTAAAAACAAAACAAAAAAACCCCCCTGAAACACAGAATGGGGAAACCCTGTAACACTTTAACCTTTTTTTTTTTTTTTTTTTTTTTTTTTAAATGTGCCTTTCAAACGTCACATGATGGCAAGTGCTTTAGCAACTATGCAGCACAGTGTTTTGGGCTTTAACTAGCTATTTAGAAGTGGAGACCAGCCTTCATAATAAGTTACAAAGTGCCACTGCATTAACCATAGACCGCTTTAGACCAGGGGTCAGCAGTCTACAGTTTGTGGTTCAAATCCAGTCTGTGAAGAGGCTTGTTTGTTTTCATGTGGCCTGCCAAACGCAAAAAAGGGTTTGTGCTTTGGTTTAGTTTATTTTGTATGAGAATGTGCCCTCTAGTGGCACAATATCTAATGACTGTCACCTCCAGCCTTCTTTAGGACTGAGCTATGTTAATTTGGCCCACTTCATAGAAAGTTGACTTATGTTTTTAGACTATAATTCACCACCATGAGGTCTGGTTTCTCGCATGCAATTGCCAGTTTCATCTCTCTATTTACCAGTTCAGTGTTACTTCTCAGTGCTCTAAGGGACATCATGAACAATATCTGCTTACTAAGCTGTATTGTAAGACTTTCAGCTGGTTTTCATGTCAGCCTCTTTTTTTTT
>JAGPOW010000304.1:113088108-113120674 GCA_030014935.1 Caiman crocodilus | reverse complement strand
TCAGTCCCAACCAGCAGCCCCCTGCCCCCCCAGCCCTGCCAGTGACCCTTACTCCTGACCCACAGCCCCCTGCCCCACCTCCCCTTGCACCTAGCTTTGCCAGGTGTTTGTGGAGGGCTGATCTCCTGACTGAGGGCTACCGTTTAGTCAATAAATATTTCTCCCAAGATAACAGCTCGCTATCCAGAAGCTGGGGTGTTTCCGCCCGGTGCTGGGAAGCTCTGGGAACCCCTTACCCTAATACCAGGCAGCACTAGGCAGCTGGGAGTTCACCCCGCAGCAAGAAGGAAACAGAGGGGGCTTCTCAATGCACCTCACTCCCAATCTGTAGTCCCCTGCCCCGCAGCTATGCCAGTGCCCCTCACTCCTGACCTGTAGCCCTCAAACCTTCCCCAGTGCTGACTGTTCTGCAATCTCCTACCCCTCACAATGCCTGTTTCCGCTCGTTTATCCTCTCAAACCCTTCCCAAAGTTCAAGGAGCCAAGGGGAAAAATATAAACAAGTTCCCGGGTCCAAAAATAGACCCAAATACCCCCCCCAACACCCTCCTGCCCCCCCACGCCTGCCTCATCCCGGCGTGGGAGCACTGAACATACAGGTGGTTTCTAAAACGAGGCCGAACAATGGCCCAGCAGCTTCCTGCAGCCGTATCCGGCCCAGTTTCCCCTCCCCATGTGCCATGGCTCACACAGTGCTGCCTGCCTGGGGCTGGCAAGGCTCCCACACTGCTCAGAACAGCCCTCTCCACTGCTCTAGTCTGCAGGGCCTTTATGGTCACTAGGCCCAGCCAGTCCCTAAGCTTGGCCAATTTGGGGTCCTTCCCAGCCCCCTATTCCCAGCCCATGGGGTCTGGCTGCTTTGGCATCCACACCTGCACCGCCCCCGTTCCGCCTCCCAGCTGCTTCCCCCACTCCCCGGTTTCTCATTGTTCCATCCCCCGCCCACCCCACGCAAGGAGCATCCGTGTTTTTTCCTGTCTGGGACCTTCCAGCTGCTGAGGAAGACGGATGACGAGCAATGACAAGGCGGGAGGGAGAAGTGCTCCCCCCACCACAATGGGGTTGGGAGAACCCAGGAGTCCAGGGTCTCAGCATCCCCTAGCTCTAACCCACAGACCCCACTGCCATCCTAGAGCTGGGAAATAACCCAGGTTGAAGGAAATAAAGAGTTTGTTAACAAAGGTCCCTTCACCTACCTCAAACTGGGTCAGCCAGTCAGTCACTGCCCAGATAACTGAGTTCTCTCCTGGCTCTGCTGCTCCTCACCGCTGAGCTGCAGCCCCCTGCTTTCCCCACAGCCCTGTCAGTGCTTCTCAATCCCAACTCACAGTCCCTTGGTCCTACAGCTCTGCTGGTGCCCCTCTGTCCCAACCTGTAACCCCAAGCCCCCTCCCCCCTGCCCTGCCAGTGCCCCACAACACATGGGTGCTCATGGATTGGAGCAGGGGGCACTGGGAGCCAGGACACCTGGGTTCTCTCCTAGGTCTGGGAGGGAAAGGTGGATTGGAGCAGCAGGGCCTGCTAGTCCAGACTCCTGGGTTCTGTCCCAGCCTTATGAGGCACTGAGGTGTAGTAGGTTGGAATAGGGAACACTGGAGCCCAAATGTAGGTTCTTTCCCATCACTTTTCTCTCTTTCAGGCTGGGGGGAAGGGGTTCTTCCTTGCTGCGGGAGGGCAGATAGGGGGTGCTGCATTCTGAGGGGGATCTCTTCCTACTTCCCCATGTATCTTCTCTGCTCATGCCTTGGCCTGGCCCAGGTACCAGCAAGGGGGCGGGAGTCCCATTGACTCCCCCAGACTTCCAGGAAGGCTGGTTGAGCTGAGCCAAGTTTCACTTCATTGCCTGGCTGCTGTGGGCTGGGGCCAGCTCACCTGGGGTGGAGGGCAGGGGATGCGGGAACCACTGGAGCTGTTGGGGGATTGATATCCCTCAACCCTGCTAACCACCTCAGCCCAGAGCTCCCCCCCACTTCCAGGCTGAGCCCCATGGCTGTGGGTGAGGGTTGATGGGGTTAAGGGGGTGGTTATATGAGACATCCATTGAGAGGGTTAGGATGCGGGGGTGGGGCATTAGCACATCCATCTGCCCCAGGGCCCTGGCTCCCCACCTAGTGTGAGGGATGAGAGGGCCTATGAGACACCCCCCTTGCCTTCCCCTGAACTGCCAGCTCCTCCTCCCTTCCCAGGCTCAGGGGAGCCATGGGGGTTTCTGGCAGGGTATTTCCAGCGGGGGTTTCCTGCCCCCCACAACAATGTATGGGACCCCTCCCATCTGGAGATCCCCAGCAGGTACCAGATGCACAGCACACTACACCCCCTGCTCCCCCCCAGGCCTGTCTGTTCTCCTCACTCCCAACCTGCAGCCTCCTGCCCCTGCTGGGGCCTCTCACTCCAGACCTGTAGCCCTCCCACCCCCCCCAGCCCTGCCAGTGCTCCTCATTCCTGACCTGCAACCCCCTGCCCCCCAGCCTTGCCAGTGCCTCTCACTCCTGACCTGCAGCCCCATGACTCCCCCCCCAGCCCTGCTGGTGCCCCCCCCTTTCCTGCAAGTCACTTCCCAGCCGGGTGGCGCTGACTCAGCCCTTGTAGACATGAGTACCATCACCCCCAGCCTGGGATACAGCACGTTCGCTCACCGGGGGGGGGGCGGCGTCCGGAGCATGGGGAGGGCAGGACCCGTGCATCTGTGTAGGGAGGGTCCCATGGATGGGAGTGTGGAAGAGGGGCCCCATAGCCATGGGGAGCCCTCTGGGACAGGTGGGGGGACAAGGTTTCTGAGGCCAGGAGGGTGCAACTTGGGGTACAGGAAATGGGAGTAGAAGGGGTGGTGGGCAGGGGGTCTCAAAGGGGTGCGGAGTTGGAAGTTGGTGGGGGGTTGGGGCTGCACCCCCTCCCCGTGCTGACCCCGCCTCCTCCCCCAGGGCAGCTGCAAAAACCCCGCCCCCTCCCTCCCCCCCAACGCCCCATTTGGACTTTAAAAGGGCCCTGCTGGGCTGGGACGGGCACTGGGACAGCAGCTCAGCGGGGACAGACAGATTAGCACCTGGACAAACACACAGATACAGCAAGCCGCCCTGAGCCCAGGTGAGCAGTGCCTGCACCCAGGTTTATTAGGGGTGGTGTCCCCCCACTCCCCACCCAGACACCTGGGTTCTCTCCCAGCTCTGGGAAGGCAGTGGGGGCTGGTGGGGTAGAGCAGGGGGCTGGGAGCCAGGACGCCTGGGTTCTCTCCCAAGCTCTCCGGGGGGGGCGGTCCAGTGGGAGCCCGGATGCCTCTGTTCATTCCCAGATCTGGAAGGGGGTGGGGGTAATCTAGTCAGTGCGTTAGACTGGTGGGGCTGGGACCCTGGACACCTGGGTTCTCTACCAGCTCTAGCAGGGAGTGGGGGCTGGTGCATTAGAGCTCATGGGGGAGGTGGGAGGCTGAACACCTGGGTTCTCTGCAAGCACTGACATGCCACCCACTCTTCCTCCCCCAGACCCCTCACCATGGCCCCCCGCTGCCTGCCTGCACTGCTACAATGTCTGCTGCTTGTGGCATCGGTGCCTTGTGAGTCCCGGAGCTTGGGGGATGTTGCATCCAGGTGAGCCTTTGGACTGGGCAGGGGAGGGAGCTACAGTGGGGAGGGGGCTCAACAGTCTTTTGGGGACCCCCACACTGAAGGTAACTGCCCCCGTTGGGTCTGTTGCAGGCGACACCCCTTGCCTGTGGTTTCCTTCCTGGAGCGGTTGTGGGGAGCACCCCTGGTGTTGCCAGCCCCCCAGGAGCCGGGCTCTGAGGCCTGGGGCAGTGCCCAGGGCTATGTATGGCCAGAGGATGTGCGAGAAGGGCTTGGCCTGCCCGGCAGGTAAGGGAATGGGGGCTAGGAGATACAGTGCCCACCTTGTGATTGGATCGTTTCCACCTTCCCCACCATCCTGGGCGATCTCCCATTTAGCCTGGAAAGGACCCAGGCGTCCTTGTTCCCAGTTCCCCTTGGCCTCTGCTGTAACCCCCCAGATGCCCTTCCCTTCTCAGAGCTGAGGAGGGGACCTACGTGTCTTGGCTCACAGACCTGCTGCTATTAACCTATTAGACCGCCCCCTCCCCCCCACATCTCCCAGAGGTAAGGGGAGAACCAAGGTGTCCTGGCTTCCCTTTTTCCCCCCACCACAAGCCTGGTGAGAACCCAGGTATCCTAACCCCATCCCCTTTTGTTCCTCCCAGCCCCCGGCACCGACCCCCACGCCAGGTGTCCCCACTGTCCCCGGGCCGCGGATGCCACCTGGGTACATGCCAGACCCAGAACCTGGCCAGCCTACTGTACCACTTCGGCAGCAAGGACCTCAAGGACGACTCCCGCAAGACCAGCAAGGGCACAGCCGACCCCCTGGGTTATGGGCGACGGCGGCGGCGGGCAGCTGGACGAGGAGCCCCCACGGGCACATAGCCCCTGCGCCCCCACCCCTCCATGGGCAACACAGCTGAGAGCAGGGCCCTGCCCTGGCAAGATGCAGGCACCAGTGGCAGGGAGGGCAGCTCCCCCCTGGGGCTGGCACAGAACTAGATCTCTCCCTCTGGGGAACTAGGGGACAGGCCCCCCCCAGCCTTCCCCCACCTCACAGACATAGATGGAGCAGGGGTCCCCCCACTTCTCCAAAAGGGGCAGCATCAGAGCAAAGCGGGCGCTGCTGTGGAGATGGGCAGGCTGGATGGTGCTGAGAAGAGGAGGGTAGTTGGGGGGGCTCTGCCCCCCCAGTCCCAAGTTCTTTGTTCATCAGGGCCTGAGCACAGGTCTAATAAAGAGGTGTATTGGTACAGATGTGCCTCCTGCTGTTGCTCTTTTGGGGGAGAGGGCAGTGGGGGGTGGAACCCAGGTGTCCTGGCCCCTACTCCCCTCCCTGAACTGGAGTTAGAACCCAGACGTCCTGATCCGGATCCCCATCCCCTTCTAGCTGGGCAGGGATAGAACCCAGCTATCCTGGCTCCCGAACCCCATTCGTTCTCCAGGGGTGAGGACACAACCCAGGAAACCTAGCTTCCAGCCTCCTTGTCCCCTCCCTGAGCAGGAACCCAGGTGTCCTGGCCCCAGTCTCACCTCCCAAAGTGTGAAGAAAACAGAGCCCCTAGCGCTGGACCCCACATCCAGCCGGATCCCTGCTGGGAATAGATCTCCAGTGTCCTGGTTCCCTTTCCCAACTCCCCCCCACCCTCAAACCCCTGGAACTCGCTCCCTTCCCAGAGGTGAGAGATAACCCAGGCGTCCGGGCCCTTAGCGTCCTGTCAAGGGGACAGCAGGGCGAAGGCAGCGGAGCACAGTGACCCCAGGTTTGGAGCTGCGGGTGGGAGAACGAGTTTGTGTGTCTGTCCGTCATGGTGAGGAAGGCCAGCGCGGCAGCCAGGGACAGCAGCTACCCACCACTGTCACTGCACCCTGGGGATTGAACCCTGGCGTCCCGGCTGCCCCGCCCCCTCCTAGCATGGAAGGCTCCTCCTTCCCACGCGTGCCCCCCTCGGGGGCAGGTCAGGGGGCTCTGACCCGGTAGAAACCACTGGGAAAGAATCCAGGCGACCTAGCTCCCAGCCACTCCCAACCAAGTAGAACGCCCCCCTCCCCAAGTTCGGAGAGAACCCTGGCTCCCAGCCCTCCCTCCCCACGCTGTGACGTATCACGCAAGCTCCGGGCACCTCCCCCCATCCCCCCTTCGCCCCCGTCCTCCGGGTCCCTGCTTTGGGCGCTGGGTAGGGGCAGCATCTTCCCCTGTATCCCTGGCTGCATCCTCAGCATCTGGACCAGCCTGAGCATCCCTGGGGGAGGGGAGGAGGTGGGGGTGCCCCACCCCGGGTGCTGGGGGTAGGGGCCTGGCATAGCCTCTCTGGCCCCACATGGCTGCATCGGGGCACATGGGGTCCAGCACACTCCCCACGCCTGCCAGCAGACACCCTGAGTTGGAGACATTGGGCCGCAGGGTGAGTGCAGGGCTGGGGGATCAGATGCCTGGATTCTGTCCTGGTTTCTACTAGGTCAGAGCAAGGGGAGGGGAGGCCTGGGTTCTATCCCAGTTCTTGGAGAGGAGTGGGGCTGCTGGGGGACACTTGGATTCTCTCCCAAAATTGTGAGTGGTAGAGGCTGAAGGGCTTAGAGCAAGAGGGGCTGGCAGCCAGGACACCTGGGTTCTCTCCCAGCTCTGGGAGGCTGTGGGGTCTGGTGGATTGGTACATGAGAGGCTAGCAACCCAGACACCTGGGTTTTATCCCCCATCCCACCCCCTGCCTGAGAAAGGTTGGCCCATTGCCTCTGCCGGGATGCAGGAGGGAAAGGAGGGGGCAGAATCTAGGCCCTTCCCCAATCCTGCATGAAAGAAAGGGAGCAGGGCTGGTCCCCACTGGAGGGCCTAGGCCCCATTTCCAGCCCCCAGAGCCAGCCAATCCCCTCCCCACCCTGGGGCCCAGATTGGATTTGGCACCCCTTAGTGGTGGGAATGGGTGCCCTGATGCCTGGGTTCTATCCTAGCTCAGGGACAGTAGTGGGTATGATGGGTTAGAGTGGGGGGGCTGAGAGCCAGGACACCTGGGTTCTATCCCACCCCCTACCTGAGAAGATGCTGTTTGGGTCCCCCACCCTTTTCCCCATGTCTGTCAAGTGACTTGGGATCCTGCCAGGCCCTGAGAGTGCCAGGGAGAGAACTAGTTCAACTTGTCAGCAGGGCAGGCTGGGGGTGGGGCCAGGGCTGGGCTATGGCCATGTTTGGGTTCCCTCCTGGGACCCAGGCAGAGCGCAGCATTGTCCTAGCAGCCCTTGGAGAGCTCACAGCCTGGTGCAGGTATCTGGGGGCTGGGACTGCCTTTGCAGGGCCATTTCCTGTCTGGTTCTCCTAGTCCCTCTGGGCATGGGGTAGACACCTGCATTTCCCAGCTCTGGGGAATTGCAGGGAGGGTAAAGCAGAGGTTTGGAAGCCAGGACTCCTGAGCTCACATCCCTGGGAGGGAAGTGGGGACTGGTGGGGTCAGGGCAGGGAAGAGAGCTTTGAGACAGGATGCTTGAATTCCTCCTCCAGCTCTGGTGGTGGAGTGACGTAGGATGGCTTGGGGAAGGAGGGCTGGAGCCAGGACTCCTGGGTTCTCTCCTGGCTCTGGGAAGGGAGTGGGGTCTTGTGGGTCCCTTACCCACCTGGACCTGCCTGGCTGCAAAATGAGCTGTACAAAGGTGTGTGAAACTATGACCCTGCTGGCAGTGTCACTGCCCAGATCTGCCAGGTTGTTTGAGCCTTGGACTCCAGATATCTGGGTTCACTTCCTGGCTCCAGGGCATGGGTTCTCTCTGGTCCCTGAGCTTCTCTGTCTCTGTTTACATCTCTGCCCAGTGGGGTGAATGTGTGATCTGGTCAGACTGGCAGCTTCCCAGGCACCTATGACTGGCCAAACGAGGCACCAGTCTTGGTCAGGGGGCTGGGTGGTGCCTAGCCCAAGGAAAGAGGGGTGGGGTGGGGGGGGGTGTAGAACCAGGAACAACTAGTTGTTCCATAAAATTCTTCCCAGAAGAACATCCCATTTCCATAGGGAAACAGAGAAGGGAAAGGAAATGACCAAACCAAGCTGGGATGCCCCACAGCAGAGGCAGGTTCATGTCACCTTAACTCTGCCCCTTCTGGGCCCAGATGGCTGGAGGAAAACTCAGGCATCCTGGCTCCCAGCCCAGCTCTCACCCAACAGACCCCACTGCCCCCCTGCCTCTCTGGAGCTGGGGAAGGTGAGCTCCCCAACCCCCAGGGGACTTGCCCCCTTTGCTGTGGGGAGAAGGCTGTGCTGAGGAGTGGTGGTGTTGTCTGGGGGAGTGTACATGGAGTTAGGGGGCACTTTCCTGGCAAGCTGAAGCCCTTGAATGCCAGCTGGAGGTCACTCATTATTTCTCCCTCCAAGCCCAGCAACACCATCCTTTGAGGTTTCGTTTGTGGTCAATGCAGTTGCTTCTATGAGATGGGGTTGGTTAATTCACATCAAAACAACATGGCTCATGGCTAGGGGTGGAGGATTAAAAAGTGGGCTCCTGGCTGGCCTGGACCTCTGCCTCAGTTTCTCTCATTTGGGGGCATGGCACATCCTGGGGAAGCTGAGCCCCTCCACCCCTCTATAGGCAGATTGAAGCCTGGTGATTCAGTGGGGGATGGGCAGGCTGGGATAATGGAGAGTGTGCGAAGCCTACATCGGGTGCCCCCCACCACAAAGCAGAGCCCTGCAAGGAACCAAGGCAGGTCAGGCTGCACCGCCACACCCATGATGTAAGGGCGGGATGCTTCTCAACCACTTTTTTGGCCTGTTTCCTCTGTGCTATTGCCCCACAAAAATTCCATCATGGGGCGTCTGCCTGGTTCCTCCCTGTTGCTGCCGAGGCCTGGGATCCCTCCAGGGCCCAACAGGCAAAGCAGAGAAGAAAGAGACCAGTTTGGTTTGGGGCTGATGGTTTTAGATGTTCCTTTTATTCATGAATGGGTGTAGGAGGGAGAGATCCCGAAGTCTGGACCAGAGCTGAGAGCACCTGGCTGCTTGGGTTTCCTGGGCTCATTTTCAAAGACATTGGCCTTTTTCCCCCCCTTCAGATTAAATGTTGTTTAAGTCTGACTAGAGGAAAGGAAAGGCACTTATTGCAGGGGTGTCAAAGAAAGATATGGCCCATGGGATCCATGGGGTCAGACACAGCCCATGCAGCACTGTGCCTAGACTACTGGTGGCCTAAAGATAACATTTAGTATTGGGTGCCCCTTTGCCAAAGATAATGATGATAATCATTTTTAAATTACCATTTTGGGACCCCCTTTCTGTCCGGGCCCCAGGCAGCTGCCTGGTTTGCCCATGCCTATGTCAGACCTTGAGCCTGTAGGGCTCCTGAAGGGACTGGAAGTTTAGGGGTGGGATAAGCAGGGGAAGGGGCCCCCAATGAAAACTGAGCTCCCTGCGGGACATGACGGGGGCATGTGTCAGCAGCAGAGAGCAAGTAGTAGCTGGACTAACCCCTACATCTCCCTGGTGCCATTCCCTGCCTTTCACACATGCACGCTGCCCCTGAGTCTTGCGGGGACTAGGGGAATTGGACAGCCCTACGCTATCCCAAGAACAGCATGGGAAATGAGGTTGAGAGACAGCAAGAGAAAGCAGCTTCCTGAGGGTAGGGAAATGGAAGGAGAAGAGGAAACTCTTTGGGGAGTTTAGGATGGTAAAAAGTCACATGGCTGCAGCCAGGCCCTGTCATAACCAGAGCACAGCTCCCAGAAGAACCAGCAGCAATAGCTGGTTGTTATCCTGTAGAAGGGCCCCGGAGAGGTGTGTCTTTAGCAGAGGATTGTTGAGGTTCAGGATGCCTGGGTTCCACCACAGAGCTGGGAGAGGGGGAGGGGGTTTAGTGGGTTTGAGTTGAGAGAGGACAAGGAACCTGGGAGCCTAGATATCTGAATTTTATCTTGTATCTGGGGCTTGGAGCAGGGAGGCTGAGAACCAAGACACCTGGGTTCTAGCTCAGCTCTGGAAGACAAGTGAAGTCTGGTGGATTAGAGCAGGGACTCACTAGGGGGAAATACAACCCAGGAGTCCTGGCTTCCATCCCAGCTTTGGAAAAGAAGTGGGGTCTAATGGATGATAGCCAGAAGCCAGGACTCCTGGGTTCTATCTCTGCACAAGGAATGGGGTTCAAGCAGGTCTGGTGGGCTGGGGACAAGGTGGGGCTGGGAGCCAGGATGCCTGGGTTCTCTCCCAGCTCTGTTGGGTTAGAGCAGAGGAGCTGGGAGCCAGGACAGCTGGCTTTCCCAGGCAAGGTGTCCCATCCTTTTCTCCCTCTGTCTGCCTCAGGAGAGGGAACAGGGTGGGGAGATGAATGGTTGCAATGGGATGCTAAAAAATCATTGGAGGCACTACGTTGGCATGCGTGAGGATGACCTTTCTCCCAGATTCTGCTTTCCAGAGCCCTTAGGACAGGGAGTATGAAACAGGGTAGGGTGGGGCAGGACACACGGGTAGATCCTGGCTCCCTCACTACTTGCAAGGCCACCTTAGCTACCAGCTGTGATGTCTGAGGCACTGGGGCTACTTCTACTGTGGCCCCTCACCCCAGGCTGAGATGCAGCTGGCTCTGGAGTGGGGTGCCTGAGCTGTTGAGCCACAGGTCCCTCTGCTGGTGCCAAAATGCAGCCACCTCTGGGTATAATTTCTCCATCTGGGCTAGGACATCTCAGTTTACACTCAGTGCAAAAGATGCTGGAGGGGTAGTTTGCTCATCTGGGCTGTTTATATGCCCAGCTGATAGGCAATAACTCCCCTGCCTCTATGCCCCCAAACTGCAGTGGGGCTAGCTGTGTGTCATATGAGAGTGTCCCCTATGAACACCCAACCCACTCTGGAGGTCTGTCCCAGCCCTAGGAGGGGAGTGGGATCTAGCAGGGGAGGGTGGGGAGCCAGGATACCTGGGTTCTGGCTGGGCTGTGGCAGGGGATTGGGGTTTAGTGCAGGGGCAGGCAATTATTTCACATGGAGGACTGCTTACTGAGTTTTGGCAAGCCATCGAGGGCCGCATGACAGTCAGCCAGGGGCAGATAAATATTAATTTTCTAAATTTTTTGGGGGGTCCCGCAGGCCAGATAGAATGGCCTGACGGGCCGCATCTGGCCCGCGGGCTGCATTTTTCCCACCTCTGGCCTAGTGGGTTAGATCCAGGATAGCAGGAAGCAGGGACACCTGGGTTCTATCTGGGTCTATCCCAGCTCTCAGAACGATAGAGAGGGGAGGGTGGGGGTCTATACACAGATCTATCTCCCCCACATAATCTAGCTTTAAGGTACCTTCTGGGTTCCCCTAGCATGGCAACAGATTATGAGCTCATCATCATCCCATATGAGGTCACCCTCGTGCCTATGTGAGGTCACTCTGCTCTCTGCCCCATTAGCCGGCAGCCAGGTATACAGCAGGACCACACTGCCCCTGGCCTAGATAGGGGAGGGGAGCACCTGATGCTGAGAATGAGGGGAGTTCTATGGCATCTCCTTTGGGATGGAACAGGTTGGAGAGGCAGGTCCTACAGCACCCCTTTGCCTGGTGCTGAGCTGTAGCCACTTCTGGGGTGGGGCATGTCAGAGGCGAGTTACACAGGGATCCTTCCCAGTGCTGAGATGCAGCTGCCTCTAGGGTCGGGAGATCAATGTCCTGGCTCATGCTACTCACCCCCCTCCAAGCACCAGGGATGGATCCCAGGTGTCCTGGCTCCCAGGGTCTGTGTTGAGTTGGTAGGGGAGGGGGAGGTGAGCCTGTCCCAGATGTGCTTGCCCTCACCTCCCTGTTCTGCCCCACAGCTGGCCCATTAGCACCCCACAGCCATGGCAGAGGCCCACCAGGCCGTGGCATTCCAGTTCACGGTCTCCCCAGAGGGCATCAACGTACACCTGAGCCATGTAGCTCTGAAGCAGGTCTACCTCTCAGGGCTGCACTCCTGGAAGAAGAGACTTGGCCGCCTGCGGGTAAGGGGGTCATGCCCCACAGTGCCAGGGAGAGAAGGCTCTGGGGTCAGGCTCTGGCTTTGGGATTGGCGGGGTTTAAATTCAGTGAGCTTGAGGTGGGGGAGGGGGTCTGGGATCACCCCGTGGGTCAAGTATCCTGAGGTTAGGCTGCAGGACTGGGGATAGTGGGCCCAGGGGGGAGGGCTATGGGATCATGCTGTGGGCCAGGGGTTGAGGGGCCTGGGGTCAGGGCTGACTATGGGGCAGGGGCTCAGGGGATAGACAAGGCAGGTGCTGGGGGCTGTTGGGTCAGACTGGGGAAGGGGTGGGCAATGGGGTCCTGTGTGAGTCAGAAGGGCTCCAGACAGGCTCTGTAGCAGGGAACTGGCGGCGGGGGGCATGGGTTGGGATGGGTGGCTGTGGTAGAGCTGGGTGCTTTGTAGGGCCATGAGGATGGGATGGGATGGCTGTGGTATCATGGTGTGGGATCACAACACAATACTAGGAGCAGGGAGACTGGGGCAGGGCAGGAGACTGTGCTACATGGATGGGGCTATGGGGCAGGAGCACTCTGGGGCAGTCTGAAGTCACACTGTGGGGCTGGGATTGAAGGAGGGGACAGATGGGGTCCATGCTCAGGGGCTGGGATTGTGGCTGTGGGTCAGGCTTTGATGCCCCCACTGACCGCCTGCCTTCCCCTCCCTCCCCACTACAGAATAGCTTTGTGACAGGTGTGTACCCCGCCAGCCCAGCCAGCTGGGTCTTTGTGGCTGGCACTATCTTACTCGCCCAGTTCTGGCGCCTTGATCCCTCCATGGGCCTGATCGGGAAGATCCAGGAGCACCTGCCTGGCCGGTACCTGGCACACAGGGACTTGGGCAGGAGCGGGCATGGGGTGGTGGAGGGTAGGGTCTGGGAGGGCCTGAGCGTGTCTCTGGGGACTCTAGTGTGTAGGGGGCATGGTACTGGAGAGGATGGGTCCTTCTGCTCTGGAGAGGTTGTGTCCTTCTGCTCCTCCCAGTGTGCTGGGTAGATGTGGGAGGGGATGCGGCTGCCCCATGGCACTGAGCCCTATCCCTCCCCTGTAGCGGGTACTTTTCAGAGCCGACACAAGCTGCACTGTGTGCGCTGGCCTTTGCCACAGTGCTGTGGCTGGCTCTCATCCTCACCATGCGCTCCATCCTGAAGCTGCTGCTCTCCTACCATGGTTGGATGTACGAGGCCCATGGCAAGATGTCCCACACCACCAAGGTCTGGCTGGTATGTGCCATGGCTAGGCCCAGGCAGGGGCCACAGAGAGGGGGCCATGGCTGGATACCTTCAGAGGATACTGGGCTATGTCAGGGGCTGGTAGATCCATGGACAGGGATGATGGGACATGGCCATGCATGGAGAGAGGTTGTCGGCCTCTGTCCTCCCCCTTGCTCTCTGCCCCACAAGTGAGTGGGATGAAGGGGCGGTTTCTGTGCTCTCTGGTGACTCCCCCACCACCTTTGTCCCTACCCCATAGGCACTAGTGAAGATCTTTGCTGGCCGCAAACCCATGCTGTACAGCTACCAGGCCTGTCTGCCACGCCTGCCCGTGCCCACCATCCATGACACCATGCAGCGGGTGAGCTATGGGTCACTGGGGTGAGGGGGGAGGGATCTGGGGCTGGAAGTCTCTGGGAAGGGGAGACTTGGGGCATGGCAGCTGGCACAGGGGTCCCCAGGAGCTGAAAGTTTGACAGGGAAGCCAAGGGTTGTGAGGAGCATCTGGGGGGCTAGAGGGTGCCCCCTGGACCTGGGTGGGCTGGAACCTGTGGTTGCTATGGTAAGAACCCCCACCCCAGATTGGGAGCACTAATGGGCTCCTGCCTCCAGGTCATATCCTCCCACCTTGGTGGCTTGTGATACCCTCCTCCCATCCCACACTCCTAGAATCCTTTTTGCCTTGGCCAAAGTGCCACCCCAAGGGGATTGTGGGAAGACTCTGACCACAATTCCTGGGTATTGGGTGCAGGTAGGGGGCTGGGGAAATGGGGATATGCCTCCACCTCCCAGCATCCATGGGGGGGCATTCCCAGGATGTGACCCCAGACTGCCTGCTGCCCCCCTTCCCTCCCAGTATCTGGAGTCTGTGCGGCCTCTGCTGTCAGACCTACAATTCCAGCGCATGGCAGCACTGGCCCGGGACTTTGAGCACTCGCTGGGGCCACGGCTCCAGTGGTACCTGAAGCTGAAATCCTGGTGGGCCTCCAACTATGTGAGTGATTCTGCCTTGACACTAGGGAGTATCATGCTGCAGGGAGCAGGGGAACATTAGGGAGCGCTGTGCTGGGGTATACAGGATGTTGGTGGTAGGGATGCTGTACTGTGGGTTGTAGGGCAGAGGGCATTCGAGAATGCTGTGCTGGGTTGCACAGGGTGTTGCTAGGGAGCACTGTGCAGGGCAGGGGGCATGAGGGGGCACTGTGCTGTAGGGACCAGGGGGACCAGGGGGTGCTGTGTTGGGATGCACAGAATGTTGGTGGTAGGGGGTGCTGTGTTGTGGGTTGCAGGGCAGGGAGCACTGGGGGTGCTGCACTGTGGGATACAGGGGGCACTATGGGGCGCTGTGCTGAGGTGCATGAAGTGTGTGGCACTAGGGGGCACCGTACTGGTGGGTGCAGGGCAGGGGGCACTAGGAGGCACTGTGCACAGAGTGCGTGACACTAGGGAAGGCTGTGTTGTGCTGTGCAGAGGGTGACATTAGGGGGCGCTATGCTGCAGTGGGCAGGGGGTTGGCAAGGGCTGCTCTAAGGGTCTCCCTCCCTGCAGGTGAGTGACTGGTGGGAGGAGTATGTCTACCTGCGGGGCCGGGGTCCTATCATGGTCAACAGCAACTACTATGCCATGGTGAGTCCCCAGGAAGGGTGAAGAGTTTACCTCATGCAGGGACTGGCCCTCAACTCAGCACTGCCCCACTCCCCTGCCTGCCCAGGCAGCCCCTGGCACAGGGCCTCAGCTGGGGGGGCCGCAATAGCTGCCTGTCCCCCAAAATCCAGGGGGGCACATCAGGGTCTCCCCTGTGACCGGGGCTGGCTATAGGGGGATCCCCCATGTCTGCCCCCCACACCCTGCTCTGAGGCCCTGGGGAAGGGGGAGGGGTATCTCCCATTCACCTGTGTCCCTCAACACCCCCTTGTCCCCCCAGGATTTCCTGTATGTCACTCCAACCCCAATCCCGGCAGCCCGTGCTGGCAATGCTGTCTACGCCATCCTGCTGTACCGGCGCCTTCTCAGCCAGGAGCAGATCAAGCCGGTGAGGGGGGCACTGGGCAGGGGCTGGGGGTATAACTGCTTGCCTACAGTTACATCAGGGAGGCTGTGTGGCAAGTGGGTGCTGGTGTCAGTGGGTGAGAGGAGCATGAGGCTTGGGGGAGGAGCCTGAGGTTTGGAGGTGGGGCTAGATGGGGCAGGAGGAGCTTGAAACTAGAGGTAGGAGGAGTCTGAGGCTGGGGGTAGGGTGAGGGGGTGGTAGGAGCCTGAGGTTTGGGGTGGGGCAAGAGGGGTGGGAGGAACCTGGGGTGTGGCCAGGGGTGGGGCCTATTCTGGGGGCTGTAGGTGGGACTAACATCCTTCTCACCGCTCATGGGGCAAAGGGGTGGGGACAGGGCTGATACTTGAGCTGTGGGGAGGAGCCTGATCCAGGGGGGTGGGGCAGTGGGAGGAGTCTGGCCCATGAGGGCATAGGGAGGACTGTATCCTTCCCTTCTCAAGTGTTTGGCACGGAGTTTCGCAGGATGCTTAACCCCTCTCTGTTTCCCTTCTCTCTCCTTATGGATGCCTCCTCTTCCTGGGCCCCCTATTTCCTTCCCCCCCACACACTCTGGGTCCCCTTCCTGTCCCTCCAACCCTTCCTGGGTTTGCGGGTGCAGCTCATGGTGCCTGGCACTTTGATCCCTCTCTGCACTGCCCAGTGGGATCGGGTCTTTAACACCACGCGACTGCCAGGGGAGGGGCAGGGTGAGTGCCAGAGTCCCCCATCTTTGCTGGGGAACAACAGGAACTTCCCCCAATCTCCCTCCTAGGCCTGTTGAAAGGAAACCCCAGAAGGGAGGAAGGAGGACCCATGAACTATAGAATGTAGGCCCATTAGTCTTACCTCAGTCCTGGGGAAGCTGTTTGAGAAAATTATCCAGGAGCACATCTGCAAGGGACCAGCAGGAGAGATTATGCTTAGGGGCAACCAACATGGGTTCATTAGGAGCAGGTCCTGTCAGACCAGCCTGGTTGCCTTTTACAACCAGGTCACAAAATCCTTGGACACAGGTGTCATGGTGGATACAGTCTTTCTGGACTTTAGGAAGGCCTTCGACACTGTCTCTCACCCCATTCTCATTAAAAAATTAGGTGACTCTGGTGTTGATGCCTACACAGCCAGATGGGTTGCAAATTGACTAGAGGGCCACACCCAGAGGGTGGTGGTGGACAGGTCATTTTCGACCTGGAGGGATGTGGGCAGTGGGGTTCCCCAGGGTTTGGTCTTTGGGCCTGCGCTGTTGAACATCTTGATCAGCAACTTAGACAAGGGGGTGAAAAGCACCTTGTTCAAATTTGCGGATGACACTAAGATGTAGGGAGAGGTGGGCATGATAGAAAGGAGGGACAGGCTACAGCTAGGTTTGGACAGGTTACAGGGGTGGATGGATGAGAATAGGCTGGGTTTCAATATAGGCAAGTGCACAGTATTAGACCTGGGGAGAAAGAACTAGCAGCATACCTATGGGCTGGGGAACCCCCTTCTCGTTAGCACAGAGAGGCAGAAAAGGTCTTGGAGTCATTGATTCCAAGATGAACATGAGGCGCCAGTATGAGGACACAGTCAGGAAGGCTAACTGCACCTTGTTGTGCATCCACAGATGCATCACAAGCAGGCCCAAGGAGGTGATCCTCCCACTCTGTGCGACATTGGTGCGGGTCCAGTTGGAGTACTGCGTCCAGTTCTGGGCGCCACACTTCAGGAGGGATGTGAACAGCATTGAGAGGGTCCAGAGGAGGGCCACTCGCATGGTCAGGGGGCAGCAGGGCAGGCCCTACGAAGAGAGGCTATGGGACCTGAATCTGTTCAGCCTTCACAAGAGAAAGCTGAGAGGGGATCTGGTGGCTGCCTATAAACTTACCAGGGGGGACCTGCTGGGAATACAGCGTCCATGTTCCCCCGTGCACTACCAGGAGTAGCTAGGAAAAATGGCTACAAGTTGATTGAGAGTAGATTCAGGCTAGACATCAGGAGGCACTACTTAACAGTTAGGGTGGCTAGGATCTGGAACTGACTTCCTAGGGAAGTAGTGCTCGCTCCTACCCTGGGGGTCTTCAAAAGGATTTTAGACAATCACCTGGCTGGGGTCGTTTGACCCCAGCATTTTTTCTCCCATGGCAGGGGGTCGGACTTGATGATCTGCTCAGGTCCCTTCTGACCCTACCAACTATGAAACTGTGAAATCTTGGGTCCGGGGTCTCCTTTGCTCCCAGCTCTGACCTACCTTCTAGATCCCTCCCTTTGTTTCAGGGTTAGAGCAGCCCCCAAGCAAGAAGGTTGGGCAGGGGGCCATGCTTTGGGGGCTGGGGTCTCCGTGGGGCTGCCTTTTATAGTCTGCATGCCTCACCCCAGCCTGGTGTAGGGCAGGGGGCTGTGTTTTCAAGGTGAGCTCTGAGCTGCTGAATTTTCCCCTTCCCCCCTTGCACCCAGTTTGGGTGGAGAGTTTCTGCTTTTGTGGTGACTTGGGGGCACTCAGCAGGGGTCTCTCCTGACTTTCTACCCCCTTCCCTCTCTCTCTATCCCCATTCTCCACCCTGGTGACACTCCCTCCCTCCCAGCTGATGATTCAGGGCACCCTCCCCCTGTGCTCTGCTCAGTATGAGCGCATGTTTGGCACCACCCGCATCCCAGGACTGGAGGCAGGTAGGGGACCCCCTCACCCACACAATTCCTTTCCAGAGACTGTGGGGTTATAGCCCACTGACCCCTACCCCTATGCCCAGGGCTAGCTGCAGAATGGATCAGCTAATATCCCACTGATCCCCCACCTTCCATGACAGGGGACCCAGACTAAGGACCTGCAGGAGCCAGGAACCCCAGGGGGGCAGATCTTGGGGTGATCTGGAGGTTGGGGGGACCCAAAGGGAGGGAAACATAAGTCACCCCAACCCTCTCCCTTGTGCTGGGGTGGACTTGGCAGTGGGCTAGTGGGGTGGGGTACACCCTGCAGAGGGGCTCTCTTTGGTCATGGGGTGGAAGAGAGGTATCTGTCCATGAAGGGTAGGGGGTGTCCATCTGTGTTCAGGATTGGAGGAATGTCCCTTTTTGTAGGGGGTGGTCCCCATCCATGGGGAAGATGGAGGGTGTCACCATTCATGGGAGCAGGGGGGCCTTGTTTGTGAGGTATGAGTGGTGGGGAGGGGTGTCCCTTTCCATGGGGTCTGGGAATAGGAGGAGGTCCCTTGTGCTTGGGGGAAGTGTGGAGTCTCTCCATCTAGCAGGAGGCCCTGTTGGTGGGGTAGGAGTGGGGAGAGAGGCATCCCTATCCACGGAGCATGGGTGGGGGGAGAGGATCCCCGCCCATGGAGAGGGGGGCATGGAGGGTATACCCCCTTGCCTTGCCCTGCCCCCACCCCCTGGCTCTCCCCTCCCCTCCCCTCCCCTCCCCAGACCGCATCCAGCATGTGAGCGACAGCAAGCACATCGCAGTGCTCCACGCCGGCCGCTTCTATCGGCTTAGGTTGTACCATAGCGGACGGCTCCTCAGGCCCCGCGAGCTCCAGGCTCAGTTCCAGCGCATCTTGGATGACCCCACGCCCCCTGTGCCTGGAGAGGAACACCTGGCTGCCCTGACAGCTGGGGACAGGTACATGGGGAGGGACAGGGGGCAGGTAGAGATATGGAGCAAGACATGGTGGGAGGGGGGGCAGGAGGGGCTGTGACCTGGGGAGGGAGGGGCCGGGGAGTACTTGGTGACTGGGAGGGTCCAAAGGGGACTCACATGGGACTTGAGATGTGGATGACCTGGGGGGAAGGGAAGGGAGGTGGCCTCTGATGCCTGACCTCTCCCTCACAAATGCTACAGGGAGCCCTGGGCTCGGGCCCGCCGGACCTATTTTGGGTCAGGGAAGAACCAGCAGTCACTGGAGGCTGTGGAACGAGCTGCTTTCTTTGTCACCCTGGACACAACTGAGCAGGGGCTGACAGGGCCTGACCCAGGCCGAGCGCTGGACCGCTATGCCAAGGCTCTTCTTCATGGGCAGTGCCATGACAGGTAAGTTTGATCCCTGACCTGTGACCCCCATTCACCATGGGCAGTGCTATGGCAGGTGGGTTTGACCTCCAACCCCAATCCACCATACCAAGACATTGATGCATGGGTAGGGGCCCATGGCAAGCAGATCCGACCCCCTGACCTTATCTACCACAAGCAGCGCCACAACCGGAGCAGCAGGGTAGGGGTCTGACTCCTTCCTGACCTTTGGTCCCCATCTACCACAGATAGTGCTATGACAGGCAAACCTGACTCCCATCCATCATGCCAAGGTGCTGATGCATGGGCAGGATCATGACATGTGACCTGACTCCTGGGCAGGGCCATGACAAACAGGGGCAATCCATGACCCCCACAGGAACTTCTAGCCCCACCCTGGAAGTGCTTTGCCTTCCCTCTTCCTTCCACCTCAGCCCCCTGCAGTAGTCTCACAGCCCCCAAACCCCCTTACAAAGATGGGGGCTGCTGCTGGGTGATCCCCCAGATGCACTGTATCTCCCAAGCCAACTGCCATATGGGGACCCCTCCCTCCCCCAGGGACCCCAGTCTCCATCCCCAGTCATTTGGGCATGTTGTGGGGCTGTTAGGTCCTGCCTTCCAGTGGTGCGAGGAGGCAGCATCAGGCTCCGTCCCCGCCTAGTTCTCACCTACATATTGCCTTCCCTCCCCTCCACAGGTGGTTTGATAAATCCTTCTCTTTGATCATCTTCCGCAACGGGAAACTCGGAATTAATGCTGAGCATTCCTGGGCTGATGCCCCCATCGTGGGCCACCTCTTTGAGGTACCAGCAGCCCAGACACCTGGGTCCCACTCTGGGTGGGGAGGGGGGTCTGGTGAACTGGGTGGGGGTAGAGGGAACAAGGTCACCTGATTTCTGTCCTATCTCTGGGAGGGGTCTAGTGGATGAGAACAGTGGGGGCTGGGAGCTTAGATGCCTGGGTTCCCTGCCTGCTGCTGGCTGTCCAGTGCCCATCTCTGATTGATAGCAAGGATTAATTCCTGTTGTGGGGTGGGGAGGGTGTCTAAGAAGTCAGGACACCTGGGTTCTCTCCTAGCTCTCAGGGTCTGGGGGATCAGAGCAAGGGAGCTGGGAGCCAGGACTCCTGGGTTCTATCCTGGCTCTGGGAAGTGAGTGGAGTCTGGTGGGTTATAGCAGGGGGGTGGCAGTCAGGATGCCTGAGTCCTCAGCTCATTGTCTCCCCTGTCTCGCCCCACCCAAACCCCTGCAGTATATGCTGGCCACAGATGCCTTCCAGCTGGGCTATGACATGAATGGTTACTGCAAGGGGGAGATGGACCCTGACATCCCACCCCCTCAGAAACTGCAGTGGGAGATCCCTGAGGAGGTGAGAGCTGGGAAAGAGTCTGGCCCATGAGGGCCTGAGGCACACCTGGAGGGTGATGAAGCTAGAAGGTGGGACCAGGGGCGTGGACAGAGCCTGTAAGGGAGGGTCATTACAGGCATTTGGGGCAACAGTGACATCAGTAAGGGGTGGGGTGGGGTGGAGCATGCAGGTGGCAGCAATGGTGGTGTCACAGAAGGGGGTTGGGCTAGTAGCATGAACTCGGGATGTGGGGCCTGTGGGGGTGGAATCAGGCCACAAGGGGTGGGGCCTGTGGAGGGGGCGGGGCCACTAGGACAAGCTATGTGAGTGGGGCCCCTTTTGGGGGTCTCTGCCACACTGGGCAAAGGAAGGGCTGTGGGGAGGGCACTCTACGTCTCATAACATTTACCCTTCTTTCCTGCCTGCCCTCCAAGTGCCAGCAGGTGATCCAGGGATCCCTGAGGGTGGCCCGGGCCCTGGCAGACGACATTGACTTCCACACCTTCCCCTTCAAGCAGTTCGGGAAGGGGCTCATCAAGAAGTGCCATACCAGCCCCGATGCCTTCATCCAGATCGCCATCCAACTGGCACACTACCGGGTACAACTCTTCCCCAGAGCTGGCTGCATATCAGCAACCTGGCAGGGATCCCTGTAAACCAGGGGCAGGCAAAATGGCTGGATCTGGCCCATAGAGGGACTTTATCAGGCATGTAGTTGGTCCCTTAGTACTACCTGGTCCAGACGCTGTCTGGCCCATGGTGCGTCCTGCCACCCCTGGGTGCACAGCAGGGCTGTGGCAGCTTCACAGCTGGACTCTGGCCTCATGGGGATGGGCAGGAACCTGTATGCACAGCCCTGGCCCTGGCCCAACTCGTCCTGCACCCACTCCAGACCAGAACCAACCACAGCAGACCAGCTCTGGACCAGCTGGGACCTGTGTGCACAGACCCAACATCATCCCACTCTGGACCTGCCTGCCCAAGATGAGTGGCAGTGGCAGTTGGGCACAACCTGCTGATGGGCTGGGGTGAAAAGAGGTTGACTCCCTCTTGGTTCTGCCAGGACCTTCTTGCAGCAACTGCCTGGACCCTGCTGCTGCCCTGCAGCTCTTCTCCAGCGCCACCTCCAGGCCACCCAGCAGGGCAGTGGTGGCAGAGGAGAGGGGCCACAGGGTGCAAGAGGTGCAGGGCAGGCTGGGGTTGGTGCTGTGCATGTGGGTCCCAGCTGGTCTGCTCCAGCTAGGGTGAATCAAAAGTAGGGGTGGGGTGGGGTGAGGCAGGGCCAGGATTGTATGGTCAGCTGCTGGTGGCAGTGAGGAGCTACAGGGCACATGGGCTCTGGGCTGTTGAGAGGTGGGAAGTGCTGACTGGCCTGTGATAGCTCTCTAAAACTGCCATTGTGGTCTGCTGGCCCTCTTTGCATCAAGCGAGGGGTCCGTGCAGAGATGCAAAACCAACACCCCCCACCCTCCCAAGCATCTCACCCCAGAGATGGCTGCATCTTGGCTAAGGGGTTCTACTATAAGCAGCTCTCCCAGTCTGCTCCACCCCAGAGGCAACTGCATCTCAGCACTGAAGCAGGGAAGTCCCTGTCTAACCAGTCCTGTACCATGTGCTGCACCCCAGAAGTGGTTGCATTGCAGCACCAGGCAAGGGGGCCATGCTTAAATTGCCTATTCACATGTGCCTCACCCCAGAGCTGGCTGCATCTCATCACCAGTGAGCTTATAACAACCCCCCTCCTCTCACATACACCCCACTGGAGACAGCTGCATCTCAATGCCAGGCAAGGGGTCTGTGCATCAACCAGGCCCTCCAATATGTCTCACCCCAGAGCTAGCTGCATCTTGGCGCTGGGCAAGGTGTCCTGGTATAAGTAGCACCCCACAACAAGCCCCATCCCAGAGGCAGCTGTGTTTCAGCACCAGGCGAGGGCTTCATGCATCAACCAGCCCCTCCAACCTACCTCTCCCCAGAGCTGGCTGCATCTTGGCATTGTGTTGATACAACATAGAGGAGTTAGACTGGAAGGGACCTCCCCTTACCCGAGTCAGGATCAGCCCTAGCCAAACCATTCACTACAAATCCATCATACAATCTCTTAGTAAAACTACCATCAATCCTGACACAAGACATCACACCCAGATCTGCTGGAAAAGGTTGTTCATACATACTTAAAAGGTCCCAGGTAGAGGCCACACTTCCTACTACAGATGAAGGCAAAACTCCCTCCCCCAGTCTGACTATGGAGTAAAATTCCATCCTGCCCCCAACTGTGGTGATTGGTCTGGCCCTGAGCAGAGGGGCAAAACCCGGTAGTGAGGAACTTTGGTCCCAGCAGGAGCATTAGCACAGCCCAGACCCAATCCCTTGCTTTGGCTGCAGCCAATATGCAATGCTTCTAAGGGAGGCTTAAAAACACCCTGGCACATGTAATAGAAAGGGGGAAAGGGCATCCAGGAAAGCCCAGAAGCCTGGGAAATCCCTGTAGCAGAACACAGGCAGAGCTACACCTAAATCATCCCTGACCAGTGCCTGTCCTGCCTCTTAAACACCAGCAATGCTGAGTGCGCAGCTTCCCTAGGCATCTATTCCACTGCCACACTGCTCTAGCTTAGAAGAATTCAGGGGTCTTAGTATAAGCAGGTCCCCCCATCCCTCCCACACCTCCAGGACAAGGGGAAGTTCTGCCTGACCTATGAGGCCTCCATGACCAGGCTGTTCCGTGAGGGCCGCACCGAGACTGTCCGCTCCTGCTCCATCGAGTCCTGCAGCTTTGTCAGGGCCATGATGGACCCAGCACAAACCGTGAGTCTGGGGTGGGGTCTGCAGACTGGGTGCTGGGGGAAATGAAGGAGGTACTTGGGAAGAATGCAGTACCCCTTCTACAAGGCCCTGTGGGGGTAGGGTGCATGAGCTCTGACCCCCTCTTCCCTCCATTCCCCGCTGCCAGCCCCAGCAACGCCTGGCTCTGTTCCGGGTAGCAGCTGAGAAGCATCAGGCCTTGTACCGCCGGGCCATGACGGGTGCCGGCATTGACCGACACCTCTTCTGCCTCTACGTGGTCTCCAAGTACTTGGGGGTGGACTCTCCCTTCCTTAAGGAGGTGCGGGGTTGAGGGGCCAGTCTCAGCAGCAGAACTTGGCTAGGCAGGGAGGGGGCAGGCCCTCAAGGACAGGGATGGAGTCTCATGGAGGGGCAGGGCATGGGCAGGTCTCAGAACCCAGGTTGTGGGTGGGCCTGGAGTGGGGAGAAGGGGTGATTTCTCCAGGTAGGCTTGGCTTGGCATCCTGGGGTGGGGCAGATCCCAGGGCAGGATGGGGACCCATCCTGGAGAGGGGGTGGGGCTTGGGGAAGAGGAGGGGCAGTCCCTGGAATGGGTGTGGCTTGGGAGATTGGGGGTGAGGCTAAATGCAGTTGGGGATCCCAGGAGGGGGTGGGGGAGGTTTGAGGGTGGGTTGAATTAGGGGGCAGGGCTTATATTGCTGCCTGTCTGGAGGTGGCAGCAGGGTGACAGGCAGGGAAGGAGGAGCCTAAAAGGGAGGGAACCCTCTACCCACAACCCCTCCCACCCCTTCAGGTCCTGGCAGAGCCCTGGGGACTCTCCACCAGCCAGACCCCTGTCCAGCAGATTGAGCTCTTCGACCTCAAGAAGCACCCTGACTACATTTCCTGTGGGGGTGGATTTGGGCCGGTGAGTGCCTGGACACCCAGGTTCCAGCCTGGGGTCAGGGATGCCAGGGGCTTTAGCCAGGAGCTCAGATACCTTGGTTCTGTCACCATTCTAATGGGAGGTGTTTAGTGGATCAGAGCAAAGGGGAGCTGGGAGCTAGGACACCTAAGTTGTCTTCCAGTATTGGTGGGAGGCAGGGGGTGTGGGCTGTAGTGGTGTCAGAGCAAGGAGGAGCTGGCATCTAGGATTCCTGGGTTTTTTACCAGATCTGAGAGCAGTCATGGGAAGGTTGAGCAGCCAGAATACCTGGGTTCCACTCCCACCTCCCTGCCCTCCCCCCACCCTTGCAGGTGGATGACAATGGCTATGGCGTTTCCTACATCATCATTGGTGAGGACCTGCTCACCTTCCATGTGTCCTGCAAGATCTCTAGCCCCCAGACGGTGAGTGGCTCATCTGTCCTGTCTGTCTCTTCCCCACCCCCCTGCAATCCAGACTAACTTGTGCCCTCTCCCACTCTTCCAGGATGCTCACCGCTTTGGGGCACACATCCGCTCTGCCCTGCTGGACCTTCTGGCGCTGTTCAGTCTAGGCCCAAAGTAGCTGCAGAACCTGTCCCCCTCCCCCTGCAAC
Organism: Caiman crocodilus; assembly: GCA_030014935.1. Classification (NCBI taxonomy): domain Eukaryota; kingdom Metazoa; phylum Chordata; order Crocodylia; family Alligatoridae; genus Caiman; species Caiman crocodilus. The sequence continues at coordinate 113,096,308 of JAGPOW010000304.1, read as the reverse complement.
TCCCAGCACGCCAATAAACCCATGGGAGTTTATGCCTCTGTGTCATATCCTGTAGGGTGATGGGGGAACAGGGCCCTGCCCTGGGGATCTCTAGGGTGACTGCTCAGGGGATGACTGCACTGGCCACAAATGGGGCCCCCCACGGGAGGGTTAAATGCCTTGGCTGTGGGGGTCAGATCCTTGCAATCAGGGACTGCTGATTGACCTTTCTGTGGCCCCCCCCCCCCCAAAAAAAAAAAAAAAAAAGGAGATTCCAGTCATTTTAGCCTTGGGGAGCCTACTGCGGGGAGCAGGACCCCATTCCCCTTGCTGTGGGGTGAGAAGATGGGGCAGGGGGATGATCAGGGTTAGCCTGATCCCCAGATACCCTCCCAGGTCTGGGATAGAACCCAGGCATCCTAGCTCCCAACCCCACCAGGGGGTGCTGTGGTGGAGGGAGTAGCCCAAGACCCATTGTGCCCCCGCTCCCCCTTGTTGCTGTTTGTTTCTGTGTCTGTTTTGGGGACAGGATAGTTTAGGGGTGGTGTGTGGAGGAGGGAGCAGTTGTGTGTATGTCTTTGTGTGTGTGTGCGCACGTGTGTTTCCCCGCCCCCCCTCACAGGGGAAGGGGACCAGCCCCACCCACCATGGCAGGGTGGGACGGAGAACAGAGGGGTTTGTTGCCAATGCTGACAAGCTGACAAACAATAAAGTGTCCCAATTGCACCAGGCCGGTGGTTTCTCTTGGAGGGGGAGATGGGGTGATAGCTGAAGAAACTTTTCCCAGTGCTGTGAGCTTCCCCCCCCCGCCACTGTTCTTATGTAGCAGGACATAATGGGGAATGGATGATGTGTGGGGGAATTGGCGAAGGAGTGTTGTCAAGGGGCTGATGGGGGCATGGCTGGGGGGCTGAGGGAGAAGCAGTGTTGGGAGAGGGAAGAGGGGTGTCAGGCTGCTAAGGAACCAGGGGAGAGGCACAATGTTGGTGGGGAGGTGATGGGGCCTGAAGGTGGGATTTTCTCTGTTGCTCAGCCCCGAGACCTGCCCCCCCATGACAAGGTCAGGACAGCAACTCTTTGAAGCATCCCTGTCACCCCCAGCCAGGGGCTTCACCCCCAAGTCAACTCCCCACCTGCTGCCCTCACCCCAAAGAGGCACAAGCAAGGGTATGGTGCCCAAGGCTTTACTGGAGGCTGTGGTTTTCCCTGCTGCAGGGCTTGGGGGACACCAGGGGGGATCCCTCTGCTGACAGCTGGGCCTGCAGGGAGCTGAGCTGTGTGTGCAGGGGGTCCAGGCTGAGGGGCTTCTCCCTATGGGGCAGAAGGTAGGTTAGATCCAAACCTAGAGCAATGCCCCTCACCCCATGTACCTGCCTGGGCTGGCACAGTGCCCCTCCACAGTTCTGCTGGTACCTCACACTCCCAACCTGCAGCCTGCTGCCCTGCCCAGCCAGTGCTCCACACTCCTAATTTCCAGCTCCCTGCCCCCCATCCCTGCTCCCCTTTACTCTGACCAGCAGCCCCCTGCCCTGCCAGTGCCCCTCACTCACTGGGGGCTGATCCAGGCCTGCTCCAGGTAGGTCTTGGCTCTCAGGGCCTCATCCTGGGCCAGACGCAGGCTGGAATTCAGTGTCTCCACCTGGGTATGGGTCTCTAGAGCCTCCTGCTCCAGGTCCTGGGGGGGGAAGGAAGGAGCGAGTTGTCACACGGGGGGCAGGAAGCAGCTGGGTGGAGTGAGAGGGGAAGTCAAGTGGCAGGGTCCTAGATCTGAGGTTGGGGAGGGTCTTCACCTGAGGAGGGGGCTGGGTGGCAGGCAGGGGGTCTCAGGAGGGGAGTGGAGGGCCCTGGTGAGAGTGATTTCTGCTCTTGCCAGGCCCCTTCACTTGAGGAGGTGGTACAAGGGGGAAAGGACAGAGGCTTGGGGGGTTCCCCTACACTACCAGTATCTTGCTGTGCAGCCTCTGGCAGGAAGGGCAGGATGTCTGGGTGCCCTCGTGTTGCTTCAGCTTCTCCAGCACAGGTGCCACCGCATGCTCCACCATCTGCCGCAAGCTCTCCATGATGGCACAGCCCTGGCTGGGGGTGGTGAGGGGAAAGAATCAGATACAGCTCTACCAGTGCCCTCCACTCCCAAACCACAGCCCCCTGCTTCCCCATCCCACCAAGCCCTGCCAATGCACTTCACTCCTGGACCAGTAGCCCCCTTCACCACCCTCCCAGCCCCACTGGTGCCCCTCACTCCTGACCCACACTCAATGCACCATGCTCTCCCCACCTGGCACAGGCACCGGTGGCTCTGCTGGGCACCTCCAGGCCTCTGAGGGTGCCCAGCTGCCAGGAGAGGTCCTCCAGTAGGGGCTTGATCTGCCTCAGCTCCTCTAGGTCAGACTGGAGCTGAGTGAGAGATAGCACCGTGCACTTTGCCCTGCAGGGGTGGGGTGAGGAGTAAGCCCAGAAGTCAGCTCTCCCTCTGTGTCCCTCAGCCCCAGCCAGACAGGCAGCTGCTCTGGGCGTGAGCACAGGAGCCTGAGTTTGCAAACAGCCTAACCCAATTGCTGCAAAGGGGATAGGGAGGGGATGGCAAGGGTTTGGACATGGGTGCATAGTAGGTGGTGTTATGGGGGAGAGAGGAAGGGGCCTCTAGAGGGTGTGGGGGTCCAGTGTGTTGGGGGAAGGGTGGTCTTCAGGCATTGGGGCATAGAAGGGGTACAGAGGAGCTGTGAGCATGAGGTGCAAGGGGGATGGGAAATGGAGTGGGTGTGGGGGAGCTGTGGGTAGGGGGTGCAGGGAGGATGAGGCAGGGACCCAGGGCACAGGTGAGGGAGGTCCAAGTGGGGGTTGAGGGGCAGGTACCTACATGGTGGAGGCTTCGTCCAGCTGCCCCTGCAGGCATTGACTCTGTTCTTGCCAGTCACACTCCCACCGGGCCCGCAGCTGCTCCAGCCACTTCAGCAGCCCCAGGCTGGGGACAAGGGTCTGTCAAGCGGGGCTGGGCTGGCAGGGACCCCCATTCTATTCCCTGCCCTGCCCCTCCTATAGCAGCCAAGCACAGGTCAGAGGGGGGCTGGGCTGGAAGAAGGACCCCTCAGCCCAAGAGCTACAGATTGGGGACCCCTCCACACCAAGGCCCCCTCCAAGGGGCAGGGAGTAGAAAGGGGATGGGAGTAGAAGGGGGCCCCCCAGCCTGGAGCAAGGGCAGGGAAGTGATCACCCCGGCAATATGTCTCCATGAACCCCTCCCCCTGGCTGCCCTATGCCCTGCTGCCCCCGGCACCTGCTCTCCAGCTGCAGCCCTTCTAGTCTCGTGTCCCAGGTCCTTGCTGGCACCTCCTGCATGCTATTGAGGGCCTCAGTGGTGCTGCCTTCCTCATTCTCTTCATCTTCCCGTGTCCCAGGGCAGACTTGGGCAGCCAGGCTGCCCCCTGTCACCTCCAGGAAGGGCTTGGGGATACCCAGTGCCTCTGAATTCGGCCAGCTCAGGTCCCCACCCTGTGCCTGGCGCTGCAGTGAGCGCAGCTTCTCCTAGGCAGGGAACCAGCACTATGAGCTTTCCCCACCCAACAGTGCCCCTGGGGTGTGGACTTCTCCAATGCTGCAAGCTTCCCCCCAGCAGTCCCCTTAGACCTGCTCTCACCTCCAGCAGCACTGAGTTCTTCTTGAGCAGGTTGGTTTTGATCTCAGCATCTTCCATTGACTGGCTCACCTTCCGGCAGCTCTCCTGTGGGGGGGCAGAGGGGCAGCAGCTGGCAGAAGCCCCCAGCTGGATGCAGCACCCCCATCTGTAGCTACCTGCCCTGCACTGCAATGCCTCCAATGGGCAGCCATGGCAGCATAGGCCACCCCATACCTGCAACCGTGTGCAGTGCTCCTCCAGGTCTTCCGCCTCCCTACGTCGCCGCTCCAGGTTCTCACATAGCATGGAGCACTCGCTCTGAGGGGTGGGGAAGAAGAGTGAGGGGGCCAGATTTGATGCTTCCTGCCCCAGAGGGAGTGAGGGGGAAGGGGTAGGGGAGAGGTGGGGTAGGATTCTGGCTTGGGATGGGGCCCCCAGGGAGGGAGAGAGTGGGGGGGCAGGGAAGGGGTTGTGGGCTCCCAGTGGTACAGTCCCATAGGCAGGGATACACCTGGGGATGATCAGCCCCCTGGGGGTATCAGGGGGTGCAGGTAGGTCCTGGTAGACGTGAGGGTTGGGTGAGGGAGGAGGCTTGCAAGGGGCACAGACCTGCAGGCTCTGGACTCGCCTGTTGACACGGGATGCTCGCTCCTTGAGACTGGTGACCGAATCCTTGGCACGAACCAGGCCATTGGTCTCCATGTCCTGTGGGAAATTGGAAGGGGGCTGGATCCCTATGTGGAGTCCTCCTCCTTCTGCCTGGGGCCCCAGCATGGAGGCCCCTTGCCTACCCCCTGCAAAGAGTTCCCTTCATAGATGCCACTAGGAGATCCCCCAGCACATCCCTGCTCCCCCTGCAAAGACCCCCTCAGAAGATTCTCCCCTTCTTCAGAGAACCCCATATCCAGACCTCCCTGCTGGCATCCCGCTCTTCAGGAGCCCCCATGACAAGGGCAGTTTTGGGGCTCCCTAGAGCAGGGGGAAGGGGAAGGAGCAGGGGAGGGGAAGAGGCCAGGCCTTCCCCTCACCACTGGGGTGGGGGCATCAGTGTCATCCTCAGAGCCAGCAGGGTCTGGTGGGTGCAATGGACTGCGGGAGGGGCTGTCGTCCGTGGACTCAGTGGAGTCATCACGCTCCCCGTCTGTCAGGTTCAGCAGTGACACATTGGTGCAGGCTGATGAGCGCTTCAGGTTGAGGCGGCTGGGAGGGCCCTTTCTGGCCAGGGGTGGCTCCACCCTGGGTGGGGAGAAGATGGTGGTTAGTTATGTTGCCTGCTCCCCAGCCACACCAAGACTGGTGCCAGGAGAACTGGGAACCCAGGTGTCTGGGCTCCAAGCTCTGTTCCCTATTAGATCCTGATCCCTGCCAGAGCTGAGAAGGGCCCTAGGCATTTGGGTTCCCAGCTCCTTCCCTGCTCAATCCTAATCCCTCCCAGAGCTGGGACAGAAACTAGGCATCCAGGGTTTGAGCCCTGTCCCTGCTGCATCCCCATCCCTCTCAGATTCCAGTTCCTTCCAGATCCCAGTCCCTCCCAGAGCTGAGATGGAACCCAGGCAGCTGGGCTCCCAGCCTGTCCCTCCAAGCAGGTGTCTGGTCTCTGGGCCTGTCCCTCCAAACTGGCACAGAACCCAGGCATCCCAGGACCATATTCTAACCTGGGCACAACTCCACCCCACCTCACCCATGAAAGGACACCGCCTTCTTCTTCTTGAGCAGGTCCTTGGTGCCAGCCTTGCCCAGCAGGTCCCTGGCACTCTGGGCCTGAGTCTCTGCCCCAGAGGGCGGGTCCCCAGCCTCATTGATTTCCTTCGACTGCCAGATGGTTTTCACTACCACATAGGCCATGGTGCTGCAGAGGGAGGGGCAGCTTCCTTATGCAAAGGGCTACCTTCCTCCCTCTGGGCTCTCCTCTTGCAAAGCCTGAGGACTTGTGTGATGGGCGCAGTCCTTGTGCGAGGTGCAGAGTCCTTGTGTGAAGGGTGTCACTAGCCCAAGGGCCCCATGTGAGAGATGGGATCTGGTCCTGACCCCAGGTAGGGGAGAGGGAGCAGGGATTCTCCTGCCATGACTTCACAAGTGTCACCCTGGGATACAACAGTCACCTCACCCCATGACCTCTGACATCAGGATTCTGTGAGATCACAAAGGGTCTTAAAGGGACATGGGCAGCAGCTTATAGAGTTGAGCTGGCCAGTGGGGGTGCGCCACTGCCCTCCCAGAGCTGGGATGGAATCCAGGCATCTGGTGTGAATTCATAGCCTGGCCCCTGCAGGATGGGTGTCACCCTGGCATGGGCTGGCTCCAGTACGGGTTTAGTCTGGTAAGGGGAGCTGGGGCAGCGGTGCTGGAGGGGAGCAGATGCTGGGTGTGCAAGTGGCAGGGGTCACATCACAGAGAAGGGCAGTACATGGCTCTGGGCAAGGTCAGGCCGGGTGTACCCTGCAGGGCAGGGGTTTTGCAACCTTCCGGCTCATCTATACTCCTGGAGCTGCAGGGAGGGAAAAGAGGAAGCAAAACCAGTGTAAAATACGGGGGAGGTGGAGGGAACACAGGCCCATCTCACCACCCTCCTAGAGCTCGGAAAGAACCCAGCTGTCCTGGCTCGCAGACCCCTGTTCTAACCACTTAACCCCACTCCCTTCCCACAAGTGGGAGAAAACTCAGTTAATCTAACTCCAAGCCCCGCCCACCCAGATGTTGGCTTGGCAGCACCCTCAACCCCCATTAGTGTTCCCCCACCCCGGAACTGCAGGCCCCAACCCTCCAATCCCCAGCCAGAATCCTGGCAGCTTCTCGCCAATCAGCGAACGAGGCCTTCAATACTCTCGGGCCTATCCCATGGCGGGAGAATGGGAGATGCCAATAGGGATGGAGAAGAGGCGGGACTACCATCTGAGCGACAGGCAGGTGATTGAATGAGTTGGGCGGAAAGGCGGAACCTGGCCATGAGGGATCATTGCGGCCCGCTCCGAGGGGGAGGGTCTAATGTAGATGGACTGTCCGGCCAGCCAATAGTGTGGACGTGTAGTGACTGATATTCCCTAAGGCCTAACAGCAACGAAGAAGAGGTGGGGCTCGCCTGAATTTACGAATATCCCCCCAATGCCCCTCCAGGCGACCAATGGATTAAACCCGTAGGCCGTCACTCGGTCAGCCCAACCAATAAATACTGACGTAGGGCGGGGCTAATGAGGAGCGGTCAATGAGAAAACACATGGGGCGGGTCTTCCTTTGAGTAACGGCACCCCTTACCACTGAGAGCGGAACCCGCGGTGGGCGGAACCAATAGGCTGGGGAAGGGGGTGGGCCGCGCTTGGAGTGACATGGAGGCTGCCCAATAGGAGGTGGGCGAGTGGGGCGGAGTGACATGGGCAACGGCCAATGGTGGTAGCGCGGGGGTGCGGGCGGGGCCGGGCCGCATCCGGACGGGGGAGCGGGTCGTTGGGCCGGGCCGGTCGGGGCTGCTGTTGCGATGCCGGCCGTGTCCAAGGGCGATGGGATGCGCGGCCTGGCCGTTTTCATCTCCGACATCCGCAACTGTGAGCTGGCGCCGTCCCCGCCCCGCGCTGCCCCTGTGGATCCAGGCCGGGCCCCGCCGCCCGTCCCCTCCCCCTCCTCCTCCTGCCCCTTGGGACGGGAAGTGGCTCTTGGCGGAGTCTGTCTAGCCTTGGCATGTGCGTGTGTGAGGTGCGTGTGTGGTATGGTATGTGTCCGTGTCCGTGCGGTGTGAGTGTGTGTGGGGGGCTTGGTCTTCCTTGGCTCCCTCCCCCAGGCTATTATTTCCGGCTGTACCCACTCGACCCCCTCCTTTGCCCCCCAGAGCTCTCTCTTCCTGCTCCTGCACGGTTGTTCACCAGGTCTCTGTCCTCCCCACCGCAATCTGTGCCCTGAGGTGGCTCCTGGATTGGTCCCATCCCCCCCTTCACAGTTCCGGGCTGAGTACCATTGGAAAAATTCCCCTCCCTTCCTTGCATCCCTTCCCTTCCTCACCCCCACAAGACACCAGTGTTGGCAGCCAGCGGTGGGCAGGTCCCTAGCTTAGTCCAGCTGCAGTGGGGTGCCCCCTTTCATGCACTCTTTCCCTCCTCCCCCTCGGCTCCCCCTCCAAACCCCTGTCCCTGCCCGTTGGGACAGAAAGTGGCTCTTGACTGTGTCTGTCCAGCAGCTGGTGCACGGGGGGTGGGGATCAGGGTGTCTTTCACAGAGGAGGGACCTTGGCTAGTTCCTCCAGACCGTTATTTTCCTAGGCTGTCCCTACCTGATCCTCTTCCTCTTCCCAGCGCCAAGGATCAAGGCAGTCCCAACTCTTTGCCCAAAGCCGCTTTCTAGAGCAGGCCCAGGGGTTGTCCCCACAGGGAGGCTGAGCGCCCTGGGGTTGGATCAGACACAGCAGGGGTGTGAGGGACATGCCCAAGTCTTCCTGTTCCCTGCGTCCCCAGATCCAGATCTGCTTCTCCCACCACCTCTCTCAGGACAACCTCTCTGCCCTGCTCTTCCCAAACTCTGCACGACCCCCTGACAGGGCTGGGGACCCCTTTCCCATCCCCTTTTCCTGTGCCCAGGGGACAAGGCTTTAGATGTTTACAGCAAAGAGGTGTCTGTTGAGCT
>JAGPOW010000304.1:112954420-113084154 GCA_030014935.1 Caiman crocodilus | reverse complement strand
CCCCTTTTCCTGTGCCCAGGGGACAAGGCTTTAGATGTTTACAGCAAAGAGGTGTCTGTTGAGCTGAAATGGGTTGAGAGCTGGGAGGAAATGGTAGGAGAGTCATGAATAAACAGCTGTATTGCAGGTCCCAGTGTCAGGTGCCTTGGGACAGGAGCTCAACAGCTGCTGGTTGCATTCATTGAGCTGCTGCTCCTGATCAACCGTAATTTGCACAGCATCTCCAGTGTGGCTCCCATTGTTTGGCTCCCACCTGGTACTTGCCACCTGATGTGCCCCACACAGCCCTGCCCAGCCTACACTTTCACTGTCCAGAGCCCAGGCCCTGTGCTGCTTCCCACCTTGGCAGTGACCCCGCCACATCCTGAACCACAACCCACTGCCAAGCTCCCACTTTCACTCCCTTTGTTTCCACCTCTGGCTCCTTCCAGCAGTGCCCAGGGATTCAAATGGTGCCCACTTCGGTCTGTCTCCTAACACCGTTTGGGCTGGGCTAATGCTTAGCTCCATGCAGCCCAGGGAGTCAGCATCCACAGAAAGAGCCAAGCCCCCACTGGGACTGCAGAGCTAGTGGGAGCCATTGCATTCTGCTGGCTCTGGGTGCCTTCAGCTCCCAGTGCAGTGTCCCATCAGCCATGAAGCTGATGGGACCCTACCAATGACTGTGCAGTATGCATTGAGGGCTATAGGTTGTACAGATGGGACAGAGTAAGGAGAAAAGTAGGAGGGGATTCTCTCTGTTAAGGATCATTATACATCTACCCCAGGCAAAATGGGAGGAGGAGAAAGTCAAGGCATTGTGGGTTAGAATACATGGAGGTTGAGGGGAAAAGGACTTGGTGGTGGGGGTCTGCTACAGACCACCACATCACGAGGAAGAGCTAGACTTGGAATTCTTGAGGCAACTCTCAGAGGCTGTATAGGCTAGGGATGTGGTTGTCATGGGGGACCTAAACTACCCTGACATCTGGGAGGAGCAGTCATCCAAATCCAACTGTTCACGTAGGTTCTTAACCTGCGTACAGGACCTTCACCTAATGCAGGAGATATGCAGTCCCACTAGGGAGAATGCCCTACTGGACTTGGTGTTGGCTACAGGAAATGACCTGGTAGGGGAGCTGCAGATTCGTGGTCACCTCGGGGACAGTGACCACCATACAACAGAATTCACCGTATGGCAGAGTGGGCAAGATAACTAGTAGGGCGGAAGTGCTTGAGTTTAGGAAGGATATCTTCAGTGCGCTCAGGAGTTTAGTCAATGACACACTGCAGGATAAGAGTATTGGAGAGATGGGAGTCCAGGAAGGCTGGTCATTCCTGAAGGAAGCAATCTTTCAGGCACAAAGGGAGACAATGCCATTGCAAGGGAAAGGGGGGGAAGGGCTAAAAATCTTCCATGGCTAAACAGAGAAATTCAGGGGAGCCTAAGGGCAAAAAAAGAGGCATATAGGTGGTAGAAGCAGGGTGAAGCTACCAAAGAGGAGTATACTTACTTGCACCACACTTGTAAGGAGGCATTTAGAAAGTCCGAAACAACTATGGAGCTAAGGCTAGCAACACATATTAAAGATAACAAAACATCTTTTTTTTAAATATGTAGGGAGTAAAAAGGCACGGGGCAGCATAGGATCCCTACTGAATAAGCAGGAGCAATTAGTGACAGATAGGGGGGATAAGACTGAGCTCTTCAATGAGTTTTTTGCCTCTCTTCTTGAACAAGGGTCAAGATAAGTCTCCTAATGGGTTCTTAGTTGGGCATCAGAGGGACACCAGCCTGTCTCAGCTGGCTGACCGGTCAGAGCCGACCGATGGGAATGGTGTTTAATTAAGCGGACGTCAGGCGGACTGGCGATGGAGAGGCAGGACAGCATATTGGTTTCAAAATAGATTTTACTTATGCCGCTGGTGGCCGCGACGCAGGCTGTAGGCTCACTTGCATAGTTACAAAGTTGGGTTACCGCAACAAGTTCATACACAAAATGATCGCTCAGGGAAGGGGTACGTCAGGAGGTCGCTGACGGGGAACCGCTGGTGGGTGATCAGTCTGCCAAAGTTTTATACTTTTAGAGTAGCCAATGAAAATTTGTCTAGTAGGAATACTTAATTAGGTGGAACATACCAAATTTAAGATGATGCCAATCATACGGAGGGGCGGTCTCCATGTCAATCATATAGAGGAGTGGTTTTAATGCTAATGATACGGAGGGGTGGTCTATTGTGTCAGGGACCCTCACTTTGATTTGGGTTGTGATATGCCCCCCTGGCCATAACACAATAGACAAGATTTAGGTAAGAGCGACTTTCACCTACAAACGCCTTGTGTCATTGCAAGGTTGAGGTAGTAAATGGATGTGTACAAATTACAGGTTCTTTCTTTTTTACACGTTATAAAGCACAGCAATATGCAACAATGATGGAATTACTACGACTAATAAAAACACAAGGCAATTAAAGCATTGCTTAACTTGGACGAGATACCTTAGGCTAGAATTTAATGCCCCCCATGCAGGGGATTCTCACAATTATTTCAAAATCTGTGAAAACTTAATTGTAACACTGATTTACCATATAGTTGTTACTAATTTAACCATCATTTTTCATTTACTCACGATATCTCTCACGTTCTGTTTCTCTGTTTAAAGTTCCCTTCTTTTCCGTCTATCGTCACCTCTCTTCTCCTTTTCTCCTTCTTTTAGTGTACAGGTTTCTCTAAAACCTGATCACCTTTCTCTGTATCTTTACTACTTACCCCTTCCACCAACATCTTCATCTCTTTCCTTACGTTCTGAACCCTTCTTACAAGATATACACTTCATTCATCACTTTTTCTTTGTCTACGGGGTTAATGTTACTAAATCGTTACTTCTCGTCTCAAACTAGGTGTCCGCACCAAAGGGATAAACTAAGGATATAAACACAGGATTATTAACAGACAGGTAAAACTACAAGTATGTGATAAGGCCATCTGTTGATGAAATGCCAATCACAGCTTTGGCTGTGAACGACAGGAAATTCAGGTCCAAGCCAAAGGTCCCAAAGTCAACTCCGTTCACCGAGGACCCCGTTGATAGCAGACTTGAATGTGTCGTGGTCCGGCACTCGGGGTCCTCATGATCAGACAGTCGCGGACCGCCACTTCATCACCGTCGGGCCTGCAAAAGAACGAACAAACAGACAAACAGAAAAAGTGGCAACAATTGAACTCGCCACAAAACTGGAAAATAACAAGGTGACAAATCAGTTAACCGTGGCTAGCTGGGGTTGGCAGTCAGTCATTGCCATCTTTTAGCCGTCATATTTGAAACCCAGTTCATTCGTGAGGTGCCATTGGCCTTCGTTCCCTAGAAGGCGCAATTGCCGCTTCGTTAATCCGGAACACTGTAGGGGGAACCCGAACGTGGCTCTCTCACTCGGCGTTTGTTGTGGGAACGATCACAATTCCCGTGGAATGTCAGATTCACAGCACCTCGATTTCTGGGCTCTAACGGGGTACGCCGAGGACTGATGTTCAGTGTCACTGGAAACCTTCGTGGACGACTCCATAATGGCTTGCAGCCGTGGATGTGACTCAAGAGATTCTCTGCCCGCTGTCCAGCCATTGAATTGAGGAAGAGCCAAAGTGTTGTGGTGTCGTCTCCTCCATAGACTTCTGTGCAGTCCTGTATACTGTCCAAGGTTGCAGGGACAGTTCCAGGGTTCCACAAGTGATGGTGAGGCCACTCTCCTCTACGCTGAGCCCATATTAGTCCCAACTGGTGTACACTGGGGTTCCAGGAGGCATATGACACTCCTATTATGGGCAGCAGGAGTTGTTCTGCTCTGGCCTTCCTTGGATGACCTTCATGCCAGGTGTGAAATTTGTGGGTCACTTGTCCGGTGACAAGCACTGGGAGCGGGATGGGCCAGCTATCACATCCAGGTCGATGACGTGTCCTCTGCTCCACAAGGCTTGACAAGTCCAATAATTGGCCTCTTCTATTTCTAACAAGTCTGACCCGAACTCCACTGCCAGGCATCCCAACCATATAGCCAACAATTCTTCAGATCTTATTTTTGATTCCTTACACAACTCTTGCATCTCTGTTCTCGTGTGGATGCGGCATGTCGTGGTGGTACGAGTTGTGTCTTTGTCTTGCGTATCAATGGCCTGCTTAACCATCACCATTGGATGGGCTGTGGCTAGGAAGGGGCTAACTGTGCAAGGCAGGAGCTTCTCTCCCTCGTAGAGGGGCGGCTCTACTGCTGATGCTGTGCCAGGGGGCGGAGCTTCTTTTGGTGCTTCTTTTGGGGGCGGGGCTGATGACCACGCCTTCTTCTCCAAGGCTTCCCGCGGGCTCTCCCTTCTTCCCGGCGCCATCTTGGAATGGTGGCGGCTCGGGATTCTTGGCTAACCTGAGGCTCTCTTTCACCACCACTGCCTCCTTAACCACCTGGGCAGTCGTGAGCAGCCGAACCTCTAGGTTCGCATTTTCCTGCAACGAAGTTGTTACAGTACGGAATATTGTATTCAGCATCTTCCCTTTATCCCACTTTGGGCCCATCCACCGTGCCATGACGCAGCCCTCCGACTCCAACTTCTCCTGCAGTTCCGAAAGAAGCTCGTGGCCCCTCGATCCAGGCGCCAGAGTTGGGGGATTGAATCGATCGGCCGGTGTTGGCTCTCTGCCCTCTCGCATGCATCTTATACAGCGGGCGTACACTTGAGCTAGGGTTGGTTCCACTGCGCCCGCTGGCTTGACTTTAACAAAGGGCACTGTGTCCACTTCATTCCAGGGCCTGAATAGGACCCGATTGTCGCTCATTAAGCACCCGAACGCTCCAGGGTGGAGATGAACTTCCCACTCTCTTGAAGCTTTTCTTCCCCTTTCAGCGAGAGGTAACCTCTGATAAGCTTCTTTCCCGGGTGGCCTGCTTGATGATATGCAATATGAGCCCACCATTCACAAGAATCGGTCAGAGGATGCCCTCCAGTGCGCCATGGGCAACACTCAATTAAAATCTTCTCCACCGCAATGCCCTTAGATCCTGTTCATGACGTCATGTCTCAGCTAGCCGACCTGTCAGAGCCGGCTGAGGGGAACGGGGTTTAATAAGCGGATGTTAGGTGGGCTGGCGATGGAGAGGCGGGACAGCGTATTGGTTTCAAAATTTTACTTATGCCGCTGGTGGCCGTGACACAGGCTGTAGACTCACTTGCATAGTTACAAAGTTGGGTTACTGCAACGAGTTCGTACACAAAATGAGCGCGCAGGGAAGGGGTACGTCAGGAGGTCCCTGATGGGGAGCCGTTGGTGGGTGATCAGTCTGCCAAAGTCACCCTGCCACGTGCTCAGAGCTCTGCCAGGTCTTTCCTACAACGTGATCAGAGTTTGCTGCGCTCCGATTTGGGTTTATACTTTTAGAGTAGCCAATGAAAATTTGTCTAGTAGGAATACTTAATTAGGTGGAACATACCAAATTTAAGATGATGCCAATCATACGGAGGGGCAGTCTCAATGTCAGTCATACGGAGGGTGGTGTATTGTGTCAGGGACACTCGCTTTGATTTGGGTTGTGACACAGCCTACCAACTGTTGATGCTGACTTGGTGCAGAGTCATTTGGATGGACTGGATGTGTTTAAGTCAGCAGGCCTGGATGAGCTTCATTTGAGGGTACTGGAGGAACTGACTGGTGTCATAGCAGAATCGCTGGTATGACAGTTCAGGCGCTCGAGTCAGGTCCTGGAGGGCTGGAAAAGGACCAATGTCCCATTTTCAAGAAGGAGGGGGAAGGAGGATCTGAGTAATTATAGGCCAGTCAGTCTCACCTCCATCCTTGGAAAAGTCTTTGAAAAGATTATTAAAGATCATATTTGTGCAAGTCCAGCAGGAAAAATAATGTAGCAGGGCAACCAGCATGGATTCATAGCAGGTAGATCATGCTTGACTATCTGGTTTTATTTTGTGACCAGGTCACAAAATGCTTAGATGCAAAAGTAGAGGTGGATGTCATTGTCTTAGATTTTTAGGAAGGCCTTTGATACCGTATCTCATCCCATTTTCATGAATAAATTAAGAGGCTGTGACTTAGATGCTTGCGCAATCCAGTGGGTGGCAAATTGGCTTGGTGGTTGTACTCGGAGTGTGTTAGTAGACGGGTTGGTATCAACCTGGAAGTATGTGGGTAGTGGGGTCCCATAGAGCTCGGTGCTTGGACCCATACTCTTCAATGTCTTCATCAGTGACTTGGATGTGGGCGTGAAGTGTACTCTGTTCAAGTTTGTGGATCATACTAAATTGTGGAGGGAAGCAAATTCTCTGGAGGGTAGGGAACGATTGCAGGCAGACCTGGACAGGTGGGATAGATGGGCAGAACACAATAGGATGTAGTACAACAAGGACAAATGCAGAGTGTTGCACCTAGGGTGTAAAAATACTCAGCACACCTACTGGCTGCGGAATGACCCTCTCAGCAGCACAAAAATGGAAAGGGACCTCAGAGTCATAGTGGATGTCAAGACAAACATGAATTGTAAGTGTAACAAAATCATTAGCAAAGTTAACTGCACTTTATCGTGCATCAGCAGATGCATGACAAATAGAACCAAGGAGGTGATACGTCCCCTCTGTGGCATTGGTCAGATCACTGTTGGAGTACTGCATTCAGTTCTGGGTGCTGTACTTTAAGAAGGATGTGGATAATCTCGAGAGGGTCCAGAGGAGGGCCACTCATATGGTTAAAGATTTACAGGCCAAGCCCTATGGGGAGAGACTAAGGAACCTGGACCTCTTCAGCCTCCTCAAGAGAAGGCTGAGAGGTGATCTTGTGGCTGTCTACAAATTCATTAGGGGAGCACAGCAAGGAACTGGAGATGCTCTGTTCACCAGGGCGCCTTTTGGGGTAACAAGGAGCAAACATCATAAACTGACAGCAGATTTACGCTGGACATCAGAAAGAGATTTTTTATGGTAAGGGTGGCCAAAACCTGGAATGGACTTCCAAGAGAGATAGATAGTGTTCTCCCCTACATTGGGGGTCTTGAAGAGAAAGCTGGATAGGAATCTGGCTGGGGTCATCTGCCTGGGGCAGGGGGTCGAACTTGATAATCTGTTGAGGTCCGTTCCGACCCTAGCATCTATGAAGCTGTTGCTTACTGTTTGGGTTCTGCAGGCTACTGCTATTTAGCTGGGAATCCCAGCCACTCATTCCTCACCCATCCGTGATCCCATCCCAGCTGAGGGTGGAGCAGAGGCACGATCTCCTGTCCACACACCCCAGCTAGGGTCCAGAGCTAAGTGGTGGCACCCCATGGAACCCAAACAGTAAGTGGTGACTGGGATCTACGTGGCCAAGCTGATGGAATCAGCCCCTTAGGGAGTTTTTGTAAGTCTTTGTTGGGCCTAGGGGAGGAGGCAGGGGAGGGGTCACTTGGTCCGTGACAGCTGAGCAAACTCCATATGTGGCCTGTGGGCCTGAAGAATCTCCCATCCCTAGTGTAGATCCTGCTTCCCTTTATGAATGATCCCCACTTGGCTTATCCCACTCCCTCCCTTCACAGCTAGTACAAATGTAAAAGCTTTTTAAAGAAAATATTAAAATCATAGTAATTGTGTGGCTTGGCAGTTAGAAGGCAATACAGGACCCTGCTCATAGTAGCTACATAGGGACATACTGGATGTATGTTAGCACAATCTGAGTCATATCATTAGTCATGCAAGCTGTGTTAGCTTAGGGTAGAATGCACCCTGCTTCTCCCTTTCAGAGACCAGCGTGTGATACATTCTACTCCTTTCCCTTCTCACCCCCCAATAGCAAGCACATGGTAGGTCCTGGGGTGTCTGGCACTTCTTTGGATGTTATGTTCTACCTGCATGGCCTCAAAATCCAGACATGGCATGTTCCACCAGCCCTCTTCTCTGGACCATGGCATGTCTCACGTCCTGCACATGGTCCATTGTTCAGCTCCCCTCTCCCCCTGGCATTCTAAGCACATGGTTCATCCCACCATTCCCCCCTCACTTCCTAGTTGCCCCCACCTGTCTAATACACAGTCAGTTCCATTGTCCCCATGGCACTTGGTACATTTGCATTGCTTGCCACACCCCTCTTGACCAGAAGTTTATCATCCTGCCCCTGCCCTCCCCCCATATCTGACAGTTCACCCCTTCTCCTGCAGGGGGTGGTTACGGCCGCTGTCAGCCTCATTACCTGCCTTTGCAAGAAGAACCCCGATGATTTCAAGACCTGTGTCTCTCTGGCTGTGTCCAGGCTGAGCCGGGTGAGAGGGGCTGGACATCTGGGTTTGGACCCAGCTCTGGGAGGGAAGTAGAGGTGTAGTGGATGAAGGATGGATTATAAGCCAAGATACTTAGGTTCTGGGGTTGGTGGGTTAGAGCAAAGGGCCTGGGAGCTTGAACACCTGGGTTCTATCCTAGTCCTTGGGGTGGGAGTATCTAGTGCTGGGGTGATTCACTGTTCTGGAATGTGAACCAGAGTCGTCCAAGTAGACCACCACTTTGTGATGAGGGCCACTAAAGACATATTAATGAATATTTGGCACAACTGAAACACAAAATGGGGACAGGAGTGGGAGTCATAGGTTCAAAATGAATGCACCCGGGGTGGGGATGACGACACTGACTAGAGCACACTGGACAGTGCCTACTGGCCCTCCAGCAAGTCCAAGTGAAACTCTGCCTAGAGACATAAACGGATGAGGTTAGGTATATTGCCAGCTTGGCTAGGGCCAGGATGAGGTTGACCCAGGAAGTCTTGGGACTTTGTGAGGCCACAGATGGAGTGCGTAAATGAAAAGGTATGGGGAATCATGCAGCTAGAACCTCAGTATGAGATTTTAGAATAGGTGGTACAGGGGCTGGAGTCTGGTGCACTACAGGTAATTGTATGCCAGAGTCTCCTTCTGCTTGCAGAAGGGGCAGGTGTTGGGGGAATCCATGAAGTATGCTAGATACACGCCTATGGTGATGGCTCTGTGAAGGAGCCAACAGCTGAAATTCCTGGTGGCTCACAGGATCAGGGAGAAGTATACACTTGTCTGTCAGGAACCCTTATCCTTGCCAAGTGTGTCCTTGTCACTCGGTGTCCAGGCAGGACATGAGGGCAGAATGGTGGAAGGTGCAGACCACAAGCATGTAGCTGGTGGCAGTGGGCTGTATGGAAGTGGACCAGCTTGGTATCCCCCAATTTGCTGAGATGGTGTGGTGGGGAGTGCCATGTTGTAACACTTGGATTCTGTCCTAGGCCTCAGGGTAGCAGTGTCTAGCACAGGGATGTCACAAGTAGTATAGGCAGCTTCTGTTTATGGCATGTGGCAGACTGTTGTGGGGGGAAGCAGGGAACACAGAGGCAGATAGGGTAGGGAGCAGAAAGCAGAGCAGCCACGTGGGGAGGGAGCACGGGTATGGGGCTGTCTTGTGGCTCACCTGCCAAACTGGTTGCCTCCTTATTGCTGTAGGGGGTGGGAGGATTGAGTGAGTTAGGCCTGGGAGCCAGGACTCTTGGGTTCTTCTCAGATTTGGAGGCTGTGGGGGTCAGCCTGGCATGGGGATTGGCAGGCACAGGTACTCATTGCTGTCCCCACACAGATTGTCTCCTCGGCCTCCACGGACCTACAAGATTACACGTACTATTTTGTGCCGGCCCCTTGGCTCTCAGTGAAGCTTTTGCGCCTCCTTCAGTGCTACCCGCCCCCAGGTAATGGGAGGCAGGGGCTGCTTCCCTTCCTGGGCTGGGGACCAGGAGCCAGGACACCTGGGTTTTTGCCCTGCTCTGGGAGAGGGTGGGGGTTTGATGTGTTATATGTAGTAGGCAGGGGGGGTCGGAAGCAGGACTCCTGGTTTGTGCTGTGGCCTGTGCCCCTCGCCCTGGCTCTGCCACGCCTCATGCTCTGTGCCCCCAGAGGACGCGGCAGTGAAGGGGCGCTTGGTTGAGTGCCTGGAGACAGTCCTCAACAAGGCCCAGGAGCCACCAAAGTCCAAGAAGGTTCAGCATTCCAATGCCAAGAACGCTATCCTCTTTGAGGCCATCAGCCTCATCATCCACTATGACAGGTGAGGCCTGCTGCTTCAGCCTGACTAGCCCTGCTGGTGCCCCTTATTCCCAACCTTCAGCCCCCTGCCCATCTCCAGCCCTGCCAGTGCCTCTCACTCCTGACATACAGCCCCCTGCTCCTCTCCCTAGGTTTCCTCCTTCAGCCCCTTGCTTCCAAACAGCAGCCCCCTTCCAGCCCTAAGCTATCCCCCAGCCCTGCTGGTGTTCCTCACTCCTGACCTGCAGCCCCACTGTCCAGTCCTACCAGTGCCCATCACTCACAGTCCACAGGCCCCTGCCCACTTGGTGCTTCCTCCTGGTCCTGCCAGTGCTCCACACTCTTCTCTGCAGTCTCCGATCTATCCAGCCCTGGGTTCTACCCTAACTCTCTTGGTAGCAGAGCCTTCTGGTGCCCCACAGCCCTTAGCTTCCCCCAGCACTGCTAGAGTCCCCTTGCTCTTGATTGCAGCCTCTGCTAACCCAGTCCTGGGTTTCCCCGTGAGTCCTGATGGTGCCCCTCACTCCCAACCTGCAGCCCCCTGCCCTCAAGCCCTACAGGTGCCCCTCACTCCCGACTCACAGCCCTGTGCACCCCACAGCCCTGCAAGTGTCCCTCACTCCTGGCCTTCCGTCTACTAACCCTAATGTCTTCTTCCAGTGAACCCAACCTGCTGGTACGGGCCTGTAACCAGCTGGGCCAGTTCCTCCAGCACCGAGAGACCAACCTACGGTACCTGGCTCTGGAGAGTATGTGCACCCTCGCCAGCTCTGAATTCTCCCATGAGGCTGTCAAGACCCACATTGAGACAGTTATCAATGCCCTCAAGGTGAGCGGGGTGAGGCCTGTGACAGAAGAGTCAGGTGGGCAGGGGCATGCTCTGGATGGAGAAGGGGGGAGGGGGGAGCAACCTGAGCTGGGAGAGGTATATTCTGTTGGAAGAGGGAGGGTCTGGATGGGGAAGAGTTTGGGTGGTTTTGGCCCTGTGTGTTCTGGGAGAGGGCAGAGTTTCTAGGGGGAAGATGTGACCAAAAAAGAGGAGTTTGTTGGGAGGGAGTGGTGAAGAAAGGAAAGGGCTTGGTGTTAGGGCAGGGAGAGGAGCTTGAATGAGTGGCTTTAGCTTAGAAGGGGAAGTGGCTGGGAAGGAGCCTGTTGGATGCCTGTGCGTGGGCAGATGTAGGATTTTGAAAAGGGGAGTGCAGATTATGTGACACATCATTGCATATAACACAACATACATTTTTCTCCATTTCTCTAGCTTTCTTTAGAAGCTTCACTAATAGGCTGTGGGGTTAGCACTATATCACTGGGTTTAAGATAAAAGTAAAAGCAAATACAAGTGTTAGGATGTTCACTGATTGGCTAGATTATATTAAAGCTTATGAAAACCATGACAAACTAGGCAAAAAACAGTCAAAATAGTCTAAAGAGATTGAATCACGAGTCTTGCAGTCATCAAAACCAAATCTAGTCTTCTTCAGCATCTTGACAGTGCCTCCAGTGCTTCACTGTCAGCCTCTTCCACAACAGAGTTAACTTGACAACACCTGAGTTAAGGCTTTTAGCTAGGGCTAAGAACAGTCTGCAGGGCTGTGAAACAGAAAAGAGACGTTACCAGAAATGAGGGACAGGCAGCGGAACTGAAGGGGAAAGGATAGTTTAAACAGGGCACAAGAAGATGATTAAAAAGTCAAGGGGGTCATTAATATTTGTGGAGTGGAGAAAGATTAGCAGGAACAAGGGACATAATCACGAGCCATGAAGTTAATTGACTCCCTTTGTGCTGCCTGACTAGAAATGCTGCTGCCACTGCCAGGCACTTGGTTTTAAAGTTTGGATGGGGCAGGAATTGAAGTGGGGTGCAGCTGTACCGTTGCACCCCCACACCTCCACTGGATCCACCCGTTTGCTAGGGGCCAGGGCTTGGAGGGAACGGGTGCCCAGAAAGAGGAAGAGCTTGGAGAAAGGGTGTACTGGGGTAGGAGGAGGAGCCTAAGAGGCATGCCCATAAAGCAGGAGGAACTTACACTGAGGGGCTTGGTCAGGGGAACCTAGGAGGACTCTTAGGAGGGCAGGATTATGGCGGACACTTACCTGGTGTCTTCATGAGGGGAGTGTAGGGATATGGTACCTCCCACCCCCCTTCTCACTGTCTGTCTTCCCCAGACGGAGCGGGATGTGAGTGTGCGGCAGCGTGCAGCTGACCTGCTGTACGCCATGTGCGACCGCACCAATGCCAAGCAGATTGTATCAGAGATGCTGAGCTACCTAGAGACAGCCGACTACTCTATTCGCGAAGAGATCGTGAGTCTGCTGAGCCAGATGCCTAGATCCTGTCTAGTGGTTTGTGGGGGCAGGGCTGGGAGCTGGGGAGCCAGGATGTCTGGGTTTTCTTGTGGCTCTGGGAGAGGAATAGGATTTGATGGATTAGAGCAGGGGGGCTGGTACCAGGACTCTGGGGTTCTCTCCCAGCTCTAGGAAAGGGATGAGGTGAGGCATGGTAGATTAGAGTCAGGGATGGGGTGTGCATGTATAGGGGTGGTATTGGGAGATACTGGGTTGAGGTACAGCATGAGCTGGGGCTCCATGGTGCTCTCTCAGGTGCTGAAGGTGGCGATCCTGGCGGAGAAGTATGCGGTGGACTACAGCTGGTATGTGGACACGATCCTCAACCTGATCCGCATCGCAGGCGACTACGTGAGTGAGGAGGTCTGGTACCGCGTCATCCAGATTGTCATCAACCGGGATGATGTCCAGGGCTATGCCGCCAAGACTGTCTTTGAGGTTGGCTGAGATCATATGTGTTTGTCGGGTGGGGAGGAAGCTGGCAGGGAAGGGCACCCACTGGGTGGGAGTGGAGCACTGTTCGGGGCAGCCCTTTCTCTAATACCCTTCTTTACCTCCTAGAAGTCCCCCTAAGCTCTTCTGACCATGTGTCTCAGAGTAAGCCCCTCCCAATTTCTAGGACTCTTCTCTTTAGGTTTCTCCCCAGGCCTTGGCTTTGACCATTCTGTTTTCATCAGGTACCAGGGTAGTTAGGGGGCAGTAATTCTCTAGCTCTGAAAGAATGTGGGGTAGATGCATGTGTTTTTTCACAAGGCTGTGTTTCCTTTGGCTGTCTCCCTTGGAGGAGGTAGCTGGTCCCCTCTGGGACACCCCCCTAAGCTCCCTGGTGCAGGGGATGATAAAGGGTGGAGTAGACACATGGGTTTCTCACAAGGCTGCATCTCCGACTCCTTCAGTGAGGGAGGCAGTCCCTGGTCAGTGCCTCCCATGCTGCATCCCTTCCTCTGACTGCTGCCCCTTCCTCTCCCCACAGGCCCTGCAGGCCCCTGCCTGCCATGAGAACATGGTGAAAGTTGGTGGCTACATCCTCGGGGAGTTCGGGAATCTCATTGCAGGGGACCCCCGCTCCAGGTATGGCTGGGAGGCATTGGGAATTCTCATGGCAAGTGATGGGCACTGGCTAGAGCCTCTCCTTCTTCCCCCAGAACCTGGAGGCAGGCCATTGAGAATATAATAAGTGCATCCTGGGTCAGGCCAATGATCCATCTAGGGAAGGCATTGAATTGGACATAACTAGAGTGATCTATCTCCTATTGGGCATCTTCTCTGGTGTCAATTGCTACTCATCTAGAGAAGCCAGAGGAACTATCTACAGGCGTGCTGTTCAACAGCTATTAATAGATCTCTCGTCCATTAATTTATCCAGTCCCTTGTTGAACTTGGCTGTGCTAGCTGCCTTTGCCCTGGGCAGGGGAGATGAGTGTGGTGGGAGGGGGAGAGGGTCTTGTTCTTGAGGGGGCAGGTGGGCACATGTGGGGAGCTATAAGCCTATGCCTCTGTTTTGGAGGTGATGCCTCTATGCCTGCTCTGGGGCAGGGGACAATAGGTCCCTGCTCCTGCCTTGCTTGCGGGGAGCTCTCATCATTACTAAGGGCAGTTCATGAGGGGAGTTCTTTGCCTTCCCTCATGGGGTCTAGAGCCTGCAGCACTGGAGAAGGTTGTGGGGCACTGGTGAGGGGTCCATATTGTGGTAGGGGCTGGACTTGATCTCAAGTCTTAAGGGGCACCACATCCTGTGGCAATGAATTCCGCAGGTTAGCATTGCATAAAGGAAGTACTTCCTTTTTGTTGGTTGTAAGCCTGTGTCCTGCTAATTTTGGTGGATTCCCACTTATTCTAGCATCATGGGACTCTGCAAACAACAGTTCCCTGTTCACTTGGTCCACACCCCTCATGATTGTATAGATTTTTATCATATCCCTTTCAGCTTTCCCCTTTCCAAATGGAAGATTCCTCACCATTTTAGTTCTGTCCTGGCCTGGCAACTGCTCCATCCCTCTGATTGTTTTGGTTGCCCTCTCTGTATTTTTTTTTTTTTCTAATTTTACTACATCCTTTGGAAAAGATGCAAAGAAAGGCATCCAAAATGAGGGGTGGTGGGGTCTCCCCTTGGCGCAGCCACCACTGGACACCCAGAGAACAGTGGGCACCAACTGGATAGTCTCCCCAGCTGGGGTCACCAGTTCATAGAGCCACCAGGCTGGTAGAGCCCTCTCCAAAAGTCGTCTAGTCTGACCTCTCCAGCATGAGGCAGGGTTGGTCCCATCCAAGCCAAGTCCTTGTCCAACCTACTCCAAACACTACACCTCTACCCTGTTGGACAGCTACAAGACCATTGTCCAAGGAGGCTGAGAGCCTCCACACCTGCCCCAGGTACAGCAGGGGGACAGTGGTTGGAAGTGTCCTGCTGCTGCTGGGTTGTTAAGTACACTGGAGTGACCTATGGAGGAAGGCTGTGTCCCTACTACAGAGGAAGGCAACTCTTCCCCCCAGTCTACACCATTCAGACTGGGGTAAAACTTCTTCCTGACCCCAAATGCAGTGTTAGGCTGACCCTTAGTGGAGGAGCAAGACCCTCTCGCCAGGAACCTCCAGCTTTAAGTCTCAGTAGAAGCATTGGCACAGCCTAGTTCCAGTCCCCAGCCTTGGCTGTACCCAACATCCAATGCCTCCAAGGAAGGCAAAACAATCCCCTGATACCTCTAGCAGCAAGAAAGGAAATAATTCCTTCCTGGGTACACATGACCACCAGCAAAGCCTGGAGAAAAACCAGGCACCCTTTCCTCTGCTCTGTAACTTGGGTTCTATATGAGGAGAAACTAAAGAGTCCACCAGGTGCCAAAGGACTAGAAAAAGGCCAACGTGGTCCCCATTTTCAAAAAAGGGAGGAAGGAGGACACCAGGTAACTAGCCAAAGGAAGGGTGTTTGTTTTTTTCACCCAGCATGCAATTAAAACATGGAACTCATTGCCACCAGATTTTGTGGAAGCTGATAGTTTATCTAGATTCAAGAAGGGATTGGACAGATTCTTGGAGAAAAGGGGCATCAGTAGCTATGAAGCATGGGAGTGAGGGGCACGGCCTCTAAACCATAACTTCCTGGACCTTAAATGCCAGAGGCTGCAAGTGAGAAAGAACAGTGGGAAAACCTTTGGTTATGCCCTGTTCATTCTCCCTTTTAGGGGCTGCTCTCTGCCCCTGTTTACACTGGAGGCTGGGCAAATCAGTCCCTAGGGTCTGACCCAGTAAATGGCTGTTCTTATGTTTTTATGACAACAGACGGGTCTGCAAATCACACCTTACTCAACAACCTCTCTATTAACTTGCTACAACCTCTGCGAGCTCTTTGATGCTAGCCTCTTGCATGGCATGTACTGAGAGTGAGCCCCTGGCTCTCTGGTTGTGAAGAAGGGCAGGGAACAGGATCTGATCACCCCTTAGAGTCTCAGTGCCACCTCAGGGAGTTCCCACGAGCTGTTGGTATGGGATCGGGGAGCACAACAGAAGCCCTTCCCTGGGAGGCCAGCCTCTGCCCTCCTAAGCCAATGCTGATGGGGCAGAGGGTTGCAGCATAGTGGGTAGGGGCTGTGGATCTAAGCCATGGAGGAATGGATGCAAGCAGCTGTAGCTCTTTGCCAGGGAGAGGGGAGGGGAAAGGTGAGCTGGGCTGTGACCACCTAGAATGCCTGTGTCAGTGTGGCATCCATTGGCTGGCTTGGGTTTTCCTTCCCTAGGGCACTTGGTCTGTTTGGCTCTTACCCACCTCCCAGACAGCATCTTGCTCTGCTTTAGTCCCAGGAGAAAGTCATCCCATTCCTCCCCAGCATATAAAAATAGACAATGGAGGCAGGGAACTGGGCAGGCACTGTTATCAGAGACCTATTAGGAGCATATATTGCCAAGGGGACAGATCTCAGCAGGGTCTGAGGACCCCCACTGGGTTCACCAGGCAATAGGAGAATCAGGAGTGAGGGGTACTGGGTGGGGCAGGGGGCTGTGGGTTGGGAATGAAGGTCATTGGCAGGGCAACAGCTGTGGGTTTGGAGTGAGAGACACCAGCAGGGTTGGGGTGCTGACCCAGGGGATGCATTAAGGTCATGGGTGTGCTGAGCTGGGCTTGGGGCCAGATCAGGTTGCTTAGAGGAGCCCCAGTGCTGAGGATGGCCCCCAGCTCTGACCCCTCATCCCACTCCCTTCCCCACATGTCTGCAGCCCCCTGGTGCAGTTCAACCTGCTACACTCCAAGTTCCACCTGTGCTCGGTGGCCACCCGTGCCCTCCTGCTCTCCACCTACATCAAGTTCATCAACCTTTTTCCTGAGACCAAGGCCACTATCCAGGAGGTGCTGCGCTCTGACAGCCAGATCCGCAATGCAGATGTGGAGCTGCAGCAGCGTGCCGTCGAGTACCTCAAGCTCAGCTCCATCGCCAGCACTGATGTCCTGGTGCGGCTCTGGGGCATGGGGTGGGGATGGGGCAGGGCCTCTTGCTTCAAGGGGGTGCTGGCCCTGGGGCAGGGAGTTGGGGGTAGGGGTGATACAGGGACCTCCTGCCTCAGGAGGCAATAGACCTTATCTCATTTTGGGGCTGGAGGGTGGCAAAGGGTCTCTTGCCTCCAGGGGGTGCCATACCAAGGACACTTGCTGTGGCAGGGGGCAGAGATGCAGCAGGGGCCTGCCCCCTCTAGGGGAACCAATCCTCAGACAGAGGCACCATCTGGCTCTCTAGGTGGGAAAGGGGCAGGCCCCCCCACCCTCATTACTGGTTCTGACATGCCTCCTGCGCCTTTCTCAGGCAACGGTGCTGGAGGAGATGCCCCCATTCCCTGAGCGGGAGTCATCCATCCTGGCCAAGCTGAAGAAGAAGAAGGGCCCTGGGGCAGGCAATGAATTGGATGATGGCAAGAAAGAGCCTGGGGCAGAGATCAACGGGGGCATGGATCCCAGTGCCAGTACTGCTGTGAGTATTGTGGGGAGGAGGGGGAGGGGGAGGACGGCAGCTGGAAGCCAGGAGCTTCACACCAGAACACCTGGGTCTTATCCCACCTCTAGAAGGGGGGTGATTTTAGTGCATGAGGGTGTTGAGAGCCTGGCCTTTTCGGTCCTTTCCCTCATTCTCTGCACCCTACCTCTGGTATTTAGAGGGGCAGGGCTGGGAACCAGGACACTTGGGTTCTACAGGGAGCCAGGATATCTCTCCCTGGTGCCCCCACTGCCATGCATCCCCATAACCAGGCAGCCCAGGTCAGCCCCCACCTGGGATACTTCCCCCCAACCTTTCATTGTGCCCCAGTGGGATGAGTTCACCCCACCCCTCATATTCCCTGCAGTCCACTCCGTCGCCGTCCGCTGACTTGCTGGGACTCCGGGCAGCTCCCCCTGCGGGCTCGGCAGCCCCCACCAGTGCTGGAAACCTCCTGGTGGACGTGTTCTCTGACAGCCCGGCAGCTCCTCCTGGTTTGGCCCCTGGCACTGAAGAGAACTTCCTCAGGTAAGGGCTGAGCCCAGGTGACAGCCCCAGGTGGGGTAGGACTGGGTGCCTCTTAATGCCCCCTCCCAGTTATATACCAGCCTGGTGGGAGAAGGGCAGGGCTTGGCACAGGAGATGGGTTGGTGGGGGGCAGTAGCTGATGTATCTTATTTTGGGGGGCAGCTGGGACCATGGGAGGTGGTGTAAGCCAGTGCCTCTGCTTTGGGGGCAACATCCATGTGTCTGCATCCAGGGGGCAATAAGTCTCTGCTTCTGCCCCTGGTAGAGTGGGAGTCTCCTCATAAGGAGAGGGTCCAAAGTGGTTCTCTGCCTGTCTTCATGTGGGCCCAGAGCCTCCAACACTGGTGAAGGATGTGGAGCACTGGAGAGGGGCACGCTGTGGTAGAGGGATGTAAAGTGCTGGGGAGGGTGGGGGACTTGCTGCGGTAGGGCCTGGGATGATGTTGATATTGGAGCTTAGGGGGCAGCTGGTTCTCTCCAAGGGCTGTAATCTCAAGGTCATGGGGAGATGGGGACAGCTAGGGCTAACTCAGGGGGAGCAGGGGTCTGGGCTGTTCTGCCTTTGTGGGGGGTGCTGTGCTGCCTCATGGGGGAGGGGGTGTCTGTGCTCACCTGCCATCTCCTGTTTGTCTCCTCCCTCCTTGTCTGTTTGTCCGGCTGTCTCTTTCTTGCTGCTCTCTTGGGATTGGGTGCCTCCCTTGTCTGTTGCTCTGCTGCTGCCCTGCGATTGGATGACAAGTGACTTGGAGCCTCCCACTGAGAGTTCTGCGTCCCTATTGGTGGACGCAGCTGTGCCGGCCGAGTAAGGGGGCTCTGCCCATTGTCCCCTTGCCCCCTCCCCTGCACCAAGCCTCCCCCTGCACCTGGGAGGGGGATGGTAGGACACCTGGGTTCTATCCCACCTCTGGAAGGGGAGAGGGGTCTAATGGGCTAGAGTAGAGGTAGCCTAGTAGCCAGGACTCCTGGGTTCCCCCCGGTTCTTGGAGAGGGGAGTGGGATCTGATGGATTAGAGCAGGGAGCTTGCAGCCAGGACTCCTGGGTTCTCTCCCAGCTCTGGGTAGTGAAGGGTGGGGTCTGGTAGGTCAGAGCTCAGAGCCAGGACTCCTGGGTTCTCTTCTTGCACAGGGAAAGGAAGGGAATGAGATCTAGTGGGTCAGAGTCAATGGGGTCTCATCCAAGCTGTGGGAAGGGGGTGGGGAGAGTTGAGTAGTCTAGACCAGTGGTTCCTCAACTGGTTTTGTACCAAGACCCATTTGTCAACATTGATGGCCAGTCCTGGCCTAGTGCCCCTCACTCCTGACCTGCTGCCAGTGTGTGGGACATGGGAAGCCCCAAGGAGCCCCTTGCAGGTTGGAACTGCCAGCCTGCAAGGGAAAAGCCACAGTTTCCCATGTTTTTCTCCTTTAAAGGAGATTCCAGTTTTAAAGTCTATTCACAACTCTTCCATATATTCTTGCAACACACTTTTGGGTCATGACCCACATGTTGAGAAATGCTGGTCTAGAGCTTAGGCTAGCTAAAAGTTGGGACATCTGGGTTTTTATCCCACTAGCAGGGGGAGGATGGCATTTGAGTGTTTTAGGGTGGGGGGAGCCTGGAAGCCTGTGTTTCATCTCCAGCTCCTTCCTTAGGGTGCCATGACCTCCTGTGTCCCATCTCTGCCCCTGTCATGTGCTGCCTTAGCTCTGTTCATCTGTTTGTGTGTGTGTGCGTGTGCAAGTCCCGTCTCTCTCTCTCTTTCGGGAACTAACCTGGTGCGGCCTGGCACCCTGTGACTCATCTTCTCTGCTCTCTTCCCTGCACCACCCCCTGCTGCTCCCCCTCCTTGCCGCGCTCAGCGTGGGGGCCACTGCTTCTGTCTGTGAGGACCCTGCTTTGCCTCTCTCTGAAGCTGATGAGCTGCTTAACAAGTAAGAGGGGCGGTTCCCAGATGCCTGGGTCCCGGGCAGGGCAGTGGGGTTGTAGGAATCAGCTGCCCCCACTGCAGTTTCTCTCTTGCTCCTATTCCCCTCCCCTCCCCAGTGTGGGGCATTGTGCTCCCTCCCAGGTGAGGGCTACAGGGTCAGTGCTTCACGCTTGCCTACCTTTTGCTCACACTTATGTGAGTTGTCACATTCACATTGCACTTCTATTTTTCATGCTGTTATGGGGGTGGGGGGCTGGGGTAATAGGAAGTCAGGATTATGCTGCACAGAGCAGCACCCACAGAATGCAGTAATCTTGGTTGTCATTTAGGAGGGCATTGGGAGTGAGGGGCACTGGCAGGGCTGAGGTGGAAGCAGGGGGGCATGGGTTGGGAGTGAGGGGGCATCAGCAGGGCTGGGAGGGGAGAAGGAGACTGGATCAGCAGTGAGGGGCACTAGCAGGGCAGGGGGCTGTGGGTTGAGAGTGAGGGATATATTCAGGGCAGGGTGGTAGGGGGCTGTGGGTCAGGAATGAAGGACACCAGGAAGGTGGGGGTGGGGGAGAGTCAGAGGGGGCTGGAGGTTAGGTGTGAGAGGGGCATAGGCAGGGCTGGGGGGGGCAGGGGGCCGTGGGTCGGGAGTGAGGGGCACCGTCAGGAACTGTCCTGGTGCCCCCTTGCCCACCCAAGCCCCTTGCAGGTTTGTGTGCAAGAACAATGGGGTGCTGTTTGAGAACCAGCTGCTGCAGATCGGGGTGAAGAGTGAGTTCCGGCAGAACCTAGGTGAGCTAGGCGGATGGGAATGGAATGGGGATGTGTAGCTTGGGGAGGGTGTGGGGGAGCTGGGGCATTGGGTGGTTCCTAGCAGGGCTGGGGAGCAGAGAGAGTTGCACCCTAGCCTGGGGTTTAGGGCTGGGGGAAGGGGGATCAAGGGAGGGGCAGGGCTGGGGTCTTTGTGGCCTAGAGCATTCCCTCTGCTGCTTTTTCAGACCTAGTGGGGAAGATGATTGGGGGTCCTGGTGGGGTAGATTCCAAGAAATGTGGGAGGGGGTGTAGGGATCTCAAGAATTGTGGAAGGATGAGTAGGAGTTTCTTGGGGTAGGCTGGGGGGAAACCTAGGGGCTGTGAGAATGTGGGGGTTGTAGGGAGCAGGAGTCCCTGGGGTTGTAGGAGG
Source organism: Caiman crocodilus (assembly GCA_030014935.1). Classification (NCBI taxonomy): domain Eukaryota; kingdom Metazoa; phylum Chordata; order Crocodylia; family Alligatoridae; genus Caiman; species Caiman crocodilus. Next base: position 113,063,212 of record JAGPOW010000304.1, on the reverse strand, counting down.
ATGAGTGGGGGTTTCTGGGGGGGGAGGTAATCCTAGGGGATGTTTGGGGGTGTCATCTGCAGGGGGTAAGACCACAAGGAAGCATGGAGGAGCAGGGTTTCCATAGTTGAGTAGCCTTAACCTACTAAACTCCTCTACTCCCTGCCTGGTGGGGGCTGGGGGTCCCTAGGGCTGCTGGAATGGGGCAGAGGACCCTGGGGCTGGGGGAGGGTGATTGGGGGGTTGCTGGGGGTGTTGGGGAATCCTGAGGGACTATGGGAGAGGGGGTGGGGAAGGATGATTGTGGGGTCTCAGGTGCTGTGCGGGAGTCCCAGGGGGGTGGGGGGCGGTGGTCCTGGTGGGGGCTGGAGGCCCCTGGGGCTGTGGGAGAATGATTGGGGATCCTGGAGGCTGTGCACCCCCCTCACCTGCTGCCCCTGCAGGCCGGATGTACCTGTTCTACGGGAACAAGACGTCAGTCCAGTTCCAGAGCTTCACACCCACTGTCACCTACCCCGGGGAGCTGCAGAGTCATATCCTGAGCTGGGGGCAGGGGGGGCTCTGGGGACAAGGCCATGGGGAGGTGTGTGGGTGTGGCCTGCAGGGGTGGGGTGTGGCTTGTGGGGCAGTGCCCTGAGAATGAGTAGGGGTGGGAGCTGTAGGGGCAGGGCCATGGAGCGATTGGGGTGTGGCCTGCAGGAGGGCAAGTCTTTCAGAAGTGAGGAGAGGGAGTAGGATCAGACTATCCTTACTGAGAGAAGGGGGCATCTGTCCCATGGGGTGGTCCATGCCCTGTGCCCCCTCCCAAAGGAACAGGCTCTCTTGCCCAGTAGGTGCCCTAAGCCTGGCTAGTCCTTAGCACCTTCCACAGCTCAACATCCAGACCAAGGCCGTGGACCCACTGGTGGAGGGTGGTGCCCAGGTCCAGCAGGTGCTCAACATCGAGTGCCTCAGTGACTTCACCCTGGCACCCCTCATCAACATCAAGTTCAGGTACTGGAGGTGGGGCCTTCTCAGGAATGACAGGAGCCAGGGGCAGGGCTTGCCTGCGGTAGGGATGCTGCTGTGGCCTAATTAAGGAAATGGGGAGGGGCCTTCTGTAGATGTGGGGACCAAGGGGCAGGGGTCATGAGGGAATGGAGCTTCTGGGGAAGAGGGTGGAATCTGGGCCCAAGAGGGAGGGGGGAGCAGCAGCTGCTTGGCCTGGGGTGTCCTGTGGAAGTGAGGGACTGTAGGGGTGGGGAGGTCTCTTCTGATAGTTTCCTCACCCCCAGGTATGGGGGGACCCTGCAGAACATCACCCTGAAGCTGCCTATTACCCTGAACAAGTTCTTCCAGGCCACGGAGATGCAGTCCCAGGACTTCTTCCAGCGCTGGAAGCAGCTCAGCCTGTACGCTGGGGGAGGTGGGAGTGCTAGGGTAGGGAGCTGGGATGGAAGCAGGGCCTTTACATTGAGGCCAGGGAGCCTGTAAATAGGGGCCAGGACTGGCAGAGATGGGTGACAGAGGGGACCCTGTAGGTGAGTCCCGGAAAGGAGGGGGTCTTAAGTCCTTGTTCCTGTTGGGGGTGGCCCCAGGTCCCCTCTTTCCCAGGGGTCCTTTAAACAGGGCAGACCCACCCTACCCTTATTAATGATGGGTGGGGTAAGGACCTTCTCACCACTTCCCACTCCCATCTCCACAGACCCCAGCAGGAAGCCCAGAAGATCTTCAAGGCAAATCATCCCATGGACCCAGAGGTCACCAAAGCCAAGGTAAGAGGTGAGGTCTGGTGGGCCCGTGTTCTCTCCCTGCTATGAGAGGGGAGTGGAGTCTGGTAGAAGTGAAGAGTGGAGAGGACTGGGATAGCAGGACACCTGGGTTCTCTCCCAGTATGTGTGACCTAGGAGTCCCACCAAGGCATGCTGTTAGCTCTTTGAGGGTCCAGGTTGGGGTGGGAGTACGGGTGGTGCCTGGGGCAATCCCTCATTGCTACTTGGTCCTTGCCTCTCAGCTGCTGGGCTTTGGCAGTGCTCTGCTGGACAAGGTAGACCCCAACCCTGACAACTTCGTAGGTGCTGGCATCATTCAGACCAAGTCCCTCCAGGTTGGCTGTCTCCTGCGGCTGGAACCAAATGCCCAGGCCCAGGTGAACAGGGGGCATGGCCAGCTCTGGGAGGGCCACTGGAAGCCAGGACACCTGGGTTCTCTCCTGGGTCTAAGAGGGGCATGACACTTACTAGACTACAGGGGAGTGTTCATGAGCCCAGTTCTGGCTCTGTGTTGCTGCCAGGAGAGGAGTGGGCCTGGGATCCAGGACTCCTAGGTTCCATCCCAGCCCTGGGAGGGGAAGCAAAGTGTGGGGGCTGGGAGCCAGATCACCTGGGTCCCACTGTGCTTTGGGAGGCAGGACCCCCCTGACATCCTTCTTGCCCCCCAGATGTACCGCCTGACTCTGCGCACCAGCAAGGAGGCCGTGTCGAGGCACTTGTGTGAGCTGTTGTCAGAACAATTCTGAGGAATAGCACCAGCTTGTTGGGGGGAGAGGCTGGGGCAGGGGAGAGCCCCTCTAGGCACAGAGGCCCCCCCCCCCCCCCCCGAGCCTGTTCTGCACCCTCCACCCCATCCTGTCGTCATGGTAACCTTTGTGTTCTCATCAGCTAGCCCAGGCCAGCACTGCTGGGGGGGGTGGGGGGGGGCAACAGTGGGACCAAGGAGTAGGGCTGGGAGGGAATCAGACCATATAGATTGGATCTTGGCAACCCCCCTTCCTCAACCAGGGACCTCCTGGGCAGTAGCCCTGGCTCCCCATAAGCAGGCTTTTGGGGGCTTGACCCCTGAAATTGGATTGTGTGTCCTATCCTCCCAGGGGGAGCTTTGCTCCTAGTCCACCTTCTCTGGAGGGGGGGCCTGGCCCTCCCACTCCCAAAATGTTTACAGTTCCCCCCCACCACAGCCACAGGACTCCAACACTACCCCAACAGGGATGGGGAGCCCTGGCCTTCTTGGGCCTTGGGCTGGGGGGAATGTGGTATCTCTGGGTGAGTCAAAGTTCCCACCTCAAACTAAAGGGAAAGTGTTGCAATGGAATAGGGGGGGTGCATGAATTTGCCCTGATCTGCTCACCCCCCCCCCCCCACACCTCCCTGGGGACCCCAGGCCTGTGGGATGATGCTAATAGGCCCCACACACACACCTAGCAGCTGGGAGAGCTGCTGCTGCCCCAGAGAGGGGGAGGAAGCAGGGGTCCCCACAGGCATTGGCCGGGCTCCATGGTTTTTGCCGTTCTAGGTGTTTTAGCGTCACGTAGTTCCTGCGGATCAGAGCACGTGTATCTATCTCCATGTGACTAATAAATGGGGCACCCACCAGGGCCCCTAATACCACCTGCCCTCCTCCCCCCTTGTGCCCCGAGCTTTGTTCTTTGCTGTGGGACCCGGCCAGGGAGGGCTAGGGGCATCAGGTCACAGGTACAGTCGCCACCATGACACTGAGATGCACCTGCTTCTGGGGTGGAGTATATCACAGCAGGGTGGGGAGCAATATGCCCCTCTCTCTGCTACACAGGTGGTGGGGTAGAAATGATACAGGAAACACAGATCGGGGTATTCCCTGAGATTTAATTACAGGCAGGTGTCTCTCATCCCTGGTCCAGGGCCCTGAAAAATCCAGGTGTATAGGCTGCCAGCCTCAATCCCCTCTCTTGCCATGCTGTGGGGACTGAGGCAACTGAACAGCCAGTGTTCATTCCCCCTGCCTTAGAGAAGACTCAGGACCCCAGTAGTCAGCATCGGTGCTCTCTTGACAGGTAGGGATCTGGTTACGTGGAGTCTCTCTCATTTCCAAGCTGTAGGACCCAGGCATTTGGGTGGGTGGCATCAGTCCCTTGGCTAAGCCAGGTGTCCAGGTAGGTGGTATCAAAAGGCAGCATCCCCCACCAGGTACTGCAGAATATGGGTAGCCAGCGGGCGCAGGGCAAAGGTGGGAACCTCAGGCGCCAGTAGCAGGAAAAGCTGATGCGGGGGCGCCTGGGCAGCATAGGCCTTGTACCCAGCACTGACCACATAGCAGTGCCGGGCACTATGTGAACCCTCACCTAGGGGCAGCTCCAGTGGAGGCACTGCAGGAACAGAGGGAAGGGAGGTGCTTAGGAAGTACCTGCCCAGTAATGCCCAGCAGAACTAGAATCAGCACTAGGGTGCCTGGTTGGAGAGGCTTGGGGGCCAGCTCCTGCACTCACCTGGGGTCCCCTCACAGGGAAAGTAATGTGAGACTACCAGGGCATAGAAGGTTCTCATGACAGAAGCACAACTCCCCAGGGAAAGTGCAGGGCCTGTGAGGAAAAGGCAGGGAGGAGTTGGGTGGGGACAGAGTGGTAGACACTGCCCTGGCACTGCTGCAGCACATTATAGGGGCCATCAGGAAGTCAGGGTTTGTGGGAGCAGGACCTACCCTCTACCTGAGTCCCTCTTGGCAGCACTGCACTCAGACTCCGCTTCTGCTCATGGTTGATCAGCAGGAAACTGAGGGAGATGTAGTGAGATGGCGTGGGAGGCAGCCAGCCAGCCAAGGGTGCTGATGCCCCTGCCCACTGTCCCATTCGCCTTCCCCTGACTTACGCCAGGACTCCAGGGTGCAGTGGGACACTGGGGGGTCGTGCACATGCCCGCAGTGGCTCCAGCAGGGGCTTCCAGAACCGTGGCACTAGCTGAAAGGAACAGAGATAGGCAGGCTAATGGTGCCAGTGTCCCCCCCCCCCCCCCTTAGCTGGGGCTTCTGTGTGGGATTTGTGGGGGGGGGTACCATGCTGTCCCCCATGGCACCCACCTCAGTCTCCACAGCCTCCAGCGAGGGGCTGGGCCCACACAGAAGGCAGATGTCCAAGCCAGGCAGCAGCTGGAAGGTAAGGAGGCGGTGGGGGACCTGGGGGGGGAGGGGGAGGCATAGGCATGTTTATGTTTATGTCTACTCCCTACTTTCCACCCCCTGCAGCCTTGAGCCCCTCCCCATGGGCTCTCACCATGGGGCTGCCCTGGGGCAGGTAGACAGGGTAGTCCCGGGTAGTGCTGGGAAGTAGTGAGCCCACAAGCCAGGCCAGCAGATTCACCTCCTGGGGGGCCAGCTGCCACCAGGGTTCAGTGGCCACTGCCACATGGCCACCCACCAGCAGGCAGCCAAAGCGGCTGTCTGCTGCCCCTGTGAAAGCAGTCAGGCATTCCTGGAAGAGGGAGGTTAGAAGGAGGAGGAGTCAAGGCAGGGCAGCTCCTTCTGTGTCTTGGTCCCAGTAGTAGTTGCCTGCCCCCCCCCGGATCCCCACTTGCTGCAAAGTCCCAGCCTTGTGCTCATTCCTGTTTGTCCCCACCCGGGTGCCTGTGGGCCAGGGCACCAAGGTCCCTCCAGGGGATAAAAGTAGGGTGTGGGCCACAGTGGAGCTCTCACCTGCAGGATGGTGCTACAGGGCACAAGCACACACTCCACACAGTGTGTCAGGTCCCCAGTACGCTCCCTAGGTGTCAGGAAGCTGTCAATGAGCTTGTAGCAAGCCTGGTTGTAGGTGGGGGGAAGGGCAGAGTATGGCTCAGCCCCACACCAGCTCAGGGCAAGGGCATATGGCCCTGTTCCCCACCCCACATCCAGGGCAGCTGGGGTATCCTGCTCTGCCCTTCCATCACTTACCCTCAGGTCCTTTTTAAGGCGCTCCACATTGCGGATATTCACCAACTCCTCTAGGCCCAGCACCAGCACCTAGAACCAGGCCCCAAGCCCATCAGCCTGACACACTGAGGGGCTGGGGTGCAGGGTTGAACCAGGGCAGCTGTGTGAGGATACAGTTCTGTACGTGTACATATATATATGCGCACATGTGTCTAGGGTCCTCTAAGGGAAGATGGAGAATGTGTGTACACTTCCTAGCCCCCCCAAGCCCTCTAGGGACCCTTCATGTAGAGGGGTCATATGACACCACTCCTCTCTGGAAGGATAGGGATAGGGGCTGGATGTTAGAGCAGGAAGATGGGGTATGGGGGAAGGAGGGTAGCTCCATGGACTTTGCTGGGGGAAGGAAAGGGATAGGGGCATAGGAGAATGGGGGCAGGGAAGCTTACCATGGCACTGAACACATTGTCCAGGAGTCGGCTGAGGGTGAAGTCACTAGCACCTTCCTCTGATGACATCACAATGAGGGTGATGCTGGAAAAGCCAAGGGGGAGGGGGTAATGGCCCTGTCCCGCATCCACCGTAGCCCTTCAGGGCCAGCCCCAAAGGGACCCTATGTTCCACGTGGAGCCCTGCTCCCCTCCCTCAGACTAAACACCTGCCCTCTCCCTGCCAGACTCACTCCCCACTCCAGCTAGACCTGTGGTCCCCTCCCTCTGCCCCAGGCCAGGCCCCACCTCTCATGAAAGGCCCTCCATAGCACGCGGGTGCCCTCCGTGCGGGCGGCTGTCAGCGCCACGTCCAGGTTAGAGCCAAACATGTGGACGCCGTTCAGGGAGCCGATCACGGAGAAGGGGAGCTGGGGGCGGGGCGGGAAGGGAAGTCAGTGGGGTCCCGGGGGTGGTGGTGGTGAAGGGATCCAGGACTAGGCTCCCTGCCCAGAGCCAAGGGGAAACCCAGGCGTCCGGCCCTTCAGCCGTGGCGGGGGGCGGGGGGGATGGCCGGATGGGATTAGGACACCTGGGTTCGCTCCCAGCCCTGGGAGGGGTGTGGGGGATAGGAGCCGGGTCACCCGGGTTCTCTCCAGGAGGGGCGGGGCGCGCTGAAGGCAGGGCGCCGGGGCTGGGGCTGGGGCTGGGGCCGGAGCCGGAGCCGGAGCCAGGACTCGTGGGTCCCAGCCGGCGGGGGGAGGGGAGGGGTGTTGAACCGCGCGGGGCCCGATACAGCCCGAGGCGGGTATAACTGATCGGGGGTGGACGCCTGCGTTCTCTCGGGGCCGGTCCGACCTGGTGCCGTGTGGGGGCGCCTCGGCAGAAGAGCGGGACGCCGCTGGTGGCCGTCAGACAGAGTAGGGAGACGGGGCTGCTGCCAGGCTCCGCCATCGCCGCCCTTTCAGCCTTCTGCCGCCATTTTGGCCGCGCGGGACACACTGGGGAAGCCGCGCAGTTACTATGGAGACCGGGGGAGGGGCCTAGACCTCTACACCCGCACGCGGAAACGAAGAGGGGTACTTCCGGTGGGCGCCGGAAGCAGATCTCTACGGGGGTAGGCGGGGTTCGTGTGTCCATGGCAACTCCGCGGGACAGTGGTGCGCCGCAGTGACCCACCGTCCGCCCGCGGGGCGATGGTGGTGCCGGGCCCGGAGGCGGCGGCCGTGGGCGGGCCCGGCGGGATGGTGGCCGATGTGGTGTTCGTCATCGAGGGCACGGCCAATCTGGGGCCTTACTTCGAGTCGCTGCGCAAGCACTACCTGCTGCCCGCCATCGAGTAAGTGCCGTGTCCGTTCCCCCCGTGAACTCCGGTGCCGGGTTCTAATACCGAGCTGGCACTTGTCCTAATACTCCCCCGCCCTCCGGCCTGAATCTAGGCTCCAACCCTGCAGTGTCTGGCTATGTCTGCTCCCCCACCACCCAGCTGGGGGGCCCTAGCTTGCCCTGATTCCCACCCCACCCCCACAAATGAACCAAGGCTTCTAGGCTTTAATGTCGGTCTGTGACTCCTGCAGCCTGCCCTGTGCCCCCCGTAGTGACCCCAGGCATCCGGGCTTTAATCCTTTAACACCTGGCTATGGACCCCCAGCTGTCCCAGTGTCCACTCCCACCAGCCGTGGGACTTCCAAGGGTGCCCCCAGACCATAATCCACACCAGCAGGGTGAGCCCAAGGATCCAGGCTTTACCCCTTTAATGCTCAGCTTTGCCCACCCAGACTGCCAGAATGACCATGCCCCCCGCCCCCCCAGTGCTCAGACTTACCATTGCTCCCACTTGGGTAGACCGTATCCCATCTTAATGCCTGGTTATGCCCTCCATCCCTGACACCCATCTATGGGCACCACCCCAAAAACTCCCAGCTGTAAGACCTCCCCCCTCTTTGCCTCATAGCCTGCCCAGATGCCTGGATACCATGCCTGTCCTGCCTTATTTAATGTCCAGTGATGTGTCATCGTGTCCCATCCCCCCTGCTGTACCTGGCTCCAGCCCCAATTGGATTAACACATCTAACAACTTCTCTTTGCCCCTTCATCTCTGTCCTGGCATGTGGCTACCTCTCCCCCCCAGACTTCCATCTCTGCTCCCCCACCCCAATGCCCACTTATGGATCCCCCCAGCCTTCACTTGATTTCCAGGTCTCATCTCCCTGACCCTGATGCCTAGATATGTCCCCCTGGTCCCCAGCACCTGGCTACAGCCTCCTCTCTTTCTTCTCAGTGCCTAGCTATGTCACCTCATCACTTTCCCAGTTCCAGTCAGGCCCCCTCCCCCCAGCCCTGAAACCAAGGTATGGGACCCCCTAGCTTACTCCCAGGCCTTCATGTCCCTGTCCCTGATACCTGGATGTGTTATCCCCTAATGGTCCCCAACACTCAGCTACAGCCCCCTGCCCCTTCCAGTGCTTAGGTGTGACCCCTCGTCTCTACTACCGCTCCCAGCTACAGTTCCTCCTCTCCACGATGCCCAGCTATGGGGCCCTCCCTCCAATTTATCCCTGATACCCAGAACCTCTTCCCCCCAAATGTCTGGCCCCAAGTGCCCCACCCTGCTGTCCCTGTTCTCATCCATGACAGCCAGGCACTGTTCACAACAGCTGGGCACCTCCATCAGTGGAAGCAGCTGGTTTGTCTCCCCAGCACCGCTCCATCGAAGCAGGATGGGGCCTGCTCACTACTTGAATAGGAAGCCTCCAGATACGGTGGGAGGGGGAGAGAACAGCTCTGTCCTCTTCACTGTTCCACCTGTTCCATGTCTGTCAATTGGATCATAGCTGCCTTTTCTTACCTCTCCTAAGCCACGCCAGCCCCCAGCAGTCCCACGCCCTTCCTGGCACCCTCCCATCTGTGCCCTAACAACCCCCCTCCCTCCACAGGAACAGCCCAGTTCAGTTGCCTCACATATTCCTGCCCTGCTCCATCTCTCCTCCAGCCCCCTTGCCCCCTTCCCTATTTCAGTTCTGATAGCTTTTTCCTCTTGTCACAGGTATTTTAATGGTGGCCCACCAGCTGAGACAGACTTTGGGGGAGATGTGAGTAGGCAGCACAACATTGCCTGGAGAAGGGGGAATTTTATGGCCCAATAGTGTCTTTCTGGGGGCAACTGTCGGGCAATCCCATGCATGTGTCCTGCCCCATCTCTCAGCCCGCCTCTGGCAGACTCATAAAGGGTGGGATGAGCACCCTGGATCCCTCCATGTCTTGGGTGTGGGCATGGTATCACTTGTACCCACAAGTGGGGAGTGGCCCTCCTGGTGTCGCAGCACCCCCTGCCAAGGGAGGGCATTTGGGGGGTACCTGGCATCTCCAGGCAGTGGGGTTGGTCAGGGAAAGCTGGTCAGGGATGTACCACAAGACGGTCTTTCACAAGGGAGGTCAGGGTAGCATGTTCAATTTACTGGTCATGCCTTAGGCAGGAACGTACCACTTACCGACAGTTCCCAGGGGGATGGGGTGGAGTGTACCACTAGGGGCAGAGGTGGTTAATACCACGTGTGTCATTCTTGGTGCAGGTGCACTTTGAAATCTTCATGTTCTCCTGTTCACAGCAAGTTGTGGGCATGCAGGGTATCCCTATTCACCTTGGGGGTTCCTTGGATAGTACTTTGGGGGGGCACATTATACCCTGCTCCCCTGAGGGTAAGGATATGGGTGGGACAGGATGAACTGTGGGGTGCTTCTCAAACTCTAGCCCACCCCCATCTTTCCATATAGGTGGAAGGGGTTTAAGGGGTCATGGAGATGCCCCTTTGTGGGACACTGGTTTCCAGTGGGTTGGTGGGCCAGGATGTGGTGCAGTAGCCCAGTCACACCTCACATGCTGGCAACTGATTCCTTGTGTCCCTGAATGCCTGGGTCCTCTACAGAGCTTGAGGCGTAGTTGGAACCTTGGGCTAATGTGGGACAACCAGGGTGAGGCCCAAACAAGGAGGAGGCGAGGAAGGCAGGGCACATCTCTTGCTACTGGTGTCCCTGGCTGTCTAGGGGCAGGACAAGCCCCAGGCCCTCTCCTACCCCAAGAGCACCTGTGCAGAGGGCCAGGCTTGGCAGCAGCAGGAAGAACATGGGTCAACCAGGGACAGTGGCAGTGATGGGTCTCTCCTCCCTGTCCCCTCCCTTCCTTAACCAGGTGGCAAACCGTGCTGGAAGGGAGGAATGGAAGGGGAGTGCCAAGAGTTAGGGTGGGGATAGAATTTAACCTGCTTCAGGGGCTTAAAAATGTTCCTGGCATCTGCTGCATCACAATATACTGTCTAGCAAGTGTGGGGAGGAGTTTTATCCCACCCCTTTCCTCCCCTCAACACTATCAGTTACATTCCCTGCACCTCCCCTTTGAAATTCCTAGATTCACCTATGACAGTGGGATCCCTTGGGGAGTGTAGGGGCTGAGGGGAGTGCCGGGGGCCCCTGATGTGACTGGGCTCCTGATATGCCTTACCCCTTCTGTCTGCCAGTATGGGGGTACCCAGTACAGCCTGGTAGTCTTCAACACTGTGGACTGTGCCCCAGAGTCATACGTGCAGTGCCATGCCCCAACCAGCAGCGCCTATGAGTTCGTCACCTGGCTTGATAGCATCCAGTGAGTTGTGGGGGTGCTGTGGTAAAGCAAATAGTTCTGGGTTTGCAGGGCAGATGGAGTGGACTGTAGGGTGTAGACCCCAAGATAGGGGGTGAGTTGGAGCCTCCCAGTTCTCCGTGAAGAATGGGAGGCAGGGACATGAAAGCTGGGAACCCTGGACTCCTGGGTTCTGTCCCAGCTCTGAGAGAGGAAGGGGTCTGGGAGCAAGGATGCCTGGGTGAGGGGAGTGGAATATGGTGGGTAAGATCAAGGGGCTGGGAGCTAGGATGTTTGGGTTCTAGCCAGGTTCTGGGTGAAGGGGTCTGTCTGGTGGGTTAGATCAGGGGGTCTGAGTCAGGACACATGGGTTCTCTCCCAGCCCTGGGAAGATACAGGTTCCCTCCAGTGAGTCAAGCCTCATCACTGAACCCCCTGTCTCCTTCCCCTCTCAGGTTCGTGGGTGGGGGCGGGGAGAGCTGTAGCCTCATTGCTGAGGGCCTCAGCACCGCCCTGCAGCTCTTCGATGACTTCAAGAAGATGAGGGAGCAGATGTGAGTGTCGGGGCTGGGTATGGGGGGCAGCAGAGGCCCCATATAGGTGGCCATGGCTTCAGAGTGGCCAAAGGGGGGTAGGCATTGGACCCCAGGGTCTCAGATATGCAGTTCTGATTGCTGACAGGAAGACAGTTTCCCAGCATGCCTCACCCCTGGGACTGGAGCACGGCATGCTATGATGCATAGTCTCCATCAGTTGGTCAACCCTGCCTGATGAATTCTGTCCTTCCATCTCTCCCCCATGATGCAGAGGCCAGACCCACAAGGTTTGCATCCTCATCTGCAACTCGCCCCCCTACCTGCTGCCGGCTGTGGAAAGCACCACTTACTCTGGCTACACCACTGAGAACCTGGTGCAGAAGATTGGAGAGGTGAGCTTCGATGCCTGGTTTCTCTCTCACCTGTGGGAGGAGAGTGGGATCAGGTGGGTGAGAGCAGGGGAGCTGGGAACCAGGATAACTGGTTGTTTCCCAACTCTGTCATACCAGTCAAAATATTTGGGGCCAGGAAGGAATTTTGTCCTCCAGTCAGATTGGTGTGGACTATGGGCAGCATTGGGGTTTGGGAGATTTCCCTTCCACTATAACCTCAGGCATGGCCTCTGTCTGGGATCTCTTGAGCACATATTAACAACCTTGCAGCAGTGGGAAGTTGGCTGCTGTGGTTCCCCCCACTTTACCTGTGGAAGTTTTGGTGATGTCTTTTCATGTCAGGGTTGACAGCTTCACTAAGAGTTTAGATAACAGATTTTTACAGAATGATTTGGGTAGGGATGATCCTGCCTCAGGCAGAGAGTTGGATTAGATCAGCAGTTCTTAATGTTTTTCCTACTAGGACCCATTTGCCAAGATCAATGGCTTGTACTGACCCACACACCCCTGGGCCTGTCGGTACATGACTCTCAGCCCCCCTCTTCCCCTGCCCTGCCTCAGCACCCAGCCACCTTCCCCAATGCTGGCAGGCACCTGCACACCCATCCCCCTCCACACACACGCATGCACATGCACACGTACATATGGACACACCGCTCCCCCAACCCCTGCATTTACCTTCATTTGGTTTCTGGGCCTGCTCCCACAACCCTGCCTGGCTGCATGCTGGCCACATCCCCAGCAGGCACTTGCAGGCTGGAATGCTGCGAAAGCATGAATTTTCCCTTGCAGGCTGGAACACTGCCATCCTGCAAGGGGAAACCTGAACTTCCATGCATTTTTCTGGCACAAGCTCATGATCCTTAGAAATATATTCTTGCAACCCACTTTTAGGTTGCAACCCATGGGTTGACAAAAACTGGATTAGATGACCCGTGGAGGTCCCTTCCAGCCCCGCTTTTCTGATTCTGTGAGCAGGGTCTGGCAGGCAAGAGCAGTGGGGGACTGGAAGCTAGGACACCTGGGTTCCTCCCAGCTCTGGGAAGGGAAGAGGTTCTGGAGTGTTCGAGCAGCACAGAAAACTGGGAGCTCAGACGCCTGGGTTCTGTTTTCTGGCTCCAGGCCCTCGCTCACCCCCTCCTCCTCTTCACAGCGTGGAATCCACTTCTCCATCGTTTCCCCCCGCAAGCTTCCAGCACTGCGCATGCTTTTTGAGAAGGCTGTGCCTGCTGGCATGATGGAGGCCCAGCCCAAGGACTACAGCCAAGACCCCAGGCACATGATCCTCATCCGTGGCATGGCACTGCCAGGTATAGGGTTGAGGAGGGCACTGGGGCTGTCCCCAGCTTGCCTTGGGTGGGCAGAGGTCTTGAGGCTACCCATACAAGACCATATGGGGCCAGAGGTCACACTAAGGTCTTGGGGTCAGGAGCTAAAGATCACACTGGGTCATGAGGTTGCCTGTACAACACCATATGGGCTCTCCCTACCTGGATCAGGGGTCACACTAGGGTCATAGGATATGAAGTGGGGTGCCCCAGGGGTGAGTTCTGGGACCAGTTTTGTTCCATGTCTTCATCAATGACCTGGACAATGGCATAGAGTGCATGCTCAGCAAGTTTTCCAGATGACACCAAGCTGGGGAGAGTAGTAGATACCCCTGGTTGACAGCCCCTGTTCTAGTGTATGTGTACCCTAGGAAGTAGTTGGGCCAGTCCTAAGGGGTCGCCTCCTAGGGCCAGAGCAGGGTGTGGACACCTCTGCACCCCTCTGGGGGTGGGGAAGCTTGCACACAGTGGCTGCCACCACCACACTCCAGCCTGGTGAGCTTCCCTGCCCTACAGAGGGGCATTAGTGAGCTTGCTTGCCCTGCCCCAGCCCTGGTCCTGGGAGGCAGCGGCATTCCACCCCACCTGCCTGTGTACTATCCCTGCCTCCCTGTTCCTTGTCTGGCTGCATGCTACCCCCCACCCTCAGCATTTGGCCATGTGCTCCCCCCCGACTTGGTGTCCGCTGACAGGTTTACTTAGACTAAAAAAGGTTGAAACCCCTGCACTAGAGGGTAAGGCTAGGATTCAGAGACATAGGCAAATAAGAGGATTGGACCTAAAGGACTCTTACAAGGTTCAACAAAGACAAGAGCAAAGTCCTGCACTTAGGTTTGAACAGTCCCATGCACCAGTGCAGGCTGGGGCTGACTGGCTGGGCAGCTCTGCAGAAAAGGATGTGGGGGTTACAGTGAACAATAAGCTGAATATGAACCAGCAATGTGCCTTTGTTGCCAAGAAGGCTTATGGCATACTGGGCTACATTGGTAGGTGTGTTGCCAGTAGGTCAATGGAAGTGATTGTTTCCCTCTATTCAGTACTAGTGAGGCCACGTCTGGAGTATTGTGTTCAATTCTGGGCCTCCCGCTACAGAAAGGATGTGGACAAATTGGAGGGAGTCCAGTGGAGGGCAACAAAAATGGTGAGGGGGCTGGGGGACATCACTTACAAAGAAAGACTGAAGGAACTGGGCTTATTTAGTCTAGAGCAGAGGTTCTCAAACTGGTCTGCAGACCACCACTGGTCCATGAGCTCCATTCATGTGGTCTGCTGAAAGGTTGCAGAACAATCGAGAATATCTGTATTTGTAAAGTACAACTTGTATATTAATATCAGTAGTCTTGTGCTTTGGTTTGTAGAACAAAAAAAAGTTTAGTGGTCTGCCAAGACCCTCAACAATTTTCAAGTGGTCCATGAAAAAAAAAAAAGTTTGAAAACCACTGGTTTAGAGGAAAGGAGACTGAGAGGTTCAAAAGAGGATGGAGCTAGACTGTTCTCGGTGGTGGCAGATGACAGAACAAGGAGCAATGGTCTAAAGTTGCAGCAAGGGAAGTTTAGGTCAGATATTCAAAAGAATGTTCTCACTAGGAGGGTAGTAAAACACTGGAATAGGTTACCCAGAGAGGTGGTGAAAGCTCCATCCGTGGCGGTTTTCAAAACCTAGCTAAACAAAGTTTTGGCTGGAATGATCTAGTTGGGAATGGTCCTGCTTTGAGCAGGGGGTTGTACTAGATGACCTACTGAGGTCCCTTCCAACCCTAACTTTCTATGATTCTACCATTGACATCATAGATTCTGTTAGGTTCTGAGATCATCCTGGTGTGGGCCCAGATTCAGTGTAACTTCTCCCTGCAGGGTTCAGAGGTCATGCTGGGGTCACAAACTCCACACCATTGGAGGCCAGGGGTCATAGTGGAGTCAGCCCTAGTGTGGAGACAGGGTCACAGATCTGTCCAGCTTTCCCTGTGCCCCCAGGAGGCTCCAAGGTGGTCTGGGTTTGGAGGGAGCTATGGACTGACCCCTTCTACCTGCTGACCTCTCCCTTCTCCTTCTAGTAGGTGGGAGTGCACCCTCCAACACCATCCAGCCCAAGCAGGTTGTTCCCCAGCCACAGCTCCCCACAGCACCCCCCCAGCTGCCACCCACTCCTCCACAGCCTCTGCCGTCTACTTCGCAGGCCTACCAGGTATGTCAACACCCACCAGGGCTGGGGGAGGAGGGACATCCCAGCTCCTGGCCCCCTCTCCCATCTCACCCTACTCTGCACCATAGGTAACCCCAACCAATTCCCTCAATGCTGCCCAGGCTGCTGCACAGTCTGCAGTAGAGGCTGCCAAAAACCAGAAAGCTGGTATCACACGCTGTGAGTACCCCCCTAGAGTGGGAAGGGGGAAGTGTTCTGGGGTAGGGAGGATCCTGGGAACTGACAGCAAGGAGGTTTTCCTGGGGTAGAAAGGAGAGGGTGGGGTGGGGTGCCTGGATGGTCATGGGGAGCCCAATGTGTGTAGGGAGGGGGTGAAGATCTGGACATGGGTGTGGTGTCCATCTACACACAGCCTTCAATAAAGTGATCCAAGCCCCAGGCTTGGGTAAGAGCACTGCCACACTGGCTGAGAGTGATTCACTGTTTTGAACATAAAGCAAAACTAAGGATTAGTTGCCTTCAGTAGATTTAAGAAATGAAGTTGGGCTTCAGTTTCCATGTGCACACTCAAAGCATTGTGCACTGTGGGAGGTCTGGGAACTGATGGGGGGGTGGAACTGGGAAGGGTCCCCAGGTGGGATGAAGTTGGCAGTGGGAGAGGGACAAACCCCTGGCATGTAGGGGCTGGGGGAGCCCTGGAGGATTCTGGGAAGGGGTCCTAGAAAGAGTTGGAGGTCCTGACAAAGTGGGGTGTCTTGGATGTGGGAGGGGCAGAGGATCCTATCTGCCTTCCCCATTCATCCCCCCGCTTTTGCCCTGCAGTCCCCATGCCAACGGCCTTCACCCAGGGACCTGCCCAACCCCTCCCTGCTGGCTCCGTGCCCGCCATGGCCCCCAAGATGCCATCAACTTCCCAGCCCAGCCTCGTCTCCACTGTCACCTCCAGCTCCAGCCTGCTGCCCCAGCCCCCTGGGCAGCCCCCTCCTCAGCCCAGTGCCCCAACTATGGTAGGTACAGTCCCCTCAGGGAGCTCAGGGGCTTTTCTCCACTAGGGAGTGCCAGCTCTGATCCAGCCCCAGGGAAGGGGTTCAGGCTGGGGTCTTTCCCCTCCAGTGGGAGGGCACTGGCAGGGCCTGTCTAGGCCAGACATGACTGTGCTGTCTTGTCCACCCACAGCCTAGCAGTGTGGCCCCCAGTGGGGTGAGTGTGGCCCAACCAGCAGCCTCCCAGATTGGAGCTGCCCAGTTGCCTGGGGCCCAGCAGACAGTCGCCAACAAGGTGATGGCCTGGAGTGGCGTTTTGGAGTGGCAGGAGGTGAGTGTACAGCCTGGGAGAGGGCCGAGGAAGGAGCCTGGTGCCAGCATCTCTGACTCTCCCCCTCCCTCATATGTCTGTCCAACCTTCTATCTGCCTGCAGAAGCCCAAACCAGCCTCTGTGGACTCCAGCACCAAGCTGACCCGTTCACTGCCCTGCCAGGTGTTTGTCAATCCTGGGGAGAACCTGTAAGTGTTCCTCTATCCATGTCTGTACATCCAGAAGTGGCTCTGACAGACAGATCTCATTTTGTGGAGTGGGGAAGGGGACACAGTCATTGGGGCTGGAAGGGCTGTACTTTGACTGGGTGGGCTCGAAGGTCTGGGGATGGGGTTACCAAGTGGGACAAGTGTGGGGTTATGGAGATATCAGGGTTTAGGGGATGGGGCTAGTGGAAAGGGGTAGAAGCCATACAGTAAGTGGTAGCAGGACTGTGGCATGACGGTACTGGGGAAGGGTGGTCCTTTCTCTCACTAACTGCCACCCTCCTGACTTTTACCAGGAAAACAGACCAGTGGCCCCAGAAGCTGATCATGCAGTTAATCCCACAGCAGTTGCTGGTAAGTCCTGGGGAGATTGAGACGGGGATGAAGAAGGCAGCCTCCTGTTGTTGTGGGAGCCAGGCATCGGTGGGGTCACCTGAAGGTGTTCAGGAAGAGGCTGGACAGCCCTTGGTCAGGGATGATTTATGTGCAACTATGTCCATATTCTACTATGGGGATTTCCCAGGTTTCTGGGCTTTGCTGGTTGCCCCCTCCCACTTTCTGCTACACGTCAGGGTGTTTTTAAGCCTTTCCTGCCTGGTCTGATTGTTGTAGACTGGGGATGGGGGGTTTGCCCTCCTCTGGTGGGGGGGGGTTGTAGCCTATACCTGGGAACTCAAGTGTGTATTAACACCCTTCTACAGCGGCAGCATGTAAAGCAGGGACCACAGCAGCCAACCTGTGGCAAGTTCAGCTGTGATGTTTTGTGTTGTGTCAGGGCTGATGGATGTTTTACAAAGAGTTTAAATGATGGATTTGTAGGGGATGGTTTGGCTAGGGCTGATCCTGCCTGAAGCAGGGGGTTGGACTAGATGTGACCTCTGCAGGTCCCTTCCAGCCTGACTGCTCTGTGATTCAAACTGTGCTGATGAACACTTGAGGTGGCAGGGGGCACTGATGGGAGGGTACATGCCTGTTGTATGATGCCTGCACACAGGAGGTGCATGACTCAGCACTGTTCCTTCTCCCCCCCTCTCTGCTTTCTTGGGTATGTTTTGGGTGGGGAGAGGGGGGCAAGCCAAGGCATGGCATTAACTTCCTGCCCTCCTCACAGACCACACTGGGACCCCTCTTCCGAAACTCACGCATGGTGCAGTTCAACTTCACCAACAAGGACCTGGAGTCTCTCAAAGGGCTGTATCGCATCATGGGCAACGGCTTCGTAAGAGACTGATCTCTGCCCCCTCCCCCCCTTACCTCCTGGCTATGCCCCATCTTGGCCCCTTCCCCGCCCAGGGTACCTCTTGTTCCCTATCTCCTCCGCCACCCCTCCCCCAGCCCATATGGGACCTCAGGCCATAGCTTTGTAAGTGGGTGACCCTCCTCCCCTAAAACTTTTTCATGCAGCATCTATTGCAGAGAGGTGTGTGAACACACATCTCAGTTCCTCCTCACCCCAGTGTCTGCTGCCCCCCCTGACCCTGGGGTCTGGCCCCAGGATCTATAGGGCCCCAAGGAGTTGTCCCCTGCCCCCTTCTGGGGCAGGATGTTTTGAAGGTACAAGAGACCCCTTGCTCAGTGCAGAGATGTGGCTGGCTCAGGTGCGTTGCAGGGCTATGTACACAGGAACCTCTTGGCTAGTGCCATAATGTAAAGGGTTAGGATTTGGGGATGTTTCTTGTGGGAGTATGGCAAGTGGCCCTAGGTGAGGAAGGTCTGGCCTAGGGGTGGGATCTCTGATTCCCACCCTACCTTGCAACTCCCTGCAAGCGGTGGTGGGCAGAGCCTATCACAGGGGTAGAGTCTAACCCTGCCCCTATTGCATAAGGGCTTTGAAGGCCCCCTCCTCCCCCAAGCTGTTCTCTAGTTAGGCAGTATCCCTGTGGGGGGCCATGGGCATAATCAGATGTTCCCCCTGCAAGCAGGGTGTATAGGAGAGAGCAGAGCTTATCCTAGAGGTATGGCCCTCCTCCACCTCACAAATGGCCTGACCCTGTGGTAAGAGGGGCCTCCCCCAAGGTAAGACAGAGCCTCCTCAAGGGGGCAGGACCTCATGTGCCCCCATTCATCTCCCTTGCAGGAGAATGCCTGCATTTTCCCTGCCTGCTCCCTTGCAAAGTGGCTTCTTGGAAGGGAGGTGGATGCTATATATTTGGGGCAGGGCTTATCACAGTGGGCATGGCCTAATCTTCTCCAATACAGGACAGTAACCACCTTTTGGGTGTGGTCTATTGCTTTGGAGCAGGGCCTGTCCCAGAGTTGGGGTCTAGCTCCAGTGGATGAGGTTTATCTCTCCTGTACAAGACAGCTGTCACCTAGGGGGTGACTTATTCCTTGCAGCCAGGCCTATCTCAGTGGATGGGGCCTGACCCTCTCCTTTGCAGGATGGTGGCTATCTGGTGGTATGGCCTGTTCGGCTGGGGCTGGGGCTGTCACTGTCCTAGTGGGTGGGGCCTCACCCTTTCCCATGCAGGACAGTGGTCAGGTTGGGGCATGGCCTATTTCTGAGGGGCATGGCCTGACCCCCTCTGCCCTTCTCATTGGCAGGCGGGCTGCGTGCACTTCCCCCACACCACACCCTGTGAGGTGCGGGTCCTCATGCTCCTGTACTCCTCCAAGAAGAAGATCTTTATGGGGTTGATCCCCTATGACCAGAGTGGCTTTGTCAATGGCATCCGCCAGGTCATCACCAATCACAAGCAGGTTCAGCAGCAGAAGATTGAGCAGCAGCGCAGTGTGAGACTCCCCTGCCCCTCTTCCCCCCTCAGCCTCCCTCCTCAACCCTCCAGCTTAGGGGGCTTCCCTACCCCTCCATCTTCCACTCTTCTTCATCACTATCCCCCCCACCCCACAGCAGCTGGGCAGCTCCCAGCCCCTGGGCTCAGCACCGGTGCCCAACACCCAGCCCTTCCTGCCCAAGCAGCCAGGAGCCCTGCCCGTGGCGCAGGGAGTCCAGCAGCAGGTAAGGGTTGGGGGCATTCTGCTGAACCTGTGGTGGTGGGGAGGGGGTTGCTGAGTGGAGTGGGGGTGGGTCTTTGGAAGAGCTGTCTTGATGGTGTGGGGTTGGGGGGATCTGGGGGTATTTGAGAGAATTCAGTAACAGGAGAGCAGCAGCATGAAGGTCAGTGATTCCTTGGTTTGATTGGGGGAGATGTTACTGACCAGTGTAACCAAATGCTCCCCCCACAAGCTGATCCCTGCCCTTCCCCCCAGATGGCCAGCCAGCAGGTGAGCCCTGGGATGTCCCAGGTGGGCATCATGGACGATCAGCAGCGACAACAGAGTCTGGTGAGTCCCTGCCCAGACTGGGAGGAAGTTGGTGGGGGAGCATGAGGAGTAGATTTGGGGCGGGGGGGTGATCACCCCCAGCCCCCTGCGTCTCCCTCCTTCCTTCCCTCGCTACAGCCCAGCAGGTCTCTGAGCTGTGGTTGCTGCTCCTTAAGGGGGTCTGGGCTGAATAAGGCTGTGGGAGGATATTATTTTCCTAAGGGCAGGTAGGGGCTGGTTCCTGAGTAATCTACCCCCTGACCCCCTCTTTGCAGCTGCAGCTCCGGGTCCAGCAGCAGACAGCAGCTACACAGCAGCCACCACAGGCCCCACCCCAGCCTCAGCCACAGCAGCAACCCACAGCCCCTGCCCCGCCCCAGCCCCCCCCAGCACCTGGGGCCCCCCAAGCTGGCCCACAACCCACACAGGGGGGGGCCTTGCTGAGACCCCAGAACCCCGGTGCCAACCCCCAGCTCCGCAGCCTTCTCCTCAGCCAGCAACCTGTGAGTATCCAATCCTCGGGAGAGGATCCTTGTCCCCCTTGGAACTCTAGGGGATCCCTATAATGGACCTCTGCTCACTCTGAGAGGCCTAGGAGACCCCTTAACCTGCTTTCCCCTCTCCCCTCCAGCTCCAACTCTGGCCTACTTGTGGGGGCCTGCAGACTGCTTGCCAGGCCTGAGGCTTCCCCATACCAGTCCCTGCCCACACTGGGGTGCTCCCAGTATCATTCCCAACTCTAAGGTGTCCTGGCAGCCTCAATCTTCAGCCCCTTGGCCTGGCTATCCATGCCCCATCTCTAGTAGAGGGTGCCCCTGGCTGTGCCCTGGCCTAGCCCTGTCAGCATGCTTGGTATGGAGTTGGAGGTTGCCCCCCTGGATGCCTTCCCCATCCACACACAGATCCAAGTTTCTGTTCACCCTGGTGGGTGGAGGAGGGATGGGAACATCTGCTTTGGGAGGCAGTGAGGAGGCACTGATATCAGGTCCAGCTGGGAAGGGGGGAGAGCTGCGATGTCTAGTGCCCTTCTCCTGTTCCAGTGTGTTTCCCTCCCTTCTGCAGCCCCAGGCAGCCATTCCCCAGTCCCAACAGCCTCTGCATCACCTACAGCAACCGGGCCAGGGCATGCTGCCCCACCAGTCCATGGGGCAGCCCTTGGGGCAACAGCAGCTCCAGCTGCCTGGGCAGCCTCTCATGCATCAGGGCCCTGGACAGCAGTGGCCAGGACAGATGGCACCACGGGCACCACTGCCAGGTAAGTGGGCAGAGTGGGCGAATGGACTGGCAAGCCCTGAGTGAGCACCTTCATAGCATGCTCCAACCCAGAGATCATTGTATCTTGGTGATTGGTTATACAAGGCCCCCTCACCTGTCCCCAGCATGCCCTGCACCAGAGCCAGTGCTGGATGAGGGGTCCCTGTATAACTCCCTTTCACCTTCCTCCCTGTATAACCAGCCCCCTGGCAGCTGGCTGTATCTTGGTGCCAGGTTCAGGGTCTCAGTATAGCCACCACTGTTGCCCCCACCCCAGAGTTGGCTGTCTCTTACACTGAGCCCTGTATAATCAGAACTGCAAAACAACCTACCCCAGAGCCAGCTGCATTTCAGCATCAGGGGAGACAGCCCATATAACCAATGCCCCCCCGTGTGCCCTGTCCCAGAGCCGGCTGCATCTCAGCACTGGGCAAAGGATCCCTGTACAAATAGTCCAACCCTCACCTGCTTTCTCCCCTCCCCAGGTCAGATGCTGATGAACCCCGGGGCTCGGGGCCCTGTTCCCCAGCCAGGGCTGCAGCAGGTCCAGGCTCCCAGTGTCATGGAGGACGACATCCTCATGGACCTGATATGAGCAAGGTGGGAGTGGCACAGCCCTGCCCTCCCACCCTGTTCCCATGGTGGTATATGACACCCCCCCCCCCCCCCGCTCCTCTGTACCATAGATTTTTTTGCACTTCTCAATAAACCACCTGTTTTTCCCAACTCCAAGGCATTCCTTGATCATATCATCATAGTACTGCCTCTTTCCACAGCCAAGCTGGAACTCAGGAGTCGTGTTTCCTCTCCCACACCTTACCCAGCAATCACATCTTCTAGGAGATTAGAGCAGTAAGGGGGCCTAGGAGCCTGGGTTCTCTCCCATGTCTGAGAGCAGGTGGAGTCTGATTGGTTACAACAGTGGGAGCTGGGAGCCAGGACACCTGGGTTCTCTTTCTAGGCTGAGAGGCTGGACCCCTACATACTATCCCAGCTCTGGGAGGGGAGTTTAGGGCTGGTGGATTACAGCAGGAGCTGGGAGCCCAGACGCCTGGGTTCTATCCCAGCTCTGGGATGGGGAGTAAGGGGCTGGCAGGTTTGAGGCCTGGTATTTTTTGCTTCTGCGTCGGAAGACAAACACAGATGGACGTAGAGCCAGGCTGCCGTGGAGATGGTTTATTGCCAAGTCTAGGCGTAGCCCCCGTGGGCGCTGCAGAAATCAGGTCCGATGCTCTGGACAGTGCAGTCACTGGAGTCCATGGGACAGAGGCTGCAGTGGCAACTCAGGGCCACAGGGTAGGTGAAGGTGGGGTCGATGCCGGGTGGGCAGGCAGGCAGCACCAGTGACTCATAACGAACCTCACGGTATGTACACACATGCTGGGCCACGGGTGACAGCGCACTCTTGTATACGGGCTCCTGGGCATGAAGGGAGGGATGCCATGGGTGGCACTGTCCCGGCCCCTCCTCACATACACATCACCCCCCTGCCCAGCCTGCTTTGCCTCTCCTCCCCTCCCCTCCCTTCCCCTATGCCCCTTCATCTCCCTGCCCAGCCTATGCCCTTCACTGCAGTGCCAGCTTCCCTACAGCCCCTGCCTGCCGCCCAACCCTGCCTCACCTGCTGCTGCCCATCCCCCTCCCCTGTGCCCACCTAGGTAGAGCTGGGGGTCTCAGGGCCCATGCCAAGGTGCCCCCCTACCCTGTCTGGAGTACTGCTCATTCCCGTAGCCTGGCCACCCTGGGCATCATTTCTCCCACCCCAAGGGCCTCACCTTAGTCTGACAGTACCCACTGCAGATGTCTGTGGTAAAGGTGATGCACAGGGGACAGGCTTCCTTCTCAGCGGCCACTGTGGTGTTGACAGGGCGGCACAGGCGGCGCCCGCGGGTGGCCCCTGGGGCTGCAGCTCCTACTAGCAGGAGCAGCACCAACTGCAGCACCCTCTGCTGGCAGAAAGCACCAGGATGGGACATGGGGCCTCTCCTGCCCCACAGCCCCAAATTGAGGTCATTGGGCATAGGGTAGGCATGGAGCAAGGGCCTTGCCCTACCTCCCCAGGGGAGCTGGTACCAAGTGAGAAGGGGCAGGTGGGTGCTGACCCCCCACCCCCTGGCTACTCCATCCTGTGTGGGGCAGTAGAACTGCCTCCCCCTCTCCACCACCAAGTTGGGGCATGCTGCCACCCTGTGAGTCCCCATATACAGATCCCTCCTGGCATATACGTTTTTATTTTTAAGGAAAATTTGTGTCCAAAGTCACATCAGCCAAATTGATTCCAAATCTATGATTCATTCAAGAACCATATGTGGCCCTGTTACCGGCAAGCATCCTCTACCCCTGCCTGGGGCTTCGGATGCTTCCAAATCCTTTGGCGGGCATCCTACATGCAGGCCCTCAAGTCCAAAGGTTTGGTGTTCAGATGCCTCTGAGTTTTGCTTGCCCTGAACTGTATGGCTGAAGGAGTAAGCTAGGGAGGAGTCTCCTCCCTCCTGGCATATATCTGGAGGACCTGGACCTGAAGGGAAGGGAAAGCAGGGGGATCCCAGGACCCCAGCACAGAGACATAGCCCCATCCCTGTACCCTGAGCTTATGTACCCCTGTATCATGCTTAACTCTGGGCTCATACCCACCCTTAGGCACGGCTCTTCTAACAGCCCTAGGGACACCCCCCGCCCCCACTCCCTCCATGCTGTGTGTGTAACCCTTGCCTGTGCACCACTAACACACACCAGCACCCTTTGCACTCGTATATACACATGTGCACACACACCCCTTGTCCCCAGCTCCCAGCCCTAGGCATCCAGGCTTACACACTCATGCACATGTCCTGTACTGGGTGGTGCACATACCCAAGTACACATCCCTCCTCCCCAACCTCCCAATTTACAGGACTCCTCATGTGTCCATCCCACTATCCATGGCTGTGTGCAGCCCCCTCTCCCCCCATGTGCACACCCCTTCCTGGGTACCATCTGTGAAGTTATGGGCACTCTCTTCCCACATGACCCACCCTTCCCTTCATGCACACTTGCCCCATGTATGTTGTCCCTGCACCACCCCTCCCCCCCAACCACACAGCCCTCGGGTACATGCTCACTTGTACCTGCCTCATGCCCCACCACCTTGCACATGCATGTGCCCCTCCTTCCCTCCTTGCTAGTTACACACCCCTCAAACCCCAATCACCTCCTTAGGTGCCCCCACAGCCTTGCCCAGCCCCTGCCTGGAACCTGCCCATGTTCATAGTGCCCTTTCTGTGCCCCCACTGCACACACGTAAACCCCTGGTGCCCACTGGCCAGGTCCCACCAACTTCCTGCAGGCATAGCCAGTGTAACCCATTGTGCCCCTGCAAGGAGACTTCCTCCTTCTCTGCACCCCCCACCCCATTGGTATCCCTCCCGCACTCTGTGCACCCACAGAGCCCTTG
The DNA here is from genome assembly GCA_030014935.1 of Caiman crocodilus. NCBI lineage: Eukaryota > Metazoa > Chordata > Crocodylia > Alligatoridae > Caiman > Caiman crocodilus. The sequence goes on along the minus strand of JAGPOW010000304.1, from coordinate 113,038,685 downwards.
GCTGAGCACTCACCTGCAGGGGCCTCATGCTGCTGGCAGGGCTTGGTGGAAAGTGGTGCCCCTCTATCCCTGCTGCCTGTTATGTACCCACAGGTCCAGCCCTGACTTATATCCAGACCTTCCCAGCCCCCCACCCTGGCCTCTCCACCCACAGGCAGCATCCAAGGCTGCCTGGGCATAGGGTGGAGGTGGCCTCACAGCCAAGGCTGCTTGGGGGTGGCTTCCGGCACATATGCTCCCCCCGCCCAGTCACGGAGAGAACCCAGGCATCCAAGCTACCCCAAAGTGCACTAGTAGGGAGTTCGTAGCTAGCCCAGCTCCAGGATCATGTGGGGTCTGGTGGGTGACAGCAGGTGAGTTGGGGGCCAGGACATGATTCCATCTCAGTTCTGGGAGAGAACCAGGGCCCAGTGGGTTTGTGTTGGGGGCGAGTGGGGGGCAGGGGCTCAGACACCTGTGTTCTCTCCCAACTCTGGGAAAGTGTTGGGGTCTAGTGGATTAAAGCAGGGGGGCTGGGAGCCAGGACACCTGGGAAGGGACTGGGGCCCTCTGGCTCTCTTGCCCCTTTCCAAGGGCACCCCTGCCCCCTCCATTCCCCATGCCACCCACACCTGCTGGGTTACCAGACAACAAATCCCCCTGGCCTTGCAGTCTCTGTGATATGCCCTTGACCCCATCCCAGCCTCCTCAGTCTTGGGTTTTCGTAGGCAGGGAGGGGCATGGCACAGCCCTGCTCCAGTCATGGAGACCCAGAGTCCAGTGGGGGCTGACAGTGCAGCGTGTTTGGGGGCTGGGGGTCACACAGGGCCTGGTTTGCCACTCCCATAATTCTGGGCCTCTGTGCAGTACATGCCATGCACCACCAGGACCTTGGGCAGGGCATCCCGCAGGCACACAGTGGGCTGGCACTGCCTGGGACCCAGGCAAGTTGGGGCCCACCACGGCACCCAAAAGGACTCATGTGCCAAGCTGAGTTCCCCCCCGGTGGTTCATGGCAGGTGTCTCCATAGACAGCTGCAGGGAGCAGGGAGCATGGTCACATGTGGGGCAGGGGGAGGCCCCCCTGCCCTCTTGTGGGTGAGACCCTGTAGCTGCTTCCTGTAGAAAGAAAATGAGGGGGCTGGTTTTTGGGTGGCAGCTGCCAGTCCCACTCCAGTGCTGTCAGACCCCTGTTCCCACCCCCACATCCTCCCTCCAGAGAACTCAAGGGTCTGGACTCCCAGCTTCTCCCCCTCTGGCCTGTTCCCCTCCCCAGGACCACTATGCAAGTAGAGCCCACTGTCCTGTCTCCCCCCTCCAACACCACTTATGTCCCCTCCTCTTCCAACAGAACTCAGATATCCTGATTGCTATCTCTCTTCCCCTAGATCATGGGTTCCCAAATTTTTATGACTGACATGGCCCAGCAAACCACAGCCCAGCAGTCACAGGTAAAGTCAAGTAAAGATATCCCCACCCTTTGGGGCAAGGTGGGGGGCGGCAAATCCTGCACTACTGCGGGCCCTGCAGAAGGAGCCACAGTCTCTCCACCTGGCTCTGGAGGGGCCACAGTTTGCCGGTCCATTGGGATTAAGAACCCCTGCCCTAAATAAAACCCAGGCCTCATTCCCACCCCCCTCTCTGGGGGCCTCAGTGTTTCCCCCCCACATCCCTATAGAACCCAGGTGTCTCGGCTCATAGCCCATCTCTGCAGGTGTTCTTACCCTACTCCCTTTCACCTTCCTGCCCACCCTAAGCAGGATATAGGAGTCCTGGCAAACACCCTCCCAGGCTCCAGTCCTCTCCTTGCTCCCCTCCAGGGAATTCAGGGATCTGGGGCCCTGTGCCAAGGGATGCCGTACTGGGAGAAGGGCTGGAAGTCACGGGCAGGGACAGAGGCATATGGCTTGAGCTGGTGCAGTGCCCCCTCCTCCTGCAGGTAGAAGAGGCGCCCAGCCAGTGCTGGGTTCTGGGTGGTGGGCACCACTTGCTGCAAGGGAGGGACACAGGAGTCAGTGAGGGAGATGCCAGGGTCAGGATTGTCACTCAACCCCCCTGCGGATCCCTCACCCACATGCCAAGTCTTCTGGGGCCCCCCTCCCCCAGCCCTCCCTCTCCAGCCCCTGGAGTCCCAGCTCCAGGGATCCTCAATCTCGTGGGTCCCTCACCTTGGAGGGCCCATCACAGTGGTGGTCAGCCAGGCATGGGACCTGGGCCCCAGGAAGCTGGGCGCCATTGAGGGCCAGGCTGGGCCAGCCAGGGAAGGACTCCTGCATCTCGCTGACCAGGTGGGCTGTGGCAAGGGGGAATCGCCAGGCATGGAGATGCAGCTGGATGGGGTACATGGGGAGCATCAGTGCACAGCAGGGACCCCCCTGCCCCTACATCAGCCCTCCAACCCCTGCCTGGGCCTTTGCACTTGCCCCTACAGCAGCGAGGGAGTGAGGAACCCATCATATCCTTTTGTTTCTCAGGGGACTGGCTGAACCTGGAAAGCAGGCATCTGGCCCCCTTCACCCTGTGCCACCATGCTGTGCATTCCATGCTGCCCCCCTCCTCCTGCCTGCCCCAGATGCTGGGGTTCCTTGGGACAGGACACCGCCTCCTCCAGATGAGTGGGACCTGTACTCCCCCCGTGTGGCCCTGTCCCACTGGGAGCCCGTGGGGCCTCCACTGCTGCTGCTGCTGCTGCTGGAGGAGCCTGGGAGGAGCACCAGGATTGGGAGAGAACCCAGGAGTCCAAGCCTCCAGCCTGCACTTCCTTCCCAGGCCTCAGAGAGAATCCAGGTGTCCTGGTACCCACCCCCGCTTGCACCAGAGACCCTCCCCTTGCTTCCCCCTGATGGTATAGACTCACCTTGTCCTGCAGATCCTTATTGAAGTGCACCTGCCAGTGTGGTGGGGGGATGGGGTGGTGGGGCTGGCTGAGGACCCCTCCATGGGTTTTCACATTGTGGCACAGGACTGTGGTGGTGGCCAGGTGCTTGGTGTCCCCCTCCTTCCACAACTGCTCAGAGGCGAGGGGTAGGGGCTGATGCAGGGTGGACTGGGGGGAGAGAGAGGAGCTAGATTTCCCCCCACCTCCAGAGTGAGCAGAGAGCCCAGGAGTCCTGGCTCCCAGCCCCCCAGGCTCTAGCCCACTAGCCCCCACCGCTCTTCCAGAGCTCGGCATGGGACCCAGGCATCTGCATTCTGACCACACTCACTTGGGCACCAGGTGGCAGGAAGGGCAGGGGGGGCTGGTACTCCGGCCTCATACCACTGCTGGTGAGGTGCCAGTCTTGCTGGTGGTGCCAGTGTCCCTTCATACCCACCAAGGGCTGCAGCCCAGGGGCTAGAGCCAGCACAGTGTCTGCCGTGCCCAGGCTGCCTGGATTGTTGAGGAGGGGGGGATGTTTGTGATGGCTGTTGCCATGGTGCTGGAACCTGGCACGTGACTCGGAGCAGCTGCGAGCCGAGCCGGATGCCTGGGTTCCCTCCTAGCACAGACAGGGGGTGAGGGGCTGGTGGATTGGCGCACAGGGGGCTGGGTTCCTGGGGAGCCAGGATGGCTGGGTTCTCCTGCCAGCTTCCAGGGGGCATAGGGGGCTGGGAGCCAGGACACCTGGATTCTCTCCCAGCTCTGAGCAGGGGGCAGGGGCTAGTGGGTAGAGCAGTGTAGGGACCAGAGCTACTGGGTTCTCTTCCAGCACCAAAAAGGCTCTGTGTTGGGTCTGTCCCCCCACCCCACCTCAGGGACATGGTTCTTCCCTGTTCTGTGAGGTGCAGAGAATCTGCTCCCAACCCTTTATAACCTGCAGCCCCCTGTACCTCCCCCCAATACTGGGGTGCTCATGGTGACCTTGCTATGGGTCATGAGCTCCTGCAGTTCCTCCCTTCTGCCACAAGGGGGAGCCAGGTGGTCATAAATCCACCCCCTGCCATTCGCACAGCCAGGGCTGCGGGGGGAGGGGCTGTGGGTTGGGAATGGCCAGCACTAGGGCAGGAGCGGCCTGCCAGCCTAAAGTGAGGGTCACCAGCAGGGCTAGGGGTGGAGGGTCCACAAAGGGATCTGATATCCAGCTTCCATGGCAGCCTCTCCCAGTGCAGCAAACCCAATGACAGAATCTGAGACGAGGCATGGGGTCATTCAGGTCTTTCCTGGGGGGGAGGCACGCCGGGACAGGTGCTGCAGGAAATAAGTTAACACGGAGCAAGGGGGTCAAGGAGCAGCCATCACAAGAGTCCTGGGGGGCAGAGGGCAATAAATATGGTAGGAAATATTGTTAACCAAAAAGAAACAGTTGAATCCTAAAGAAATGACACCACTTGGGACAGATGCAGGCCACAGAGTCTGGCTCTGGGCCCAGGCAGCAGCCACCACGCCTGAGGCCCTCAATTCCTGTGAGACCCTAGCGTGATCAGTGGGGTCCCCGGAATCTGGCCATGGGGAGAGCAGTGGCAGCACCATCCATGCAGTCCTGCCCACATCTCCAGGCCCCTCAGGCACCACGTCCATGGCTCCAACTTGACCAGTCGCTGACAGAAACCATGTTCCCCTACGTTCTCTGGGGCTTTTACGTCCGCCCCGTGCGGCTGAGGAGGGTGCAGACGCAAGCTGTATCAATACGGATCCAGCGCCAGCCCACCAACTTCTCAGAGTCCACGGTGAGCGCCCGCACATATGACTGCTTGGCCTTGCACTCAGACAGCCAGTGGCGCCGGTCCACACCCCGGCACCCGCCCCCGGTGCCTCCAGCTGGGTTGCACTTGGTCTCAAAGAAGTACTGCTTGAGGGGCCCTGTCAGCGTTTGCACCTCGGACAGCACTGTCACTGCTTTGCCCCGGATGTCCACAGCTGCCCGCTTGTCCGTCACCCACACGTTGACGCTGTCGCACACAGCCATCTCCCCCCGCCGCGCTGCTGCCATCTCTGCTGCCCTCCGCACCCGCCGTGTTCCATTAGCCGCTGCTGCCTGCATCTCAGGCTCCTCCAGCAGCAGCAGCAGTGGAGGCCCCACCGGCTCCCGGGGGGACAGGGCCACACGGGGGGAGTACAGGTCCCACTCATCTGGAGGAGGCGGTGTCCCGTCCCAAGGAACCCCAGCATCCGGGGCAGGCGGGAGGAGGGGGGCAGCATGGAATGCACAGAGGAATGATGTCATCACCATGGGCAGAAGCGGGATGGGCATCACTGGGCACCCAGCAGACCTGATCGGAGGGAGAACAGGGTTAGAGCAGGGGTACCCAGCACCAAGATACGTCTCCATCCCCCACTACATCCCAGCTCTGTGACCCAGCACCTAGACATGCCCCCATCCCCCCTATATCCCAGCCCTGGGACCCAAGAGAGGGGCTGCAGGTTGGGAGCGAGAAGCTTTAGGTGTTACCTGCCAGCTTAGTGGGGGTCTCGACCATGTTGCTCCCAGAAGTCCCAGGCCCTGGTCCGATTCATGTCCCTTCTGGTATTGGGCCCAGCAGAGTGCTGCAGCCTCTTCCTGACCTCCCCAGGGCAGGTGATGGCTGGGGATCCCCCAGGCTCTGCTCCCTCCCCCCCCCCGGGTCCTACCAGGCACCAGGGCTCTGTATCAGGACCCCCACAACCCTGGGGGCCTCACCAACCAGCCAGTCCTGGCCTGGGCACCCCATGGGCTCAGCAGCAAGTGGGGGGGGTCTCAAGGTCAGCCTGACTTAGGGGGCCGCTCCCAGGGGGTCTGGAGCATCTACCACACTTGGGGGGTGAGGAGTGTTTGGGGGGGTTCAGCCAGTCAGGGGGGCTGGAGCTGGGGCTGTCACTCAGAAGACCTGGGAGGGAAAAGAAAGACAGAAAAGCTGTTGGCTGGAATGAGAACCCAGGTGTCTGGGCTCCCCCCACCCCCTGCTATAAGCAGCCCCCTCTCAGAGCTGGGTGAGGACCCAGGGGTCCTGGATCCCTGTGCCCTGACTCGCTAGATCTATTTGCAAAGCTGGGGGTGAACCCAGGCATCCTGGTATCTAGTCCTCCTCCCCCCCCACCCCATGTTGGCTGAGAACAGGTAGCTCGATGCATGGGGGATGTGGGGGAGGTCCCGGGACAGCTGCCTGCTGGGTTTCAGTTTCAAAGGCGGGTGGGATCAGCCCCCAACTCGACCCCGACGCCCTCCCCAAATGTGCCTGCATCTGGATTCCATTCACTGCCCCCGTCCCGCCCCTTCCCGCAGCCGCCAGCTTTGGAATCCACCACCAGTGACAGAGGCGTCCAACCTGCCTGACGGGGGCCGGGGCTGCACTGGAGCTGGGGGCCGATTCCTGGGGGATGGGCTGGGGGTGGGCGCTGCGTCCACCCCGGGCTGGCCTGTCATGGGGCTGTCCACGCAGCTCGAGACCCGGGGGGGGCCGTGTCCACGGGGCTGCTCTTGTGTCTGTGGGGTGTGGACCGAGTGAAGGCAGCCAGGACGCCCAGTGCGTGGAGACTGCGAGAAACCCCCGCCTCCCACTCGGAACCGTGGGGGCGGGGCCGGCCCGGAGTGATTTGCATACCGCGTTACCCACAATGCCTGGCGCCCTGACCCTGCTTGGGGGGGGGGGAGCGCTGACAGATCCGTGCGAGCGCCCCCGCCCCCGCCCCCGCCGCGAGCGATTGTAGCGAGTGCTGGCCTGTCCCGGCCCCTGCCTCCTCCAACCCTGCCGGTGCCCCGCACTCCTAACTCGCAGGCCCTGTCCCCCTGGCTGTGCCGGTGCCCTTCACTTCCGACCCACAACCCCCGCCCTTCCCAGCGTTCCTCTCTTCCCGCCCTACTGCCCCCCTCCATGCTACAGGTGCCTTCATTTCCGACTTGCAGCCCCCTTGCTAGCCCCAGCCGGCTCTACCCTGCCAGGGTATATCACCAGGAGCAGGCAAGGTTTCTGGACGAGCGTGCAGGATTGGGCCACGGGCAGAGAAAAGAAGTCAATCTGTGCTGCTTGGGGCTAGGGTGACAGGTGTGAGGAGTGGGCACCCTGTGCCAGGCCTGGGTACTAAAGAGGGGGTAAACCCACCAGAGCTGAAGGTGCATCCAGGGCCTTGCTGTGACTAGAGCGCCCCCACCCAGCTGAGAAAGAACCCAGGTGTCCCGGGCCCAGGCTCACCAGGCCCCACACCCTTCCCAGAGCAGGGGGAGAACCCAGGTGTCCAGGGCTCCCAGCCCCCACGTAGGAGCCTGGGCGGGGGGAGGGGGAGTCTGTCTGTCTGGCTGTGTATCTGTCAGGGGCCTGACTCACAGCTAATGCAGCCCAGGCCCTGCAGCCTCTCCCTGGGAGACCTCAGAGGCTCCATCCCTCTCCGCCAGCTGCTTCCCATTGAGGGCGGCCTCTGCCTGAAGGTGAGTGAGGGAGGGGGGAGGCCAGGAATCCCCCACCCCTCCGCCTGCCAGGAAGCTCCCCACAGCCCAGGCTCAGGCAGGGAGGAACACCCCCCCCCAACCCCCAGCATGAGTTTACAGGGACCCAGAGCACACAGGAGCTCCCCAAGGACCCCTGCCATAAATGCAGCCCCGCTGCTGCCCCTCATGCCCGACCTGCACACCCCAGGTGCCCCTCACTCCCAACCTGCACCCCCTTCTAGCCCTGCCGGTACCCCAACCCGCAGTCCCTTGCTCCCACCCTACAGGTTCCCCATCACACCTACCTGATCTCCTTTTGCCTTCTCTTCCCCCTCCAAAGGCTGGGAGCCCGGACGCCTGGGTTCTATCCCCAGCTCCTCTGGGAGGTGTCAAGGCATGTGGGGTGGGGAACGGACAGACAGACAGACAACTCCCCCAATTACTGGGCACAGATCCTGGCCCTGGCCCCTGCGTGCGCGAGAGAGCCTTTGGGTTTCAACATGAAAAGTTAATAAAGTCACCGCCGAAGGGGCTGGTTTCGGTTTTCTGGGCAGCGATTGAATGGCAGGGCGGGGAGCGGAGGGGAGAAGGGGGGGCGCGGGGCCTGGGATGGGGGGGGCCTGGCATCCCCCCTGGCTTTGATCTCCAAGTTATTGGGGAAGAAACAGAGGGGGAAGAAGGGAGGAGGCAGGTAGGGTAGGGGGGCTGGGGGAGATGGGTGAGGAGGTTTGGCCAGTGGAGGGACCTGGAGGGGAGTCCTGTACTCCATGCCCACTTGCCTGCTTCTCCCCCCACCCCACCTGCCTCTGAGTGGGGGCATGATAGGGGCACCTGATCCTTCTCCCCCACCCCCTCTCCTTCCCCCGGATCTGGCTTTGATTAAGGTCCCAGGGCGACTGGGTGATGATGGGGTCGGAGGCCAGGGGAGCAGAGAACCTTCCCCCCAACCCCTGTCACGGGGCACGCCAAAGCCACCAGAGGGCAGAGCCAAGGGGGCACAGGTGCCCCCCACCCAGCCCAAACCAGAGGCTCCCCCCAAGAGGGCAGGGCCTGGCTCACCTGAGCCAGGCAACGCTGGGGCCCCGGCCCCCGCCCCCTGAAACTCCCTACCCAACCCTCCCTTCCCCACCTACACCCAGTTCCCATCACTTCTCACCCGTGAAACCTGAACCCCAGACACCGCCCCCCTGCGTCTGGGGGCCAGAGAGAACAAAGCAGCCGGCTCCTCTGCCAGCCACCTCCCAGGGACCCCAGACTTGTCTGGCCTCTTTTCATCTCCCTTTTGTCCTGCTCTGTGTGTGTGCGTGGGGGGGAAGGGGGGGCCTGAGCTGGGACGTGGGTGCATCTCCTATTACCCAGCCTGGCCAGGCTGTTTTTTTTTGGATGGGGTGATGAGAGAGAGTCCGGCCTACCTGAGCCTGATATACCCTTCACACCTCTTGCAGCGCCCCCCAGAGCCAGGGATTCCAGAGGTGGGGCAGGATGGGGGTGCATTTCACACACCATCTCAGAGCAATAGGTGAAACCATTTAAGCTGCCTTCGCCCTGCTGGAGTTTCTCTGGAGGGAAAAAACCTATGGAAATGTCTTCCCAAAAAAACCCATGAAAAGGTCCCCTGGGTTTGTGGATCCCCAGGGTGGGGGTCACTACAGGGTGGGCTAGCTATGCATACAAGCAGTGGGTGAACACCCGCCAGCAGCCAGTGGGGGCTTCTCCTAGTGCTTTTCCAGGGGATATAAAAAACCTATGGAAATGTCTTCCTAAAAACTCCATTAAAAGGTCCCCCAGGATGTGGGTCACAGGGGTGAGAGTCACTATGGGGTGGGCTAACTAGAAGAATGAGCAGTGGGTGAAGGACCTATGGGGACTTCTCCTGGTGCTTTTCCTGAGGATTCCAGTAAATAAATAAAATAAGTAAAAGTCTAGCCAAAAAACTTGTTAACAGATCGTCAGAGGCTGTCTATGCCCAGGGTGTATGTGTGAGGGGTGTGATGAGGCATTGTGTCCTATATTGTGTGTGTTTTGTTGCACGTTGTATGAGCATGTTTTGTGTCATACACTGCGTGTGTGCTTCATGTACTCTGGACCTGTACACATGTTGGCATATACTGTCTGTGCATGTGTGCATTGTCCTACAGTGTGTGTGTGTGTTTGTGAGAGAGAGAGAGTAACCCCTGCTGGAGGGCATGTGTGCGTGACCCCCTGCTGGAGGGAGGGGTGTGTGTGACAGACCCCCTTCTGGAGCACATAGGTCCCACTCCATGTTTGTGCCTGCATGTGCTGCCCCCTGCTGGAGGGGACAAGCCAAACAAGTGTGTGTGTGTGCGTGTGCGCGCGCGCGCTGTGCACCGGGAAGATAAAGTTGTGAGTGTGTGTCCAGATGCAAAGGGGTTCTGAGGTGGGGGCATGGGTTGGGCTTGTCCCTCATGGTGGTGTGGAGGGGAAAAGGTTTGCCTGTCATTTGGTTGTACTTGGAGATGGGTGGGGTGGAGCGGGGCTGGGTGGTAAGGTAGGAAGGTGTGTGCACCTGTGGGGTGTGTGTGTGTGCATGACTGGGGGTGCATGTTTGCATGTATTGGTGTATACACGTATGTATGTGGGTGTATACATGTATGTGCATGTTTGGGGGGCTGTTGTATACATATGAGTACATGTCTGGGGTATGTGTTAGTGTATACACATGTATGTGTGTATCTGGTGTGTGCGTCAGTGTATACATGTGTGACAGATGCATGCATATGTATGATGATTTATACACAGTTGTGTGTATGTGCTGGGCATGTGTGTGCATGTGTCGGTGTATACATGTGTGCCAGTGTATACACAAATGCATGTGTCTGGGTGTATCCATCTGTATATACATGTGTGTGCCTGCAGGGTGTGTGCATGTCTGTAGGTGCACATGGGGGCAAGGGGGGAAAGCTGCAGGGCACTGTGGTGCTAAGGGGTTTGGGGGTCTGTGCCACATGCCAGGCTGATGGATCTAGGGGGCGGAGGGTCAGACCCTCCCCCCGCCTGTGCGTTCCTGGCCAGGAGCCATTTTCAGGCAGTGCTTGGGTGGGGCCAACGTGTCCTGACGAACCCTCGGCCCCCCCAGGCTGCATTCCATGGGGCTTACGGGGTGGGACGCCAGAGTCCCAGCACGGTGCCCAAGGCAGGGAGCTCCCCCACCCTGGCTGTGCCCCTTACTCCTGACCTGCAGCCCCTTGCCCCCCAAAATCCCTGCCAGTGCCCCTCACTCCTGACTCACAGCCCCCTGCCCTCGTCCCCCCCTCTGCCCCTGCCCCCAATTGCAGAGTAGGGTGTGGGGGCTGAGGGAAGGTGAGTGCTGAGCATTGGTGCTGCCTCCTGGTGGCTGGGCATTGTGGGGGGGAGTGGAATTAATTTTGGGGTGACAAAAGGAGCAGCCACAGCCAGGAGGTGCTAGAAGGATCCTGACTTCTGTAGTGATGAATATGACCTCACTCAAGGCCCCCTGGATCCTTCCCAGCAGAGACAGAACCCAGGCCTCCAGGCTACCAGCTCCTCACCCCAGCCCTGGCCCCCCTGGCCCCTCTAGAGTCAGGCTAGAGCCCAGGCATCTGCACTCCCACCACCCCTAGACCCCATTGCTTTCACAGAGCCAGGTTAGAACCGCCCCCAACACATGCGCACTCACACGCACTCTCTCTCTCTCCCCCTTCCCCCCCATAGAGACAGCTGTTTTATCTTTTAAAACAAGACTAATAGGAAAAACAAGGCTGAGGTTTGGAAGCTGGGGAAGATGGAGCAAGGAGGGGTTAGGGACAGCCAGTGGGGACCAAGGTGGGGATCAGGTACTCACCAACCCCTGGACTCCCACAACCATCCAGCCTCTCACCCACCAGGGCTTTTTTATGGCCCCTTGTCCCATAGTGTTTTATATTAAAGCCATAAGGAAAGCCGGGGGAGGGGGGGAGAAGATGGGCCTTGAAGGTGGGGGGAGACTGGGACAGTCTCAGAACCCCCACACCCAGGTGATGGGTCTCTGTTCATCCCTGCAAGGAGGAGGTCAGTGGGGCTTGGTCTTAGGTCCACTTGTACCCCATGGGGTTAGTGAGGACTTTCTCCCTCCCTCTTCTCCCCCCAGGAGAGACCAACACCAGCTTCCCTCTAGGGTTGTGGGGGGCATGAGTGAGGGGAACTCCCCCCTCCACCAGCCATGCCATGCAGTCAGCTCTGGAGTGGAATGGGCCCATGGGGGTGGAGGGTATATACAGCCAGCCCCTGGCTGCCTGCTCTGGGAGGGAAGGAGTTAATCCCCTCCCCTGCACTGGGGGCAGCTGGTTCTGCTCAGACTGGTTTTATGAAGAGTGGGACTGGGGCCCCGGGCTTCCTGAAAGGACCTGACCCTTTAGAGAGGGGGGCACAGGCTGCTACAGCTGCTACACAGTGAGAGGCACCCACAGGGCTGGGGGGCAGGGGGCTGCTGGTTGGGCGTGAGAAGCACCAACAGGGCTTGGGGGGACAGGGGACTGCGGTTGGGAGTGAGGGGCACTGGCAGAGCTAGGGGGCAGGGGGCTGCAGGTCAGGAGGGCACCAGCAGGGCTGGGGGGGCAAGGGGTGCTGGTTGGGAGTGAGGGGCACCAGGGAGGCCTTCTGGTTGGGCAAGGTCACAGTGCGTGGGACCCACAGCATCTCCCTTCACCCCATTCACTCTGAGGAACAAGTCTGGCTGCTTCCCCTGCCTAAGCAGAAACAGGTCCAGGGAGTGAACCCCTGCCTCCCCTCTCCAGCCCTGATCTCCGACTTTTGACCTACCCTAAACCCAGCCCTTAGAAGTCTAATTGCAGCCAGGGTGGAAGAACCAGAGGTGGCTGCATCTCCTTGGACAGAATAGAGCCCCTGTATAGCCTGCCTCTAATTTACCCCACCCCAAAGGCAGCTGCTTCTCAGCATTGGTTGGGGAGGTGTCTGTATAACCAGACTGTAATGTGCCTACCCCAGAGGTGGCTGCATCCCAGGGTCCCGCACCGTGTCCAGCCCATAGCCAGGCTTGGGGTGTGTGTGGCACAGGACTGGCAGGGCTAGACACCAGGTCAAGCTGGTGCATGGGCATGTGGGCCCTGGTGTACCATGTGTGCACCATGGTGCTGGCAACCATGCTAGGCATCATCCTGATCCTCACCATCCACCTGGGCAAGATGAAGCAGGCTCTGGGCATGGGCAGGTGCAGTAAGGAGGTCTCCAGACTGAACACCTTCCTGGACCTCATTCACAACCTCTTCTCCAAGAACCTGGTGCAGGCCTGCTTCCAGCAGGTAGGGGCATCACTGCAGGGTGGTGGCACTGGGTGTTGGGCTCTGTGCTCAGTGTTCCCTCCCTGTGGGGTGTGCAGGGCTTGGGACCCACATCCTCTGTACCACTGGCACAGGAACCCTCTGCTGGTACCTCTCAGCCAGATGCACCTCCCCCTCCTTTCCCCCAGATGTTCTGCAGATGCTTTAAGTAGCTGCTGCCTTCATGTCTCACTGCCCACACCTCCCCTGCCCAACCCCCATCACCTGCCTCCAGCTTTTGGAGGAAGAACGTGCCCCCCTACTCCTGCAAAAAAATCAGGGCAATAGGGTCTGGCATGCTGGTGGGGGTGGTCTGGAAGCCAGGACACCTGGGTTTTCTTGCAGCTGTGGAGGGGCTCAGCAGGGGGCTGGGAGCCAGGACGCCTCAGTTTTGAGGGTCCTGCTCTCTGCCCCACTCGCTGCCTGTGTTTGGGCCATGCCCTGTGCTGGGGTCAGGGGAGGTCTGGGCATCCTGCTCCCAACCCCCAGCTCCTGCCCCATGACCCCCACAGCAACCCCTGCTGGGGTGAGGCAGCACATGCTCCCTGGCCACTGTCCAGGGTTATATTTAGCTTCCTGTTTACAGTGGGAACTGGCCTAGAACAGCACATGTTCCCCATGGGGCCTTGGGGGGTGGTCACAGGTGGGTGGGGGGCTCTTCTAGTCTTGCCCTCCTGGCAGGGACTCCAGTGGGGACAACCTAGCCAGCTCCCTGCCCTTGTCCATGTGTCCATTCTTCCATCCTGGCCCCTCCATCACTCTGGTTGTGGCGGGGGGTGTCTATCCAGTTGCCCCTAAATGCTGTCCTGTCTGGCCACCCATCCCTCAGACCACATGTCCATCTGTCTGTCTGTACACTCCATACCTTCTGTCCCTGTGTCTTGCTGTATGCTTCAGCCCATCTGTGCACCCTGGAGCCTGTCATCCATCCCAGTGCCCCATCCCTCTGACAGTACCTCCATCTGTCCATCCAGTCATGCCTCCCCAAGACTGCCTGTACATCTCCCTACCCTGCTAGATAATCCCCCCACCCAGTGCCAGCCTGTGGGGCACCAATCCCCTCCTTCCCCTTCACCCCATGAGGTGCCGTCCCTTTAACATGCTCCCCTTCTCCAGGACTCCCTTCCCCACCCAGCGACTGTCCCCTCCCCCAGCCCCTGAGACCTAGCTGGAATCCAGGCTATTCTACAGGCCTAAAATTAAACCTGCCACCTCAGCAGGATAGACAGAGGGGAATGGGGGGTGCCCAGCATGAAGTCGTGAGGAGGGGAGAGTCACCTGGGATGGCCTCGTGGCCCCCTCCAATGTGATCTGCCCTGCACAGCAGGGGGGCAAGGCTGCTGTAATGCCTCCAGCTCCAATATCTGGGGACTGCTATGGGGCAGCTCCCCCCCCAAGCATTGCCAGTGGCATAGACCCCCTCCCCTCCAACACCCTGTGGCCGGAGTAGAAGCTATAGCCCAGTTTATTTCTCCCCCGCCCCAGTAAGCCTGGTGCCTACTTTCCCCCCAGGTCTGCTGCTGTGATCTAGCTCCCTCAGCTTGGGCTTGGCCAACAGCAGGACTCCCAACTCCTCTCTCCCAAATCAGGGTCTGCAGCGCCTAATGCCACAGGGGCCTCCAAGTCTAGCCACCTATTAACAACCAGCCCAGATTCCCTTGGGTGGGGTTCACAGAGGCTGATGCATTGCTCCTTCTGGACTTTGCTGGTGTCCATGATGGGTCGGGAAGGAATTTTTTCCTTTGCTGCTGCTACAGGTGTCAGGGGGCTTTCTCGTCTTTCCTCAGAACTAGTGCATGTTGAAGGCTGCAGACAAGGCCGTGGGTTGTAAATGGGCTGTGCCAGTGTTCCTACTGGGACTTTAAACTCAGAGGTTCCTAGATAGAGGGTCTTGTCCATCTGCTCAGGTTCAGACTGACTGCATTCAGGGTCAGGAAGAAATGTTATCCCTGGTCAGATGTGTATGGACTTGTTGGAGGGGTGGAGAAAAAGCTACCTTCCTCTGTAGCCAGGGGTGGATCCATGGGGATGCAGTTGCACCCTCCTTTAATTCCCATCTACCCAAACTTTATAAAACCAATGGTGGGAGGGGAAGTAGCATTTCTATTCAGGCAGAACTAACAGAGTCAATTGCCATGATCACCTCCCTGATTCCTGCTCATCTTTACTCCATAGGTGTTACCAACCCTCTCTTATTTTTAAAGGTCTTGGTGTTCCACTATTCAAACTACCTTTTCTCCTGCTGTTTTGCTGCCTGTTCGCCATTCCTGGCAATGTTTCTCATCTATATTTCACAGCCCAGCAGACTGTTTTTAGTTCTATCTAAAAGTGTCAACTCAAGTATCGTCCTATTAACTTGGGTGTAAAAGTGTCTAACAGTGAAGCATTGAAGGCACTGTCAAGATGATCAGGAAGGCTAGATTTTGTTATAGGAATCTGAACAAGAGATGTACATTTAACACTAATGACTACAGGCCTCATGACCCAATGTCTTTAGACTATTTTATTTTTTACATAATTTGTTGCATTCTTTTTCTAAGCTTTATATATAATTTGGCAAATCAGAGTGCATTCTCATAGTGATTTTTCCTTTTGTTTTGATCTTAAAGGGAATAATATAGTGCTAGTCCCCCAGGTTATCAGGAAAGCTTCTAGTTTCCCTTTAACTGGAGAAAAATATGTTGTCTTATATGTGATAATGTACCACAGCATCTGCACCCCTCCCCTTTTTAAAATTCTAGGTCCTTGGATGTCTCCAGTGTACGTAACAACCTGGTTGAAGCCAGACACTGCTAGCCCCCATCCCCTGGCTTCACCTGGAGCAGGTTTGGGGGCTCTTGGCATCCTTGGACAGTGGTCTCACAGCAGTGGGACAGGGCTCCAGGGTAATGTTAGGAGTAGGTTGGAAGGGGACTGGGGCTCCAGGACAGCTCCTGGCTACCAATGACCTGCCGTGCACCCACTAGGATTGTAACCCAGCCAGTACCCCTGGCATCACCAGTGGTACACACATCAGGATGGCTCACAGCCTTGGATTCATCCCTGTGCCAACCTGGAGGGGCCATGGCTGCCTTAATTCACTGTTGCAAACCCCACTTCCTGTGCTTGGCACATCCCACCTTCCCAATATTGCTAGTAGAGCCTCTAGACTGATGTGCATAGCTCCAGCTAGGCACAAAACCAGCACAGCCCTCCTGGGTTCCACACTCTCACTTCAACATGGGTTTCTGTGTAGATGCACCAGGACAGATAGAACCTGGAGTCCTCAGCCCCATCCTCCCCGGTATGAGTTCAATATTACCTCCTCCCTGTCCAGCAAGAAATGTAGCCCTGGATCTGCCATGGGGCAATCTCTTGGCCTGTTCTGGGGATTCCTGGGATTGATGCAATGGTTTTGGGAGAGGATTTGGGGCTAGTGGAAATGGGGTGTCACCCCATCAGAGACAACAGCCACTCCACTCTCCACCCCCTCCTACAGTTTCCTACAGCAACTGGCCCATCCAGATTTACACTGGAGGCTTACACCCCACCTCCCTCCCTGCACGATGTATGAGTTGGCTAATGGAAGGGGGCCTGGCTGGGGGGCACAGGGGGCACCACAAAGGGGAGATCAGAGAAAACACAGCTGGGCCCCATCCTTCCTTAGCAATAAATAACCAGTGCTGTTGGGTTTATTGTAGATACATTGCCTGTTTCGAAGAGCTGCCTCTTCTCATGCCAGCATACAAGGTATCCCAAGTTGGGAGCTCAGCTGTGGACAAAGGGAGGGGGTGCAGTATGCTCTAGCCTATGGAGGCAGTGGGAATGGTGGCCCCAGTACCCGGTGCACCCAAGTGCAGGCATGGACTTTCTTGCCCTGAGATACACCAGGATGGAGGGAGCACCAGTGGGTCTGAGCAGGAGTTTCTAGAGACATGGATTCAACTCCTGGCTTTACACGGCTGAGTTGTCATAGCTGCAAGCCCCATGCTCCCGGATCTAGTTGGGGGAAAGAGTTCTTCTTTGTTGGCTCAGGGGCATGAGGTCTGAGAGGCAGGGACTAACTGACACAGTCTAGCATGATGGGGCCCCAATCTCAGTCATTCTGTGCGGCGCCTAGCACCATGGGGGACCCCAACTCCAGCTGGTATGTTAACAAACAACCCTGTTCTCCCAGGAGGTGGGGGCTGGATGCCCATCTCCCTTTGGGAGTATCCAGCCCTCTTGCACCCAGATGGCCTGCTGAGCATCTCCCTGCTGCATCGGATGCATCTGCCCTTGGAGCAGCAGCCACTCAGAGCAAACCATAGAGCTCAGGCACCCATGTGCAGGACTCCTAGGAGAAGGAGACTAGTGGCTGATCTACAGGTGCCAGTATCCTGGGGGCAGTTGTGGAGGGAGGCAGATGGTGGTGGTTGTGGGAGCTGGTGCCTGCCAGACACCTGAAGACCAGGCTGAGGGTGTTCTTAGCTCCGTCATCCACTTCTAAAGTCAGATACCACCAAGTAGGGTCTCTGGGGGTCCCTCCAGCCTGGCATAGTTGATGGGTCCAGGAAGGGGCAGGATTGGGAGGCCCTAGGTATGAAGCAGGCCTGGGCTGTGTAGTGTCACTGTTTTGGCCCAGGTGCACTGCATGTGCACTGTGACCCTGGGTCTTTTGTGCACAGTTGTACCCAGGCTGCTGCTCATTCAGATAAGGGATTTATGGTGGTGACTGCACCTTTGCCCCATGACTACAAGGCATCATTGGCTGTTCAGGCATATGCTACAGTGACAGCACACTCGCTGTATATGCACATACACACACACTCACACCGGACATGTACACACAGGTACATGCACACACACTCACTGCACATATAAACACACACATATACTCATTATAAGCATACACCTATGTATGCACACAAACTGTACACACACATGCACGCATGCTCACCACATACAAATACACACAGATACACACAGATGTTCAGTGTACACACACACACACACACTTACACATAGGGCCTTGCTACATTTTCAAATTAAAGTTGGTTACAAACCAGCTATAGCGTTGTCACACATTTTCAAATACTAACTTCATAGCTGATTGGCTCTTTTTATAGCTGGAGAGTAATTTTTATGGTGTGATACTTACTTGGCACATGTGACCGGTCAAAACTTATTGCACACAATTGACCAGTTAATTGCATAATATATGTAATGTAGCAGAGGCTGTCAATGCATGTATACCCACAGGTATGTGGACATATGCATACACTCACACACCCACTGTACGCGAGTGCACAGGTGCACATGCACACATGGATATACATGTGAACACATGCAGCATTCATAGTGTGGTTACTACCCACCCAGTGTTTTCTCTACAATAATGACATGCATACACACATGCACCCCATTCACACTGTGGTTACTACACACCCACCTGGTGTTTACATTACAGTAATTACATGCATATGCACACACATCCAGTGGTTACATGGTAGCTACCACTCTCATAGGCAGCAGTTACATTTAGGTTTTAAGCCAGTGATTCTCAAGCCAGGGTACCATGAGACCCTTTTAAGAGTGCTGCAGAAAATTAGCACTGTGAGGTGTGCAAACACATACAGGTGATGCACAAGAGAAACTCAGAGATTTGGAACAGGAATCTAGTGTCACAAACATTCTGACCAGCCATGGCCTGCCTGAGCTCTGTGCCATGGGCAACTTGTTCTAGTATTTTTCTGTAGTCAAGAAGTGTGTGAAAGGTCGGAGCTGGGATTTTCTGAGTCTAAAAAATGTTGAGAACCACTGTGCTGCACACTTGACCAGAAGCTATGCAGTAGCTGTCTGTCTTCACCTCTGTCTGTCAGGGACACACACACACACATGCACGTGCACACACACACATGTTGTAGTTATGCAGCAATTACTTCCCACCTGTGCTTAGCTCTGCATACCAATGGATTGCACATGCATTGTCCTGTAACTATTATACATTTTTACAGGGGTTACAGTATGATTTCTCATGTACATGCACCACAGCAACTCTGTAGATACAATACACTCATCCAATGGCAAATGACAGTTACCACCCAGTCATGCTGTGGCCACTGCTTCCCCATGCGACTGTTATGTTGCAGTGACCACACACTCACCCATCTACTGTTGGATCTGCACTTATTTTGTACTTGCGCTCAGTTAGTTATAACTACTCGTGCACAAAAGTCATCCCACTGCTGCTACATAAATACACACACATACACACATGTACACACACACAGTTATACTGTAATTGTAATGACACACCCAGCAGTTATCTCATTGTTGCAATGGGCATGCAAATGCACCTGAGCACCCACCCATACAGTTACAACAATAATGATACGCAACAACCATCTAATTGCGTCTATGTTTGCACATACATGCACACACACACACACACGCACACTTATTTGCACTACAGCCCCGGCCTGCTGCAGTTACCTGGTGAGTCCTTCCACCACTACCTCCTCCTGCTCCTACCTGGAGCTTAAGACCATTGAAACAAAACATTAAGACAATGAAAGCGATGGGTTGCGTGGAACTGACATCAGGGCAAAGAGGATGGGGGCCTCTTTCCCCACCCCAGACCTTTACATTTGACCCAGCATGTCTGAGCGCAGCAGCCACTTGAATTTTTTAAGACGTCCGAGCTTTTTCAGATTCCCTATCCCCATCAAGTCCTACTTGTCTTGCCCTTTTAGCCAGAGGTGTGTGCATGTATGTAAGGGTCTTGTACCTGCAGGCTTCAAGGGGACCTTCTGTTTTATAGGTAGGTTATTCCACTCCAGGAGAGGTGAGGGGGGACTCTGGACTCATAGGTCTTTAGCCACAGATGAGTTGGGTTGGGAGGGGGTGGGGATTGGAAGGATCAGCAACTTGGAAAAATGTGACTTGGGAAAGGTGAGGGGTGAGTTGAACAGGGTTTTGTTTGGGGATGGAGAGGGATGATCCATGTTGTGCTGGGTTGGGAAGGACACAGCTGAATGACATGGGGTTGGGTTGGGGTTGACTTGAGTTGCACAGGTGTGTCGTGCCATGACGGGGCTGAGAGTGTACTTGGGGGCAGTTGAGTTGAGCATTGTTGGGGATGAAGTTCCATGGCACTGAGTTGATTGGGGATGGAGTTATACTAGGGGAAAGTGCATGAAGATATGATCTGTTGGAGGGTGTAGTTACATTGCGCTGGGTTAGGATGAGAGGGTTTGTGCAGAGTAGCATCGAGTTAGGGGCTTGGAAGGGGACATTGTTGCATGGGGTTGGGTGGGAAGTGGGTCCTGGGTTGTGTTAGGTGGCTTGGGAGGGAACTGAGTTGGGCTGGGTTGGGGGTGGGCTTTATTACTTTGGTAGGGCTGTATTGGTTGAAGAGACTAGAAGGAGCTGGAATTCTGTGGTGTTGGGTTGGGAAGCAAAAGGGACCCGAGTTGCTTTGGACAGGGTGAGTGTGGGAGGGTCCCAGCATAGTTGCATGGACTTCATAGGCCAGCTGGGAAGGACTCTCATCACCCACCACTTGCATCAACCAGGGTTTCCCAGTAGGGGTCACTGACCATGCACATATCCTGCGAGCCATGAGCCAAGTCCATGCCCCCTTCGTTAGCAGCTTTGGTCTAGGGACTGCTGGCTTTCAAGGGAGACCTATGCCATGTCCAAGGCCAGAGACAAGGAGGAAGAGATCTGGAATCTCCTTCCAATTACCCAAACACACTGTAGTTACAACATCCCTGAGATAAGTTGGGAGGTCAAATCCCTTGGAGCAGCCATTCCATCCCCACCTGCCAGCTCCTTCCAGGTGGGACGAGATGGGAGAGTATTGGAAGGTGTGAGGGAGGGTGGGGAGCCATGGGGAGAGAGCTCCAGCTCAGCACACTGAGTTCCTCTGGGGCTCCATCCCCCTCTCTCCCTGCCTCCCCAAAGGCCGGGATTGTGTTGCTCTGAAATCCTTGCTCATATGTCTTGGCAAGACACATTCCCTTATTTATCTCCACTCCGGCTATTTGAGGCTCAGCAGCATGGGGTATGTTCCAGAGTGTGGTCCAGCAGGTGAAACCCAAGACCATGCTGATGTGATATCACAGGACACTCCAGTGCCAACTGCTCTGTGAGTCACAGAGGGGAGATGGGGTGGGTGGGGGCAGGGAAGGGGGCACCTTTATCCAACCTGCCTGTGTCCAGAGCTTTCTAAAAGCAGAAGTCAGAAGAGGGGGCATGGGCTGCCTTGGGCAGTAACATCTCTGCACTATCTAGTTCATGTAAGCCAGATGGTCCATCCTCAAGATGCAGTCCTACACAGTCACCATCTTTATACACAGCCATGTTAGGAGACCTTTGCCCCCAAACATGCTGAGAGGGGTGGACAAAATGAGGACAGGTGGGGTCTCCTTGAGATAAGTCCCCTCTCCTACCATCTAGGAGATGGACCTCTCCCTGGCAGGCCCAGTGGGAGATAAGCTGGGAGCTACCCTGTGTTGTCCCCTCCAGTTGGGCAGGGAAGGCATAGAAAAGCAGGAGGGCTAGGGAACCAGGGGTCACACTTGAGTCACCAGGCGCTTGTTGGGTTGCTCAAGGCCCAAGGACATCAGCTGGCCACCATCCACATACACCACCCCATCCAGAAACTTGGAGGTGGGTGGGACCACAGCGCTGTCTTGCTGTTGTTTCTCCTCCCTTTGGTAGGCCTTTTCCTGGAGGGCAGGGGATGCAGGGGATGGGGGCAGATGGTAGGGACAGGTGGTGACATGGGTGTACTGGCCTTGCTCCTCACAGTCGATCTCCCGATGATAGAAGTAGCTGAAGTTGGAGACGATGACAGGCACTGGGAGGGAGATGGTGAGGACACCAGCAATGGCACACAGCGAGCCCACGATCTTGCCACCCACTGTCTCGGGGGACATGTCACCATAGCCCACAGTTGTCATGGTGACCACAGCCCACCAGAAGGCTTCAGGGATGCTGGTGAACTTTGTATCCTCATGGTCAGCCTCAGCGAAGTATACGGCACTGGAGAAAAGGATGACACCGATGAAGAGGAAGAAGATGAGGAGGCCCAGTTCCCGCATGCTGGCTTTGAGGGTCTGCCCTAGGATCTGCAGCCCTTTGGAGTGCCGGGAGAGCTTAAAGATCCGGAAGACCCGGACCAGGCGAATGACCCTGAGGATGGCCAGGGACATGGCAGGCTGGCCAACACCACGTTGCCGGGCGAACTCAGTGCCCAGTGCCACAAAGTAGGGGATGATGGCCACAAAGTCAATCATGTTCATGATGTTCTTGAAGAAGGCTGGTTTGCTGGGGCTGGCCAGGAACCGCACTGCCAGCTCAAAGGAGAACCAGCAGATGCAAATGGTCTCCACAATGAAGAAGGGGTCTTCAAACTGGCTTTTTGAGCTCCGTAATGAGGGGTGGCTGCTGTTCCCTCGGTGATGGTGCAGCTGTTGGGGGGACAGAGAGAAAGGAGGAAGTCAGAAGGGGACAGGAGGACCCCAGGGACCTCTGGCTTCTCCCATGCCAGGCTCACCCATGTGCTTGACTGGGTTGTGGAAGTGGTGGAGGAGTCAATTAATTTAATGGTTCATTATCATTTCCCCCATCCCTTCTAAACTCTTCATTCCACAGGTATTAACAATCCTCTCCTTTTTTAATAGTTCTGATGTTCCACCAGTCAAGCCTAGCCATTCTGCTGGGTGTTCACTGCTCCTGGTAATGACACTCCTATTTCACAGCCCTGCAGATTGTTTTTAACTCATTCCAATTAAGTTATATTTATTTTTCCTTCAATCTTAAACTGAATAATACAGCCCTGGGCCCCTAGCATTCTAGTAAAGCTTCTGGTTAATTTTTAACTGGAGAAAAATATGTGTTGTTTTATATGTGATGAGATACCTCACAATCTGCACCCTCCTTTCCAAAATCCTAGATTTGCCCATGAGTGGGGATACCAGGCTTGGCTGGGTCTACTATGTCTCTGATCTGAGGTGCGGGGGACATTGTTTGTCTGTTGGGAGAGGCAGGCTGGAGGCACAGGGAGCATTTCCAGGTGTCACATCCCACCCACTATCCAGGACTTCATAGGTTGCCCATTTGGGGTAGCTCAGAGGGTGTGGGGTCCCCTGGGATACCTACTGGGGTGGGGGGATAGTAGCATCTGGAGGGTGAGTAATAGTACCTGGGAGATGCCATTGGGAGAGGTTTCTAGGGGCCAGGATGCCTGGGTTCTATCTCAGCATTGGGAAGGGAGGGGTCCTATAGCTTAGAGCAGAGGGCTCTTGGACCCAGGATGTATGGGTTCTTTCCCAGCTCTGGATGGGGAGTGGAGCCTGGTGGGCAACAGCAAGGGACTGGGAGCTGGGACACCTGGGTTGTCTCCCACTTTGGGAAGGGAAGGGTCTAGGGGAAGCTGAAGCTGGGGTTGGCATAGCTAGCCATTGTGCTTATCCCAGAATTTGGGCAAAGTGTCTGGGAGCAAAGGACACTGGGACCAGGCTGTCAATGGGTGACTCTGGTTGGGGGAGGTTCTGTAGCTCAGGAGTGTCACTATGCATGACAGTGCATGGTGGACTGTGGCATGGTAACTGTGCCAGCCTTCCCCCAGCTCCCATGTGGTATGCCTCACACAGGGAATCCCCGCCACAGGCAGGCCATCCCTGGCACTTGCCTTCAAAGTCAGCAAATTTACATCCATTATCTCTTCACTGTCCCATCTCTGCCAGCCAGGAGAGGGGTACTGGGGAAAGGATGGGGGTGCATGGCTCACACGGCCCTAGATCATGTGACACCAGGTGGCAGGCACCAGCAAAGGACTGCTAATCCTGCCAGCTGCTCCTGGGCGGGACACCTCAGAGCACAGCCAGTCAGCAAGTTATCACCATGCCCTGCAGAACAGGCTGGGGGACTAGCCTGCTGTGGCATCAGGACGCCTGGGTTCTATCCCAGCTTGGGGAGGGGAATGGGCTTTAGAGGATGTAGTGGGAGTGGAGCCAGGAGGGACTGGCAGCCAGGACACCTGGGTTCTATCCCACCTCTGTGAGGGGTGAGGGGATACTCAGGCTGATACTGGAGTTGGGGTGAGGGGGCTGGGTGCCTCTTCTCATTGACCCACAGGGATTTCAGGCTGAGAGGATGCTGGGACTGGGTTAGCCAGAGGTGGTGGAGTAACGACAAGGTTGGGACATACGGATGGAATGGCTAGAAGCTGATGAGGGCCAGAGGACTGGGTGCTACCTTGTCTATGCTGGCAGGGCAATACCATGCTTGTCCTACCTTATTGATCAGGTAAAGAGGATGATGGGATTGGGTTGGTGGGGGCAGGGTGGGAGTTGTGAGGGAGACCACAGTGGGGTGGTGGGGCATTGGGGGCAGCTGTCTGCTGGTGAGGGCAGAAGGGATGGGGTACAAGGGCTAATGGGACCCCAGGACCAGCTGTTGGGTAGACTGAACTGTGGCATTAGGGTGGACACATCACCCACCGGCTCTTGGGGACAAAAGGACCCAGACAAGGCCCAGCCAAAGGGTCCAAACACCCCTGCTTTCTTTCCCTGTCACTCACCGGGAGGGAAATATCTTGCTCATCCCGGAACTCAGGCAGGGTCTCGAGGCAGAAGATGACGATGGAAATGAGGATGACAAGGACGGAGATGATGGCGATGATGCGAGCAGCCTGTGAGCTTTCAGGGTACTCAAAAAGCAGCCACACCTGCTTAAGGAACTCCCGCTCAGGCAATGCCCGCTCCTCCTCCTTGATGAAGCCCTCATCCTCCCGGAATTTGGTGAGGGCATCTTCGCCCAGCTGGTAGAACTTGAGCTCCTCCAGAAAGATGTCAATGGGCACATTGGCAGGGCGCCGCAGCCGTCCACCTGACTGGTAGTAGTATAGGATGGAGTCAAAGCAGGGCCGGTTGCGGTCAAAGAAATACTCGTTGCGCAGTGGGTCAAAGTAGTGCACCCTACGCCGAGGGTCACCCAGCAGCGTATCAGGAAACTGGCGCAGCGTCTTGACCTGTGTCTCAAAGCGCAGCCCCGAGACGTTGATGACCACCCGCTCACAGCAGTCCTTGTGTGGGCAGAGTGGGTAGGGGCCCCCTGGCTCGGCCAGGGGCTTCTCCATGTCTGGCACACTCAGAGCGTGGGGCTAGGGGCCATTGGCCAGTGGGTGGGGGCTTCCTGCT
This sequence comes from Caiman crocodilus, assembly GCA_030014935.1. Lineage (NCBI taxonomy): Eukaryota > Metazoa > Chordata > Crocodylia > Alligatoridae > Caiman > Caiman crocodilus. The sequence goes on along the minus strand of JAGPOW010000304.1, from coordinate 113,013,920 downwards.
GTGGCCTGGGCCCCTTCGTCCAGCCTCGGCTCCTTTTTTCACTGATTCGTCTTGTCTCTTCTACCGTGGGTTCCCCCTCCTTTCGTTTCTGGCACTGACACGGTCCTTAATTCACTCCACAAATTCCACCCCCCACCTTACTCACTCCACTCTGTCTCCCCACTGCTCTGACCAGCTCCTTCTGTCCCACTATCTTCCTCCCCTACAGGCGCTTTCCTCTTCTTCCCATTTTTCTCTCCTTTTTCTCTCTCTCCCAGTTTTTTTCTAATAGACCAGTCTTATTCCCTCCACTTTCCACCTCGGGACCCTCCCAGCAGCCCCTTTGCTTGGCATTCCCTTCTTTTCTGCTGCCCCCTCCCCAGGTTCTTTACCCCAGACTGTTCTGTCCGTCTGTCCGTCCCAATGCCAGTGCTCAGGTCCTCTGCCTGTAAACACTTTCTCAGACCAGGGAGGTGTCATGTTGCCGGGCTGCACAGACTCCCAGCCCCCCCTATGCCAAAATTCAGTACCCGCCCCCTCCCCACTGCCCTCCCCACCCCAGCCACACTTAGCTCTGGGGGTGCTAAAAATAGCAGGGGGAGGACAACTCCCGAGGACAGGGTTGTAAAGGAAGGCAGGGCACCTGGGGTGTTGGAAGCCTGGACGCCTGGGTTCTCTCCCAGCTCTGAGAGGGGAGTGGAATCTAATAGAGGAAGAGAGGACTAGGAGCCAGGACTCCTGGGTTCAGTGCCAGCTCTGGGAGGAAAGTGGGGTCTGGCAGGTTGGAAGAGGGGCCTGGGTGTAAGATGAGGGGCAAGGCCATAGGTTACAGACATTGGTGTCCCTTCCCTCACAGGCAGGGAGAGGTGTTCAGGACTGTGCCATAGCAACTGGACAATGACAAGGAGGCCAGAGACAAGGAGGAAGCTATGCTATGGCATGGATCAGGGGTCATCATTCTGGTTGTGAGGAAATGGTCAGGGATCATTGTCCCAGTTGGTATGGCAGAGGTCTAGGGTCTTTGCCCTGGTTACTATGGCATGGGTCACAGTTCACTGCCATACTTGCTATGGCCTGGGTCAGAGTTTATTGTTGCGGTTACTGTGGCATGGGCTAGGTGGCACTGCTGCTTTTGCTATGGCGCAAGTCACAGACCATTGCCCTTGTTGCTGTGGCTTTGATCAGGGGCCATTTCTTCAGTTTCCGTGGCATGTGTCAGGACTCACTGCCCTGGTTTCTAAGGCCTGGGTCAGGGGTCATTGTTGTGATTACTATGGCACAGGTCAGCGGTCATTATTCTGTTGTCAGAGGAGCCAAGTACATGGGGCCCAAGGTCGCTGGCCCCCCATGTGAAGTGGGGTGTCACCTGAAATGCATAAAACTTTCCACATGCCCATCATCTTAGGGCCCACCCTGGCAAAAAAAATAAAATGTGGTGCTTATGTCTGTTACTAGCATAGGCCTGGGGTGGTATTCCCAGCTGCTGTGGCATAGGTCAGGGTCATCATGTGGTTGTGAGGACACAGGCCTGGGGTTGTTTCTCCAGTTGCAATGGCATGGGACTGGAGTCCTTGTCCCGGTTACTAGGGCCTAGGTCAGGGTCATTCTTGTTTGTATGGGACTGGTCAGCAGTTGTGGTTCTGGTTGCTATGGCACAGGTCAGGGATCATTGCCTCATATGCTTTGACACAGGTCAGGTTCTGGTTGTTAAGGCATGAGTTGGGATCATGGTTTTGGTTGCTAAGGCACAGGTCAGGGGTCATTGCCTTAGTTGCTATGGCACAGGTCTGGAGTCATGGTTCGGGTTGCCAAGGCACTGGTAAAGGGTCACTGGCTGAGTTGCTATGGCCCAGGTCAGGGATCATGGTTCTGGTTGCCATGGCACAGGTCTGGGGCCGTCACCCTGGTTGCAAGGCACTGACCTGGGGCGGTCCCCGTACTGTCACGTGGCTCCGCCTCCCGCCCCTCCCCGTGATTTGGGACTATTTTCCGACAGCGACCGCGGAAGAGCCTCGATTTTGACACTCGCGAACTTACCGAAAGTCTCGCGCTGCCTCCGACAGTAGGCCCGGCAGCGGAGAAATCCGACGCGGTGACAGGGTTGCGCCTGCGCAGAGTGGCGGAAGAGTAGGCCCGCGGCTGGCGGCTGGCGGCTGGCGGCAGCGGCAGGAGGAGCTGAACGCGGCGTGGCCTGGGCGGTGGGTGGATGAGGGAGGGCGGGAAGGAGCAGGGGGGCTGGGGGAGAAGGGAGTGGCGTATGGGGCAGGGTCTAGGAGGGGGACTGGGGTGGTTGGGGGGGGCGGGCTGGGTTCGAGCCCAGTTGGGAGAGGAGGTTGGTGCAGGCGGGAGGAGCAGCGGTGTTGGGGGGGGGGGGACGACATGAGGGAAGAGGGTCTGCAGCCCAACAGGGTTCATGGTGGGAGCAGCGGTCCGTGCAGGCTCCTGACGGATCAGTGTCTGCTGTTTCCCCATCAGATTCCCCACGATGACGCAGTTCCTCCCCCCCAACTTGCTGGCACTCTTTGCCCCCCGAGACCCCATCCCCTACCTGCCCCCCCTGGAGAAGCTGCCCCATGAGAAACACCACAACCAGCCCTACTCTGGCATTGCCCCTTACATCCGGGAGTTTGAGGTGAGTGCTCGCTGCTCCCACCCAGCAGCCTAGTCTGGACTGGCTAATGCTGGACTCTCCCTCTGTTTCTTTGCTCTGAAGCCACCAAGTTTGCCCCCTGCCAGTTCAGCCTACCCTTATGTCTCCTTGGTGCCTTGCCACTATGCTGCTTTCTCTCTTCCAGGACCCACGTGATGCCCCTCCACCCACCCGTGCTGAGACTCGTGAAGAGCGGATGGAGCGGAAGGTACAACTGCCCTGCCAGCTTCAGAGGACCTCAGTGCCCCATGGTGTTACAGCCAGCAGTGGTGGGAGAAAGGGGCTGGGGGCATTAAGAAGCTATCCCTGTATTATGTGGCAAAGGGGCAAGTTTGGGTGAAACTTAACTACTGCATTCTCTCTAATATTCTCTGTTGTTTCTCTTCTCCAATGATTTCAGCACAGGAAAAAGAACCCAGGTGTTCTGGGTCTATCTCTGCTTTCTGCTGTAGCCTAGTGGGTCAAAGAGCTGGGAATCTGGATGTCTGGGTTCTGTCCCTAGAGAGGAGAGGAATGGGATTGAGTGGGGTTGGGGAGCTAGGAGCCAGGACTGGTGGGTTGTATTTTGTGACAGTTTTGTCCTTGGCTTTGGCTTACTTTTGTAGGTGAGGTCCCCAGTAGCCCCATCTACAAGTTGAAGATAACAACCCCTCAGAGCATGCTGAGGGTGAAACCGTGGTATCTTTAAAAGTCATGGTTCATGGTCTGTGCCATAGTAACCAGAATGATGACCCCATGATATAGGCCATAGTAATCAGGGCAAGGGCCCCCAGTCTTGAGCCATAACAACTGGGGAAACAACCCCAGGCCTGTGCCATAGCAACCAGGCAGTTACCTGATGCAGCTCCACCACCTCCCCCTTTTGTTACCCCCTGGGATTACTGGTTCCCCTGGGAGGGGTTTCCAGCACCCTCTGGACCTGGGGGAAGCTACCAGCTGTTACCCGTTCATTTTCCTTTCTGCAGAGAAGAGAGAAGATTGAGCGGAGGCAGCAAGAGGTGGAGAGTGAGCTGAAGATGTGTAAGTGTGGGGGCGAGGTTCCTGCTCAGGTTCATCTGACCTACCTCTGCAGCCTCTGCCTATCCTCAGCTGTGACTTTTCCCACTTCTGGCTTGGGTGGGAGGCCACCCAGTGACTGGGGGGGTGAGGCATTCTCTTTGTCCTCCTCCTCTTATACATATTCTCGTTTTCTGCCCATCCAGGGGACCCACACAATGACCCCAATGCACAGGGTGATGCCTTCAAGACCCTATTTGTTGCCAGAGTAGTAAGTGTCTCCCCTTTTCCTTGCCTCTTATACTGTGTAGAAACAGCTTCCATATTACTTACCTGCATCTGATCTTGGTTTTTACCATTAGGGTTGTGGGGGATCCTTTTCCGGGGTTCCTATCCTCTTCCCTTCCCCCTGCCGCATGATCTTCCTAAATCCTCACCAGCCTGTCCCTTAAACCCTGTAGAACTACGACACAACAGAATCCAAGCTGAGAAGAGAATTTGAAGTCTATGGCCCTATCAAGCGGGTAAGAACCCACCTTCTCCTGTATTGTGTCCACAAAGCTGTTTCAGGTTCTTCACAGCAAGGAAATCCCAGGCATGGAGACAGTGCCAAATTCTGCACCCTTAGTGTGAATCCAAGCCCCCTTCTGGGGCATGTGCCAGTGGCCACCTACTGTTGACCCAGCTATAAACAGGCACCATCTCACCTGTGCTCAGGGTGGGGAAAGCACCTGGCCATGATGCCACCCCCATTGCTCCCGTACATATCACTGGGGTAACCACACAGGCCTGGTGAGCAGCTCAGAACTGACAGACCTTAATCTCTCCCCACCCCAGGAAAAATCTTTTATCATTTGGTTGCCAATGGCATCCACTCAATGGACACTGAATCCAGATGCTTTTTTCCAATCCAAATGTATTGTAAAAGCCTTTAACCGTGAAGGAAATGGGGTGAGGGGTTGCCCCAGCCTGGCTCTGTCCTGGAAGATGCTTCTGGTGCAGCCTGAGTCTCTAGGCTATGTGAAAGGGGAAGTAGGTACCTGTGTTAGTGCCTGCTCTGAATTGTTAGGGGCTGACTTGCCCCTTGGGCAATTCAGCAGAGTCTCAACCAAGAATCTGCCCCTTTTGACACTACCCTGCTGTGCCCCAGGGTGTTGGGAACAGTATTCCACAAGCGTTTGTGGTTGGTTAAGAGTCTAGCGTGGGCTCTGCCATGCTGGCTGCCACCAGGGAAAACTCAGGTACTTTGTGTTATGGCTGTGGTTCACCTGTATGGCAATAGTCTTTAAGGGGATCTTTCCCTCTCCTGGGACTCCAGTGCTGCCCTCTGCCAAGGGGATGCCAGCAAATCATCTCCACAGCTGTCAGGTCCCTGGGAGCCATCCAGAGGAATACAAGAGCACCCCCTGCTGGTCAGCGGAGATGGGGATTCTGAGGCTGGTTTGGCACTGGGTACATAGCCATTGTCATTTGTTCTCTCTGCCCTTCCCCAGATCTACATGGTGTACAACAAGAGGTCGGGCAAGCCACGGGGCTACGCCTTCATTGAGTATGAGCACGAGCGAGACATGCACTGTAAGTATTGTCCCTCCTTGAGCCACCGTGCCTCTCGGTAAATCTCCTTCGCATGTCCTCGCCTAAAAACGTTCCAAAGCCGCTTTCGGTGGGGTGGGGGGAGGGCCCGGCTTCTCCTGCCAGGTAAGTACAGAGCAGAGGGATGCCACGTGGGCTGCAGTGCACGTCTGCCTCCACCCCACAGTTCATGCATTAATTTTGCCTCCTGGGGTAGAGAACGGCTGCCTTTTTAAGAGTTGAGAGGTGGAAGGGAGCTTTTTCAGCGCTTGGCTGTCAAAGTGAAGCCCCCTCCCTCCCCATCTATTTACTGAGTAGGGCAAGCCATGGGGTCCTCTTCCCTCCGCATCCCCTCCCCAGGAGTGCAGAGTGACATGCTGGGGGGGAGGGTGGGCAGGGGATGCCACCGCCCACTGCGGGTGTCTGTGTGTGTGCGTGGGTGTTTTTGTGCTCTGATGGGCAACAGTTATACCAAAGGAGCTTCCCTGCCTTCTCCTCCTTCTGACCCTCGGGCTTCATAAATTTCTTCCCCATGCCCATGGCCCAGCCAGGAGCAATCTTGATCCTGTTTTGCCAGGGGCTAGGAGTGTGACTCAAATTCTGGGGGGTAGGAGGGGTCCAGCAAAGGCAGCATAGCGGCTGGGGGAAGGGGATCTCTTTGCAAGCTGTTGCCCATCTCTGCGTTGCTGAAACAGATCTGAAGTGCCGTGCAGTTAAGAGTTGCGTCTCGGCGCTAGAGACTGTGTGTTTGTACATAAACAGTTTTTGATTTAAAGAAAAAGAAAGATGCTGTCGGAAAGGCGCCGCGGGCAGGGTGTATTAATTCTGTGTTCTTATTGTCACTGCAGCCACCTTTGTGATGGCTATTGCCACTGCTGGCTTGCAGCTGATCCTAATGCTTCCCCCTTACAACATCTCATTGTATGGTTGGTATAAGGGTTTGTATGATTGGTAAGAATTCACAGTATCCAACACACTTCGAACACAAGCCAGGCACAGGTAGAGCTGCCAGGTGCTTAGTTTAGTGAAGTTCAGACCCATCCCGTGATTGGGGGAGATCCTAGGGACAGCTGCAGAAGGAGAAGGAGGGCGGGTGTCTTGTCCCATAGCAGATGCTGAGCTGGGGAGGACAGAAGGTTGGGAACGTAGACCAGACCGTCGTCTGCGTGGATTGGTTTCTGCGCAGCCGACTGGCAGGACTCAAATACTTCTCCCTTCAGGGCCATCGTTTTGGTCCGCTTCCCTGTTGCCTTTCTGAGGGACGCACCAGCACTGTTGCACTTGAAAGGGAGCTTGCAGCTGTGGCTGACTGGGGGAGCAGATTGTGTCAGGGGCTCTTTTGTTTCAGGACTGGGAGGAGAGGTTCTCACTTTTCCTATTTTCTCCCATGATCCGCCGCCTCTATCCAGCAGGGGATGCTCTCTGCCAGAAGCCATCTCATTTGTGTCCAGGCTGCCCCTCACCATGTGTGCTGTGTCTGTGTGTGTGTCTGTGTGTGCCGTGTGCGTCTCGCAGAGAGTACCCTCGTCTACCCCACACTGAGGTTGTGCTCTTTGATTGGGGTTGGGGTGTGGAGAGAGTATCCGAGTCCTGCCTCCAGCTCTACCACTCAGTCATGATTCTTCAGGTAGCTGAACACATAGGGCTAGGGAAAAGAGCTTCTGACTTTCCTCCCCACACTCCTGGCTGCCTGACCCCTAGGTCATCCAGCCACCTTCATGGCCTTGCGTGGAACTCAGTCAAGGCCTTGGCCTCACCTGAGCCTCGGACTTGTGGCCCGCTTTTTCGGCCTTCCGGAGAGGGGTCCCCAGCAGGTGGGAGGTGGGGGTCGACACTCAAGCAGATGCTAGGTAGGCAGGCAGACACTAGCTGAGGCAGCTTGTAGCCACATCAAAGTTCAGCTCGCGGGAGCGCTAGAGGAAATGCCACAGGGTGCTCAACCAGGCTGGCTCCAGGCTGGGGATCAGTGCAGTTATCCCACTGGCAGCCAGCGCCTGGGGACTTTGAAATGTAGAGTGCTGTGACTGCAGGGGGCACCAGGGATGGTAGACACCCCTGACCCCCAGCCTTAGATCTCAGAGTGTATGCCCAGCCCTGGGATAGATGTTGCTGCAGTCCACATAGGATGTGAGCTGGATAAGGCCCCATTTTTCCCGCTCTGTAGCTGTGTTTCTGATTCTGGGGCCTGGGGCACGAGTGGGTGGTGGGTGGGGTATGCCTGCCCTCTGCTAAGCAGAATGGTTCTGGGGAGGCAGGTCCTTGGCTCTTTTTCTGATAAATAGCAGTGAGGAAAGAGCTGTTTTCTGGATGTGGCGTGCAGACGCATTTGCTGTCGAGAGTCCCTTTATGCCGCAACCCAGAGCCCCCAGTTTGGTCCTGGGTGGAGGGATGGCCTGAGTGTGGAGGCTTTGCTGGGCTCAACGGGTGGTGGGTAGGGGGGTCTCTAGTGTGGCAGCAGTAGTGAGAGCCCAGGAGCCAGCAGGTCTGGGTGGGGGGAGGTGGAGGGTAGCAATTCCTCCTTGTTAACCAAGTGGTTAGGGAGAGCACCTTTCCTGGGGTGTTACATTGTAAAGGTGGATGGTAAGATTGGTCTCAGGTAAGCCACGGACTCTACTGTCCAGGAGCAGCGTCCCCCACCCCCTGCCACGGACAGACACGGCACCGGCAACGCCCTCCCCCTGCCAGGCAGCTGCAGACGAGCGGGGCAGGGGGCCCTGCCTGTATGTAACCAAGGACCGTAGTTGCTGTAGGCTGTGTCGTTCCCAGGGGTACCCTGTGGGGGCCCATGCTGGCATTGGAGCCCAAACTCATCTGGCAAACCCATTGTGGCAGAGATGGGTGGTGGTGGTGGCGGCGGCAGCAGGGAACCAGCTGTAGGAGGTTCAGCAAGGTGAGGCTGGAAGGTGTCCAGGGGAGCGCTCGGCCTTGCCCATTGGCTGTCAGGCTAAGTGGATGGTACCTGTTTCCTCGTCCCCTCCTGCAGTGAAGTGCCTGCGACTTCATCTCTTAGAAGCCAAGATCTCCCAGGGCAGGGGGAGGCTGCTTCAGATGAGCATTATGCCCAGCTTTGTCCCTCAATCCTTCAGACTGGCCTGGTGCTATGTGGAGGACTGGGCTTGGGGTCTATGGGTCTGCCACCCACTCGATGCCCCATGTCTGAGCAGTTAGTTTCTTGTGGGAAGGGAGGATATGGGAGGATATGGGGCTGGTGTGGAGGGGGTGGGTGGGAGCTCTATGTGGGGGGCGTACCCGCTGCCGAGACAGGTAAGGCAGCGAGAGGTGACTTGGCAGCTGCTCCAACCCCTCCAAAAAAAATGCCCCAATCGGTTGGGGGGGCACCTGGGCGGAGTCCCTGGCCCCTGGGGCCAAAGCTAGTGGCCTGACGCATTGAGCCGAGGCGCTAAGTTGAAAGGTTTTGTAAGTAGTTTCTCCAGGTAAACGCTTTTATTTCCTTCTCTCATGAGCTGTGCCCAAGTAGCGCCCCCCCGCCCCACCCCATTCCCTCTTCCCTCCCTTTGCCTCTACCTTGGCACCCATCCGTAACCTCCTTTTTAGAGATCTGGACTCTTGTTGATCTGGTGGTGACAGGCTGGAAGGGTTTGACCCAGTGTGGGGTCACCCCTGCTAAGCTGGCAGGGCTGCAGGGGGGTGGGGGGGCCAGGGGTTGCCAGCCAGGTGCCAGAGGATAAAAGCTTTGTGTGTGCGTGGCCCCCCTGCCCTTAAATCCTAGTACATAGAGTCCCCTCCCCATCCCCCCCCTCATTCCTGTAGGCCTTGCTTTGTGGGAGGGGGATGCATGGTGAATTTGGTGGATTTGGAGGAGCTGGCTGGCTGGGACAGGTGGGCTGCAGTTGGGGGTGCTTACCCCCACATTTTGTTAGGTGGTATCTGCCCTCCCCTGCAGCCAGGGGTTGGATCCTGTGTGCAACCCACCTAGCTAGCAGGGAGGGGAGCATAGTAGGGAGCCAAGTACAGGTATCTGACTGTTGTCCATAACCTTCCTTTCCTTGCAGCTGTGGAGGGGTTGTGGGGAGGATAGCCGGTCACCAGGTGGCTGGTGGGTAATGGGCCATGGCCTCCAGCCCCCTCCTGGCCCTCCAGCCTGGATGGGGCTGGGCTGCCCTGCATCTCCAGCACAGTCCTGGCTGCTGAAGCTGAGGCAGTATCCTTCCTCGCTGCTAAATGTTGCGGGGGTGGTACCAGGACGTACCATTCCGTGGCAGGCTGGCACAGCTGAGCAGCCGGCTGGCAACTGGGCTCTGAGAGCCCCCCGGGAGTGGGCAGAGGTTCTTCCGTGTGCGTGCGTGTGTGCGTGCCTGGCTGGGGAGGGGAGGGCGGGCTTGTGTCTGTGAGCTTGGGCTAACTGTCACCCCTTCTTCCCAACCCCCCAACCTCCGCCCTTCTGGACACTCCCCAATCTGTTACAGCGGCTTACAAGCATGCAGATGGCAAGAAAATTGATGGCAGGCGTGTGCTGGTGGATGTGGAGCGCGGCAGGACAGTCAAGGGCTGGCGCCCACGCAGGCTTGGTGAGTAGAGACCCCCTCCCCACCACAGATTCTGCCAGGGACTCGAGAAATGGGAGCTCCCCCTTCCGTGAGGCTCACACCCTGCCCCCCTCTGCCCATCCCCCAGCACCCTGTGGAGGAGCTAAGAAATTGCCTCCTCATCCTCCAGCTCCTGCCCCATAGTACCCTGTGCTGAGGCTGGTGGAGTTGGAAGATCTCCCTCTACACCCAGCTGCTACACTGTGACACCCTACAGCTCCCTGCTGAGGTGAAGCAACTAAGAGCTCCCCTGAGGGGCTGGGAGATCACTCCTCACAGCCAGCCTGTGTCCTATACCACATGGTCTACTTGGGCTGGAAGAGTCAAGATATTGCCTCCCAACAGCTGGCTGGAGCAGCCAGGCACTCTCCCAAGGGGCTGGGAGATCGAGCTCCCCTGGGATGTCCCTTGTGGGAGGGTGCAATGGATGAGGCGATTCCCATTTGGCACCAAGGCAGAGGAAAAGGTGAGACCCTTCTGGAAGGGCCTCCCTGTGCTATCACCCCCTGCCTGGCATTGCTATGAAGGGCCACATTCTCCCTGCAGGCGGTGGCCTTGGGGGCACCCGGCGAGGTGGTGCTGACGTCAACATCCGTCACTCTGGCCGAGATGACACCTCAAGATACGATGAGCGGTGAGTGGTGGGCTTGCAAGGGTGGGGATGGGCTGTGGAACTCCCAGCCTTGAGCTTGGGGGGAACCACAGGAGAATCACTAGTGCCTGCTGTTTTTGGTGGGGTGCCTCTACGTGGAATGAGGCGGACATAGGGCTATGGCAGCAGCAGCAGCCAGGTCTGTAGGTCCATAGCACTGGGAGCAGGGAATGGGCCAGGTAGAGACTTAGGTGCATTGTAGGAATGGACAGTAGCTGCCAAGTCTGTGGTACTTGGCAGTGAGTCCAGATGCACTGTGGGAATGGGGAGCCAGGATTTGTGTGTGGTAGTGGAGAGCAGGCCTTGGAGTCAGGCCAAAGCCAGGTGCCTTGTGGGAATGGGCCCCCCATGAGTAATGTCTGTGGTGGCCCTTGGTGGGGCCCCGGTGCATTGTGGGAATGGGCCTCAGTAATCATGTCTCTGGTGGTAGGGAACAGGCCTTGTTGGAGTCAGGTTGAGGCCAGGTATGCTCTGGGAATGGGCCCCCAGCAGCCATGTCTATGGAAGTGGAGTGGACTTTATTGGGCCCAAGTGCATTATGAGTATGAGGGGCCAGGAATCATGTCTGTGGTAGGGCAGAATCAGAGTGGGGCCAAGTGCATTGTGGGAATGGAATCTCCACAGCTATGTCTGGTAGTAAGGAGCAGGCCTTGCCATCGGAACAAGGCCAGGTGAATTGTGGGAATAGGCCCCTAGCAGTCGTGTCTGTGTAGGCACATAGTAGCCTTTGTTAGGGTCCAGGTGCATTATGGGTATGAGGAGCCAGGAGTCATGTCTGTGGTAGTGGGGAGCACCCTTGGAGTCAAGCTGAGGTCAAGTGCATTGTGGGAATGGCCCCCAGCTGCCATGTCTGTGGTAGCCCATACTGGCTCTTGGAGGGGGTACAGGTGCTCTGTGGGAATGAGGAAGGAGCCAGTTGCTACGTTAACTGCCCCCTGTGGCAATGGGCTTGCAGTACGGAAGCAGCATGGGCACGGGGCAGCTCACTCCCCACAACTGTCCCTCATCTTCACTTGGCCTCTTCCCCCTTCATCCCAACCCCGCAGGGACCGTGACCGGGAGCGTGAGCGTGACCGGCGAGAACGGAGCCGAGAGCGGGACAAGGAGCGGGAGCGGCGCCGCAGCCGCTCCCGGGAACGCCGGCGCCGCACCCGCAGCCGCGAGAAGGATGAACGCAAGCGGAGCCGAGAGCGCAGCAAGGACAAGGACCGGGAGCGCAAGCGCCGCAGCCGTAGCCGAGACCGCAAGCGGGACCGGGACCGGGATCGGGACAAGAAGGATGAGATGCTGGAGCCCAGCGACATTCCACCTGAGGAGGTGCCCTTGGGCGAGCTGGGCATGGATGGCCTGGAGATGAAGCTGGAGGGGGAGGAGAAGGGCAGGGACAGAGACAGGGATCGGGAGCGCGACCGTCGGCGCAGCCACCGTGACAAGGACAGGGAGAGGGATAGCCACCGTGACCGAGACCGCCGGCGGGACCGTGACCGCGACCGTGACCGCGAGCATAAGCGGGACCGGGAGCGTGGGGAGCGCGGTGCTGAGAAACGGGATGACCGGGCAGCCCAGGACAACGGCGTGCCCGAGCCCCTGGAGGAGAGCAGCCAGGACATGTTCCTGGACCAGGAGTCCATGCAGTCTGGTGATGGCTATGTCTCCACGGAAAATGGCTACCTCCTTGAGCCCCCTATGGAGTGAGTACCCCCCACCCCTAGCTGGACCGAATTTTTATTTTTTGTTTTGTTTTTGTTTTTTAATTTTTTTGGGGTGGGGGGTGCAGCAGGGGATGAGCTGGGGCCTGGCTCCCCTTCCTGGCTGCCGGCTGCATCTCTTGCTCTCTCTTCTTCCCTCTCTTTTTTTATCCTTTAATTTTTTTTTTTTTTAGGTGGGTAAGTTTGTCCCCCCTTCCCCACGTTCTGTAGCGTGTTCCCTCCCTTGCCTCAGTGTAATACACCCTTGGGTGCCTGCACCTGCTTTTTCTTCAGCCACAATAAAGGTGTTTTAATGTTTCCCCTGTACCACATTGCAGCCCAAGAGGGGTCGGGGACAGTTTCACTGCACAAAACATGGGGATTGGGGTAGGAAGTGATGACTGTGTTGCTTAGCAATCACTAGACCCATTAACAGTCCCACTCCACCACCAACCACACCTACTTTGTTGACTAGGCTGAGGCCATTAGGCCTCATCTACCCAACTATCAAACCCCATCATGCTCATGAATTTCACCTCCAGCCCCCTTTTTGCCACTGAAACAGTGAATTCACTTCTCTGCCTTCCCTCCCCCCCTAATTTGCGAAACCAAGGAGCGCAGATCAAGCTGGGGGTCGCTTTGTGGAATCTCCCCTTAGCCACTTCTGGGATCCTCTTATGTGCAATAGAGAACCCCAGGCCATGCCCCCCAGTTTGATGCAAGAGCCGTTGTAGAACAGGGGCGTCAAATGTATTTGCTGGCATCTGCATCTTGTGAGTGGGGCCTGCTGCCAACATCAGGCATGGAACACCATGGCAGCGCATTAGAGGGGTAGGGGGGAGGGCAAGCAACATCTCTGTTAACCTCTGCATCTGGATCTGACCCGCAAGCACCACCTACAGGTGAAGAACCCATGACCTGCGATGCTCCCTCAGCAGCTGCATGCCCAAGATGCTCCCTTGTGCCAGGGGTACAGCATACCTCATCGGTTCAGTCCCAGTGTCAGGCCCTGTGGTCCCCACTGCATTCCTCTTCTGTGAAGTTTGTCCTGTTGCTTCCCTGCTGTGGCAGATGCTGCCCTTATGAGTACGCTGATCCTCTCCAGTGCCTGGCGCGGACAATAGCTACTGGCTGTGGGAGGCCTGCAGACATGACCGTTCCTTCCTCTCCCATCCACATGCACCCATACTCCTGGCCCGTGCCTCTGGTGCAGCCTCTGTCTGTGCCAGTGCCCTGATCTCCAGTCCTGCTGCACAGACACAGCTGGTACTATACCTAGACTCCTGGGGGCCCCAGGCTAACTTTTAATATTGGGCCTGGCTTTTGCCAGAGATAATGATGTTGTTATTGTTGCTGTTGTTAATAATAATACCACCATCATTTTTGGGCCCACTTTCTCGGCCCCAGGCAACAGCTTGGTTTGCTGATACCTATGTCTGGCCTCGGACACAGCACTTGGGTACCTCTACCCCTGAAACCAGGGTGCAAATCATTCAGTGCCCTCTGCCCCATGTACAGGTGGTGGGCAGGGAAGCTGGGGGGCTGGTGGATGTCCCTGGCTGGCATGGTGGGGAGGGGGATATATGAGTGGGTTGAGTATTTTCCTGCTTCTGGACAAATGGGAAACGGCATGGGGTGGGGGTGGGGGGGGCGCAACTGGGGGTTATGCTGGCCAACATCCTTATGCTATCTGGCCTCCCTTAATGGTTTGTGTGTTGTCCCATGCCATTCCTCTTCCCCTCCCCCCCAATTCCTTTAAGACCAGGGTGGACAATTATTTTGGGTGGAGGGCTGTTTGCTTAGTTTTGACAAGTCGTTAAGGGCCACATGACAGGCAGCCAGAGGCAGATAATTATTGATTTTCTAAATTTTTAGGGGCCTTGTGAACTGGTTAGAACGGCCTGGGGGGCTGCATTTGGCCCACGGGCTGTATTTTGCCCACTCCTGCCTTAAAAGCTGGATCCCCAAGAGTCTGGAGTGGGGGTACAGAGAGGGCTGAGCCAGGTCTACTGGGGTGGGGGCCAAACAGGTACCAGGCAGAGGAGACATTGCTAGTCTTTCTCCACAGGCATGTGTGGGGAGGCATAAGGTTTGCACACATGTGCATGTACATGCACACCTGCCAGTAGACTGGCTCACTATGCACACATCAGCACATGGCTTCCCCATAGGACAGGCCTGCACCCACCCCATGACCAAGCTGATATGAGTATGGTGACCATGTGCAAGAGGGGCCCTTGGGTAAAGACCCTGGCTAGCATGCAAGCAGGTGTGCACATGCAAAAGGGGGGGGGTGCAAATAGGTGTGTGTATGCACAGGGGCATGCAGGCAGGCTTTGCAGGCCTGCTAGTGTGCGTGTGTACATGTGTGTGCGAGCGCACACGGCCCCCTTCGCACGGGGGAGCGTGACACCCACACCCGCAGGGGTCGTGACCGGGCAGGCCACTAGCCTCAGTACCCGGTCCAGGCGTGCGCATGCGCACGGAGTGCGGCGCCGCGGCTTGGCATGCGCACAAAGGCCCATCGTTTGGCCGCGCGTTTCCGCGCTAGCCCACGTGCGAGTCGGCGGCCCCCGCCCTCCCCCTCCCCCCCCCCCCCCGCAGGGCCGGTGCATCGCGGGGCGGGGCTGGCGCACGAAGATGGCCTCGCTGAGCAGCGAACCGCTGGGGCTGGAGCGGGGTAGGGGATATGGGGTGTGCTGATATGGGGAACGCATGTGCAAGGGGTGGCATAGGAGTGTAAGGGGGCGTACACGGGGGCTGTGCTGGCAAAGATCATACCTAGAAGAGAGATGGCAGTGCGCAAGGGGTGATGTATGAGGTGTACGGGGGCATGCGTGCAAGGAGTGGTGCATGAGGGTGCCTGGGGGCTCGTGTGGAAGGGGTGGTGCATGGGGTTGCCCAGGGGGCTCGTGTAAGGGGTGCATAGGGACACAAAGGGGATGTATAGAGGGGGCTGCAGGATGAACTCCTGCGGGAGAGGGAGGCCCCTCTCTCACCAGGGAGGTGCAGGGGCTCCTGGCTAAGGAGGGGTTGCAGGGTCCACAGGAAGTGCTGGGGTCTATAGGGGGAAATGAGCTGAGCCCCCAGGGAGGGTGGTATGGGGTGCCCTTCCCCAGAAAGGCAGCAGGCAGGTGTGTAAGTGTTGGGGGATGTAGGCTGAGCTCCCCTGCCTAGAAGGGGGTGAGGGTGCATTTGGTGTTGCAGGGGACCTGAGCAGGGCAGCCATGGCAAAAGGCTGCTGAAGCCTGTGGGGGTGCATGTGCAGAGGGGAGTTGCTTGTGAGTTTGGGATGGGGGTGCATGTGCAGAGAGCTGGGCTGAACCCCAGGGTTTGGGGGAAGAGATGGGAAAGCCTGTGGAGGGTCTTGGCTGCCCCCCACATGTAGGAGAGATTGCATGGTGTGGTGGTACTGGGTGGGGACCCAAAAAGTTAGTGGTGGGGTTGAGGGCATATGCAACACTGGGGGCAGTGGTGGGAGATGGGGGTGGTCTCCCTGCCTCCTTCCCACTCCTAGCTGACTCTTTCCCATCCCATTTGGCCCTGGGACAGACGTGGCGCGGGCTGTGGAGCTGCTGGAGCGGCTGCAGCGCAGTGGGGAGTTGCCCCCACAGAAGCTGCAGGCGCTGCAGAGGGTGCTGCAAAGCAAGTTCTGCTCAGCCATTCGGGAGGTGAGGCCCAGGGACCCCCCCCACTACCACCCCAGCTCCCCTGCACTGCTTCCTGCCCCTTGTTGACCACCCAGTACAGCCATATATGCCCCCATGCTGCCTCCTGTTCCCCCCTCCTAGAGCAGCTGTAGCCCCAGGTACCCCCCAAGCCCACCTGTGACCTTCATACCTTCCTCTGGGAGGTCTACAACTGCCTGGGACCCCCACCTGCCCCACCCCCCACACTTCCACAGCCTTCCTGGGACCCCCCCCCCAGCAACCTCAACTCCCCAGAGATTTTGACTCTGGTGCCCTGGATCTGTTTCCCCCCCTGACTTCCTGCCTAGCACCCCTACCAACCCCAGTTAGAGTATGCTGTAGGGAGACCCCAGCCTACCCCAATGCCCCCATTTCCCTTGTCCCTATCCCCTCACCCCTGCCCCTAGCCTATTTAGGCCCATTTCCCCCCTTACCCCCCTAAACTGGAACCCCACTACTACGGTCCTTCCCCAGACTCCTAGGTTCATCCCTGATATCTTCTCTGGCAGGTTTATGAACAGCTCTACGACACACTGGACATTGTAGGCAGTGCTGAGATCCGGGCCCATGCCACAGCCAAGGTATGGTTCCCCAGGAACCCCTCCCCAACAGCTCCCTCACAACCAGGATCAGGTCCTACCCAGTGGCCATAGGACAGAGTCATGGTGGCCCACAACTATCCCAGAGGCATGGTGGCCCCTTGGTCCTGTCCCCCCAGGCCTCCACCAAACAGCCGTGACTCAGTCCCAGCATCCGTCCCTTTCCCCTCCCATCCCAATACCCCCTTCTTCCCAGCTCTCCTAGTCCCAGGTCATGGCCAGGGCACTATGCTCATGAGAGCCCAGGCCCAACCCTCAGCCAGAGGGCAGGTGGCTTAGGAAGGGGGCAGACACCCAGGACTGCCGTCCCCTCAGCTGTCAGTCTGTGTGTCTGTCCTCAGGCGACAGTGGCAGCCTTTGCAGCCAGTGAGGGGCACGCGCACCCACGGGTGGTGGAGCTGCCCAAGACAGATGAGGGGCTCGGCTTCAACATCATGGGAGGCAAGGAGCAGAACTCTCCCATCTACATCTCCCGCATCATCCCTGCTGGTGTGGCTGACCGGCATGGCGGGCTCAAGCGCGGGGACCAGCTCCTCTCTGTCAATGGCGTGGTGAGGCAGTGAGGACTTGGAGAACTAAGGGAACTGGAAGGGGGACAGCTGGGACTGAAGTGGGTGTGGGGATGGAGGGGATGGGACTGGGACTGAGGGAGTGTGGGGAAGGGGGGCCCTAGGGCTGGGAGTTGGGGAGCCTGGAAAGGGGACACCCGAACTGAGGGAGTTAGGGGAGAGGGGGATGACTGGAACTGAGGGATCTGGGAAGGACTGGGACTGAGAGAGATGTGGGGGAAAGGACTGGACCTGGGATGGGAGGGAGTTGGGGATGAGGGGAGACTGAGGCTGGGATTAGGACTGAAGGAGCTGGGGTTGTGGGGAGCAGGGGAACAGGAGAGAGAGAGTGACATAGGGGTGAGCTCCGGAAGGGGCCTGTGGAGGGACAGCAGGAGACAGGTGCGGGGCAGGACTGTAGGGGCCAGGGGGAGGCAAGTGCAGCCCTGGGGAAAAGGTGGTGTTGCAGTGGGAGTGGGTGCAATGGGGGCCAGGCATGCAGTGATGGGGACTGGCATGGTCATGCTGCTGGCAGAGCGTGGAGGGGGAACAGCATGAGAAGGCAGTGGAGCTGCTGAAGGCGGCACAGGGCACAGTGAAGCTGGTCGTGCGCTACACGCCTAAGGTGCTAGAGGAGATGGAGGCCCGCTTCGAGAAGATGCGCACGGCCCGGCGCCGTCAGCAGCACGCCAGCTACTCGTAAGGGACGCCCCCCGGCCCTCTCCACTCCTCCCAGCTACTCATAAGGGAGCCTCCCACCCACCCCAGCATGCCAGCCACTTGTAAGGGATCCCCCAGCTATTTGTAAGAAACCCCCTTGGTATTCCAAGTGCCAACCCCACCAGCACAGCAGGTACTTGTATGACAGTCCCCAGATCCCCACAGCATAACAGCTTCTCATAAGCAGTCACCCTAAGCAGGTACTCATATGGGACTCCCTGGGGCTTCCACACCCTGCCCACCCCTCCCAGTCTCCATGCAATATAGCATCTACCCCATAAGGGACCCCCAAACCATGCAGCCTTAGCCAGTCACTTGTAAGCTCTGCCTCGGGCCCCGAACCGCCGGTTTCCTTGCTGGGAGTCCTTGGCAGCAGCGCCTTCCCAGAGACCCCTGTAGTCGTCCCCCTCCCCCCCCCCAGCTCCTCAGTGCTCCCCTCCAGCCATGGCAGCTACTTCAAAGGACACCCCCCCCCCCCCCCCGAAACCCTGCAATCCTCCCCAAGTTGCCAACTTATCCCTCCTTCAGGGCTCCACACAATTGGAGCAATTGTGCCTGCTCCAGTTACTCATAGGGAATCCTTGCCCCCACAACCTGTCAGCTACTTATAAAGACCACCCCAGACCCCTTGGGAGCTGCCCAAAGCCCCTGGCCCAGGAGTACCAAACCCATGACCCTGCAGCCTACTCTACAGCCTGCTAAGGGGCCCCCGCTTGGCTTCTTCATGCCCCCCCAGCCCCTGACACCCCTTCATAGCCCAGCAACCCCCAGGGCTAGGTCCCTCTTTACCCTGGGGACCCTTCCCCCCCATCCCCAGCCTGAATAACTCCTGCCTCTGTCTCCCCAGGTCACTGGAGTCACGAGGATAATGCCTCATCCCCTGGTGTCTTGGCAGGAGGGTGCTGAAGACACCCTCCCACAAAGTTGTATAAGTGGCTGGCTGACCCCACCTTGGGAGGCAGGGGCCTTTTCCCCCCACCACCACTTTCCCCAGTCTAGCTACTCTCCCCCACCTCCAGTTCTCAGTATGGCTGCATCTGCTGCTCCAGCTCCTCTCTGTACAGTATTTATTTCCTCTCTATTTAAAGTCCTTCCCTGTATGTGAGTCAGAGCGAGTGTGAATCCGTGCAGCTGCCTTGCACGTCTGTGAGAACCAGAGGCAATGGGAATACCCCCTGGGCGCGCACACATACATGTCTATGCACATGTGCATGCACATGCACACACACACCTGTGCTCATCCCCAGAGGTGGCTGCATCTCTGTGCCAGGCAAGGGGGTACCCTTACTGCCTGCCCTCCCCCCTTGAAAGTGAGTGCAGTGCAGTGAATGGTCACTGGGTGGTGAGAGCTGCAGTGTTCCCCACCACTGGTCATGCCCCTCACTCCTGACCTGCTGCCTCCATCTTGCTCCCCAGCCCTGCTGGTGCCCTTCACTCCCAACCCACAGCTCTTTTTTTTTTTTTTTTTTTTTCCCCAGCCTAGCTGGTGCCCCTCACACCTCAGACCATTTCTGTTACCCTGCCCCCAACCCCCTGTTACCCCTTCTGGAGCAGGGGATCCAGGCATCTATGAGCCTCCTGCAAGGGTGTAGCAAGCCCTGCTCAGCCCCTCACATATGGGCTGTGGGATATGGGGCCAGGCCTAGGAAGTGATGCCCTGCCCCACTCCCCAGCAGTAACTCAACTCTCCCCAGGTGCCTGGTCTGGTCCAGCAGCTCTGGTGTCTGGGAAAGGGCTTGAAATTCTTAATGGGGGGTGGATGGAAGGGGGAGGGGTGGGGCCAGCAGCAGAGATTCCTGGGTTTTCTCTGCACTCTGGGAGGGGAGCAGAGCTTGTCTCCTGGCAAGCCAATACCTGGGCCCTACAGATTGTGCTTGAGTCATGTCTCTGTGAATAAAGGTGTGAGCGAGTCTGACATACTGATCCCTGTCGTTTGTGTTGCCAGTATCTCGTGACCTGCTGAGGCTGCAACACTCCTCTAGCAGGCTGGGCTGAGAGTGGAGTGTCCCCTGCTTCTCTCCCTCCCTCCCAGCTTGGCATCACCCAGGACCTGGAGCTGAGTAGGTTGGGATCCCCCACTCACCAACCTTGTGCACCTCTGTGCATCTCCCCTGGGGAGGGACTTCCAGGTGCTGACAAGGAACAGATCCTACGGAAACAGGGCTGGGACAGCCAGGGGCACTGGCTGCCTGGGAGGGGAGTTGCAGGGATAGGGTAGTATCTTGCCTCTCTGAGTGGGCACTATGCCCAGGAAATGGAGGTACCAGCTGGCTGGAGGAGGGGAATATTTTTTGTCTGCTAGTTCCATCCAAAAGCTAACCCCCTTTCCTACCTTCCTCCAAGCCTCATGGTGGCCTGATGATCACCTGGGCATCCTTGTGTGCATTCATGCAACCCTAGTTTGAGGAGGGGGGTGGCAAGTGGACATCTGTATGCAACAAAGGCACCTGAGGTGAGCAGAGGTGCACTGTGGGAGTTCATGGGCTGCTGCCATCCTGCACTGCAGGGCTGGTGGTGTGTTTCCTTGTGTTGCACATGCTAGTGAATGGCTGGGGGCATCCGTCAGTTGTCTCCTGCCCCTTCTGTGGGGGCACCCCTCCCTACTCATCTTGTCCCCTGACTTACAGGTTTCAGGCCTATTTCTTGGCTTTGCTGGGTGGTGGGGGCTGGGTGGATGTTGTGGGGCAAAGGGACCCTGGCCTCTATGGTGAGAATCAGACCAAGGCTTGATGCAGACTGTAAAGGACCGTTTAAGTAGCTGGAGCCGCAGGATCTTACTGTCAGAAAAGTCAGCCGGTGCCATGAGGCTGTATGCAAAGCTGTGACATCATGTGAAACATGTGCTCTGGATCAGTGTCATCCTTGTGCCTCCTGCTGCTGTTGCTGCTCCTTGCCCTCGGAGCCCTTCCAGGTACACGTATGCCCTGTGTGGTGGGGGTGGAGCAAGTCATGTGTGTGGAGGCCTCCAGCTTTCATGGGTTTCACTGGGTTGTGCTCTATTTGTTGCATGTGTCTTGGGTTCTTGTGCATTGCATGTTCTGCATGTTGCACGTGTCTTGGGTTTCTGTGGGTTGCTCCACTGTTCGGCATGTCACACATGCCTTGGGGCTCCTGTGGGTCACACTGGTGTATTCTGCGTGTCACGTGTCTGACTTGGGCTCTGGTGCATCACACTTTGGCATATTCTGCAATCTACGTGTGTCTTGGGCTCTTGTGGATCACACCTTGGAGTGTTATAGGTGTCAAGTATCTCAGGCTCTTGTGGGTCACATCATGGCATGTCCTGCCTGATACACACGTGCCTCACTCTTGTGCATTGCACCATGGAGTGTTGTGCATTTGGTGTGTGCAGGCTGGTGTGTTTCTCTGCACCATGGCTGCTGATCCACCATCTTCCCACGCTCCCCCTGCTGATCTGTGTGACACAGCAGTGGACATGGGGCAGTGGAGTGTGGAGCTCTTCTGGGTGGCACAAAACTGCTTGTTTCTCTTGTGGGGATGCAAGTGTGTTCTGGTGTTTCATGGGCTACTGCTAACCCCCACGGGGCCTGGTGTGTCCTTCTGTTGCATGTGCTAACGAACCTCCTGTGCTGGCATGACCTAGTGTGCTTCTGTTGTGTGGAATGTTTCTGTGGCCTGGAATGTGCCCATGGTGTGGTGTTTGTCTGTGGTCTGGTGTGTACCCATCACGTGGTGCGTAGCTATAGCCTGGCGTTTCCCTGGGTTGCACGTGTCCGTTGCTCTTCGTGCACGCCCTGGTACAGGCGCTACTGCCCTCCTGAGCCAGGAGCATCCAGTGCCCCGCCCCGCAGCCCCCAGCCCTTCCCCCGCTACCAGCCACCCACCGGATGACATCATCCTCAAACCTAGCCCCGCCCCCAGCCTCCCCCATTGGCCTATGGCTTCCCCCCCCCACGGCCCATTGGCCGGCTAGCCCTGCCACTAGGAACCCCACCGCCCCTCCCACCCCCGCGCGGGGGCGGGGCTGAGGGGGCTGCCCTGGCGTTTCTCCGGCTCTCATTGGGCGGTGGCACTGTCTGTCGGGGATCTCTTAAAGGGGCCAGTGGGGCGGGAGGAGGGGGCTCCGCCTGCCGGCGCCCGGCGCTCGGGAGGGGGCGGCATGGCGCGGGACAGCGGCGTCCTGCGGGGCGCGGGGGCGGCGGCGGGCAGCGGCGCCTGAGTGGGCGCGGGGGGAGCGACCCCCTCTATACCCCCGCCGCCCGGCCCGGCCCGGCCCGGCCCGGCCCGGCCCGCCGCAGCGTCCGCACCGGCACCGGCAGCGCAGAGGTAGGGCCGGCGCTCCCGCTTCGCCCCGCCCCGGACACTCTGCCCCTGCCCCGACGTGTGCCCGGCTCCCCCGCGCTCACACTGCCCCCAGCGCACCTCGGCGCCCCCCTCCCCTCATGCCCCGTGGCTCACCCCTTCTCGGCCCGCACCTCCGGGCACCCCCGCATCGCGCACAACCCGGCCCCCTGAAGCTGCTGCTCGTTTGCACCCCCCGGAGCCCCCCACCCCCAGCCCGGCCTCCCAGTGCCCACCCTGTGCACCTGCCCCCTCTGCGCCCCCACACGGATGGCTCTGCCCAGTCCCTGCACCCACTGCCTGTCCTCCTCAACCCCCAGTGCACCTGCCTGCCCTCCAGGCACCTCCATTGCCCACACCACACTGCACCCTGCCAGCGCCCTCTTTGTACCCCTGCACTGCCACCCCATGCACCTCCATCCCATCCTGCCTGAAAGCTCACTGCTGAGCATTGACTTTGAGCCTTGACCCCCCGCCCCACCATGTACCTGCCCTGGACCCCCTTCCTGCATCCTATTGCCCATCCCCCATGATGTATCTCTCTAGGTCTGGGCCCCACCCATGCACCCCCAACCCATCTGCCTCCCTTCTGCACCTATTGCCCATTCCCCCCTAGTGCACCCCTTGCCCATGCCCTGCAACCCCCATCACACAGGCTTTGCCCCATACCCCCCCACAACATCATCCAGTCTATGCTCTTCCTGCCCCAGCCCTGATTTCCCGCCCCCCCCAGCCTGGGGTCCCTCCTAGGGGGTGGTGGCTATGCTGTCCCTTGGCTTCCTCCCTTACAAGAGCTTCCCCCCACCAAGTCCGCAGGGCGATGGAGTCTGTGTCTGCAGCTAGGCTGGGGGGAGGGGTCTGGCTTTCAGGGTGCCAGGCAGTATTTCTGTCTTCCCCTCCTCCCCGACAGCCTGGCTGGTGGGGCGGCTTAGAGCCCCATGGACCCCCCATTCATCTCCTTGTGGGGCTGTCAGGGAGGAGGAAGGGGGGCATCTGTGCTGGGAAGAGGCCTTGGGCCAGGGTGGATTCTTTGCTGGGGGGGCTCTTTCCTCCCCAGAAAGGGCTCCAGCCTCAGACCCTGCTCCCTGCCCCCCTTCTCAAAGTCTGCACACATCCCTCTGCCACCTCAGTCAAGTGTGAACAGGTGCAAAGGGGAAGGAGAGCTCCTCCCCTGCTCATGCTTGCTGAGGGTGGAGGGGGGATATGTGGACTCAGGTTTGCATGCATTCACACAGCCCTGCAAACGCGTGTACGCTGCCCTACACTTGTGCCCAGTCACATGCCACAGACCCACTTGTACACTGTATCCATGATGTGGGGGCGCGTGCGCTGGCGTCGGTCCCTTTCCATGTTCTCTGGGACATGCTTGCTGCTGTCGTGACATGCCATTGGTGTGACACCTGTATGCCGGCATAAGCTGGGAGGCAGTGTTGGCACAATGTGTGTAGGTGGAGTCTCCACACCTTGCGCAACACATGTGCGGCATCACAGACATGCTAGTGTGCTATTGGTGTGATGCGTGCACCATGGGTGTGATATCCTTTTGCACCCGCTGGGGCACTATTGTTGTGCCACCCTAGTGTATGATTGCTCCGTGGCCCACGTGCCAGTGCATGCACTGATACTGTGCTGGTATATGACACATGCTTGTGTCTGGAGGCGGGTGTCTGGAAGTCCAAAGCTTTGAGGATCACAGGAGCCAGAGGGGAGGGTCCTGGAGTGATTGTGGTATGGCTGAGGGTGCACAGGCATGTCTATATGTGTTGGGCCTCTGTGCATGAGGGCACTGGTGTGTTTCTGCATGTGAGGTCATATCTGTAGGTACACAGGGATCTGTGTGTATGTGGAAGGAGACTATCTTCATGAGGATGCAAGGAGCTCAAACCAGCTGTGACATGCTCAAGTGTACCCACGTGTCAGTGACTGTGTGCACCCCGGCCTATGTTGGTGCCCAGGCCCCAGTGTGTGACAGTTGTACATGTTGCTGTTGGGGAGGAATGAGGTATGTGCATCAAGGGTACGCATGTGCAGATGTGCTGTGGTCCTAATGCATGTGTGTAAGTTGGCACACAGGATCAAAGTTGGCTGGAGCATGTTGCCATGTGGTTCTGTCCTTCAGTCCCCTGTGAAGTAGGGTGCACCTGAGTGTGTGTGTGCATGCATGCGTGTGCACGTGCGCGCATATATGCTTGAACCCCCACGTGTGTGCATGTGTCCATGCATGTGCAAGAGTCCCCAAGTGTTCACTAGGATTTGTATAAGCACCCTTAGGAATCGTATGCGTGTGTTTGCACATGTGTGGCTCTGCATACCGTGTGGCATGGGCCCCTGAGGACTTGGGTGCACATGTGTGATTCTGTGTACCAGTTCTGCAGTTGTCTGAGGAAATTGTAAACACCTTGGAGTTTGCACAGGTGTGTTGTATGTCTGTGTGAACATGTGTGGCCCTACATGCCACATTGTGCCAGGTCCCAGGTAGCAGTGTGTGTGTGTGTGTGTGTGTGTGTGTGTGTGTGTGTGTGTGTGTGTGAGAGAGATCGAGAGAGAGAGATCACATTTGCTTGCATGTGTGTGATCATATGTTTGCACCTGCATAGGTGGCTTGTTGTGCAGGGCCCAGGGGAGCTGGGTGTGTTTGTGTGTGTGCACATGTGTTTGCCCATGGCTCCATGCACTGCTTTATTCATGGAACTGAGTGCCTGCTTGCCTACCTGTGCATAGATGTGTCCATGTGCAAGAGAGCAAGTGTGCTGCAGCATGCAAAGCCCTGAGGCCTTGTGCATACATGTACATGTGTGCACTGTGCTGTGCAAAGCCCCAGGGAGCTGCTGGGGACTGTGTGTTCACACAAGCACATGCACGTTGTGCGAGACTTGAGGGAGCTGTGCTGGTTCATGCATATGTGTCCTATGTGGCAAGGCTCTGAAGAGCTGGTCCGGGGAGGCTCTGTGTGCACATGTGTGCTGGGGTTCCTGGCCTTGTGTTCCATGCAACCAGCCCCTGTGGAGGCCTGTGGGGCAGAAGCCCCTCTCCTCCATTGCCACCTGCTCTTACCATCCACATCTGTCTGTCTGTCTACCTGGCTCGACCCCCATGTTCTCCAGTGGTCATGCTCACATGGGTATGCATGGGCATGTGAGGGAACCTTGGGTCTGTGCAAATGTGTGTGCACTTGCTGGCATGGCCATATCTGTGTCTGTCTGAGGCCTTGTTCCATGGCTCTTGAGCTGGTGGGGCTGGGAAGGGTCTCATTTGAGGGGTTCTGGGAGCGGTATTTGCCTTTTGCTTCATTCCTTAGCCCATCATGGCCCCTAGGAGGCCCTGAAGCAGCTCCCACCCCATGCATTCTCCCTCCTTGCTCCCCATGTTGAGGGGAACAAGCCCTTGGGGATGGGCTCAGACTTCATGCCACCCCAGAATGAATGTGGGGGGAGGGAGAGGGGAGTCCCAGCATAGGAGTCCACCCTGGGCATCAGGGAGGGATGGGGGATTGAGTAGGCCACAGGTTCCCAGAGCCCCAGGAACTGGGGCCAGTTCATGGTGGTCCCTTGTTAAAGTGGGTTCTTGTAAAGTACTCCTCTTACTCAGAGCTGGGGGTGAACTCAGGCGTCTTGGCTCTTAACCCCAACCCATTTGACCCTACTCCCTATCCCCAGCCAGCCTGGTTGAAGACAACCAGGCACCCAGCCAAAAGAGAGCCCAGGCATCCAAGCTCTCAGACTACCCTGTCCCTCCTAGCTCTAACCCACCAGACCCCCTTCCCCTCCCAAAGCTGGGAGAGAACCCAGGCATGAAGGCTTTCAGACCCCACTCCCCTTCCTCCAGCCCTGCTCCCCTGCACCAACCCACCAGACCGCCCTGCCCAGAGCAGAACCCAACTGTTTTCTTCCATTTCACTCTCTCTCTCTCTCTCTCTCTCTCTCTCTCTCTCTCTCTTTTTTCCCCCCCTCAGCCCCAGCAGATTGGGGCGCTGAGCCCCTGCCCAGACGAGCTGAGCCCCCCACCAGCTTCCCCTGTCCTGCCTGTGCCTGTGGTGCCCCTCAGGGCCCCGCTCACAACCCAGCCGGCAGGATGATGTGCGAGGTGATGCCTACCATCAGCGAGGACAACCGCCGTGGCTCGGCCTATGGGGCCGACGAGGCCAACTTTGAGCAGCTCATGGTAAACATGCTGACGGAACGCGAGCGCCTGCTTGAGACCCTGCGTGACACCCAGGACAGCCTGGGCACCGCCCAGCTCCGCCTCCGGGAGCTTGCCCACGAGAAGGAGTCCCTGCAGCGCCAGCTCAACATCGCCCTGCCCCAGGTCAGGAGGAATGGGCACTGGGGAGGCTGTGGGGTGCAGGGGCCTGTGGGTCTAGGATGTGGGGCACTGGGGGAGCACGGGGCTGTGGATTGGGAGTGAGGTACACTGACTGGGCCAGCTCTGGCTCTGTAGCTGTCAGACCTGCCAGGAAGTCGATGCTGTACTTCAGCTGCTCCAGTTTGACCAGTTCCCTCCTGGTGACATTGACACTCCCTCCCCCTCCTCGGGCCCCTCCTCTTCAAGGTGTTTCAACTGGTTTAG
Source organism: Caiman crocodilus (assembly GCA_030014935.1). Classification (NCBI taxonomy): domain Eukaryota; kingdom Metazoa; phylum Chordata; order Crocodylia; family Alligatoridae; genus Caiman; species Caiman crocodilus. The sequence continues at coordinate 112,987,412 of JAGPOW010000304.1, read as the reverse complement.
GTGCAGTTCCCTGGGATACAGGGGGTGCCAGGACACCTGGGTTCTTTGGCTCTGGGAGGGGAGTGGGGGCTGGTTGGTGGATTAGAGCAGGGGTTAGGGGTTGGGAGCCAGGATGCCAGGGTTTCCTCCCAGCTCTGGGCAAGGTGGAGATGCATCTGGCTGACTGGGGGATCCCTTGAAGGGTCTCACTGTCTGTCTGTCTGCAGGAGTTTGCAGCGCTCACCAAGGAGCTGAACGTATGTCGGGAGCAGCTGCTTGAGCGTGAGGAGGAGATCACAGAGCTCAAGGCTGAGCGGAACAACACCCGGGTGGGTACCTGGCCCTATCCATCCATCTGTCTAGCTTCATGTCCTCTCTTGGTGCTGTGTGGGAAGGTCCTCAGTGGGGTAGGGAAAGGGAGGGTGTCTGTCCATTCAGGACCTGTCCCATCTGTCTGTGTTTCTCCTGTGGCTTCTGGTGGGGTGAGCAGGGGGTGGGGCACACCTGTCCATTTGTCCATCCATCTATCTGTCCTGTGGCTATTGCCACAATTCTGGTGGGTCTGATGTGTGTGGTGGCGGCATGTTCATCTGTCTGTCCTATGTGGAGGGTGGGAGGGTCAGTCTGTCCATCCTGTGGCGGCTGCTGGTATGTTGGATGGGAGCTGGAGGGGGAGTCTGTATGTACCGCACAATCAGCTGTTGCTGGGACAGCTGGGGAGGGTTTGTGTGTGCATGCGCACGCACACCTGGGGAGGGTGGTGGAGGTCTGCCACTGTCTGCCTGACCTGGGCACTGTTGAAGCACCTGCATTGTCAGCATGTGTCTGTCTGTCTGTCCAGGCTGGGAGGGGGCATGGTGCATGCAGGTGGGGACAGTCTGTCTGTCCATCCATCTGCTACTGCTGAGGCACCTGCAGCAACTGGGTGTGTCTGTAAGAGAGGAGTCTGTCTATATGTTTGCTGCCCCTTGTGCCCTCTGTCTATCCATAGTTGCTGCTAAGGTACATTGTGGGGGGTGGGGAGGCTGTAAGAGAGGTGTCTGTCTATAGGTTGGCGGCCCCTTGTGCCCGCTGTCTATCCAGCGTTGCGGCTACGGTACCTGGTGGGGGGTGGGGAGGCGGGGGTGTACATATGTCTTGTGGGGTAGGTCTGGCTAGGGAGAGTCTATTGGTCTCTCTACCCACCTGCCCTGGACACAACCTGGAGGGGTCAGGGGAGGGGGTGTTGTTAGTTGGAAGGGGCTGTTTGTCTGCCTACACGTCACTCCACCTGTCTGTCCGTCCATCCACAGCTGCTGCTGAAGGCCCTGGAGTGTGTACATGCGTGTGTGTCTGTTCAGGATTGGGGGTAGGGTTCAGACAAGAAGCCTGAGGTCTGCCTGTTTTCATGCTGTCCATCCCTGCCCCCCATCCCACCCACCATTGCTACTGTTGTCTACTGGTGCTTGTGTGGTTGGGGATAGGGGTGGTTGCAGCTGGGGGGTGTCCTTTTCTATCTGCTCCTTTACCCTGTTTGTCCGTCTATCCATCCATCCCCAAAAGCCACTTCATCACATGCATACACACACACGTACGCTATCTTATGCTGTCTGTCTGTCTGTAGCTGCTGCAGAAATACCTTGGGGGTTGGTGGGGGAAGGAGGGGTCATCTGTCCATCTGTCTCTCTGTCCTCTGGAACACCATGTGTGTGTGTGTGATGGGAGAGGTATCTGTCTCTCCTCTCTACCTCTTGTGCTGTGCTGTCTGTAGCTGCTGGAAGAACATGGGGGCTTCTGGTCTGGAGGCATCTGTCCATTTGTCTGTTCCCTGGAGAAGTGTGTGTGTATGTATGTGTGTGAGAAGGGGAATCTGGCTAAGAGTTGGCATGCAGGGCGGGGCGGGGGGGCAGGCAGACATGTCTGCCTGTCTGTCCATCCTCACATTGCCCATCCGTCCACAGCTGCTGCTGGAGCACCTAGAGTGCCTGGTGTCACGGCATGAGCGGTCGCTGCGCATGACGGTAGTGAAACGCCAGGCCCAGTCCCCAGCTGGAGTCTCCAGTGAGGTCGAGGTGCTCAAGGCTCTCAAGTCTCTCTTTGAGCACCACAAGGCCCTGGATGAGAAGGTAAGGCTGGGCCCTGCCAGATTGGAGCAGGGGGATACCCTGATGGGCTGCATGTGAATGGGGGCGGGGCTGGGCTGGGCTTCACTAGGGAAATTTAAGGGTGTGGGATGGGGTGGAGGACTGGTTCTGGGGGGTATCTTGTAGGGCTTGGCTGGGGAGATGTGGCCAGGGCCTGGTCAGGGGGTCTAGTCAGGTCACTATTTGGGGTGGGGGAGTGGGTCTGACTGGGGTTGGCTAGGAGGCCCATGGAGGAGTGGGGGGGGCGCTATCTGGGAGAGACTGGCTGAAGTGGTCAGGGGTCCAGTCAGGTCTGGTTAGGAGGGACTGACTGAGGGAGGGGGCCTGGTCAGAGGGTTGGGGGTGGGGGGGTATTAGGGAGGGACTGGCTGGGAGACATTGAGGTGGGACCTGATCAGGGACTGGCTGGGGTGTGGTAACTGGCTGGGGCTGGCCAGAGGGTCCCTGCAGCGTGTCTGGTAAGAGGGGGAGTTGTCAGAGAGGGATTGCCTGGGAGGAGAGTCTGTTGACCCTGGTTAGGGTTTAGTAGGACCTGGTCAAGAAGGACTGACTGGAAGGGTGGGTGGCATCTGGCTGAGGCTGGCCAGGGAGTCTGGTCAGGGGATGGGTGTGCTGTCAGGGAGGAACTGGCTAGGAGAGGGGGTCTGGCTGGGCCTGGTCAGGAGGGACTGGCTAGGGTGGTGGATGATGCCTGACTGGGATTGGTCATTGGGGTCTATGGGGAAGGGGCGCCTGTTGAAGGCACTGGCTAGGGAGTCTGAGTGGATGCAGCCAGCCTGAGGGTTCTGCTTAAGGATGCAGCCTGGGTTGCGCCATTACAGTGTCCCACGGGTGCCAGGACCAGGTGGTGACCCCTCTCTCCTGCCACACAGGTCCGAGAGCGGCTGCGGGTGGCACTGGAGCGGGTGGCAGTACTGGAGGAGGAGCTGGAGATGTCCAACCAAGAGGTGCGTGACCCTTGGGCTTGGTGGCTTGGGAAGGCTATCCCCTACCTAAAGCCAGGAGAACTGGGGCAGCCCTGTACCAAGGGCACTGCTGTGGGGAAGCTTACAGTATTTGGGGGCATTCCCTCTCTGGAGGCACTGCTGAAGAGAAGCTCACAGCATGAGGGGGAGAATCCCCATCTGAGGGCACTGCTGAGGGGAAGCTCACAGCATTTAGGGCACTGCCACAGGAAGTTCACTACTTTCCCTCCCCTCAGTCCCTGTCCCTGCGGGAACAGCTGGCCCGGCGCCGCTCTGGCCTTGATGACGTGGGGAAGGATGGCGATGCTCCGGTATGTGGGGCAACCCAGCGAGGTGGAAATGGTGGGACTCTGGGGCTGAGGAGCAAGGGCTTGGGGGCAGGTGATTGGGTGTATGGAGTAATAAGACAAATGGGGAGTTATGGGGTGGAGGGCAGGCAGGGGGTGTTAGGAAGTTGGAGGGCATTTGAGGGGTGTTGGAGTGTCAGTCAAAGGGTATCGGGGGCATGTTCAAGGGTTTTTAGGGGTGGGGGGGCACAGCAGGGCTGTTTGAGGGGAGGTGGAGCCTGTTTGGGGAGTGAAGGGGAGTGTCAGGCCAGTTCAGGGGTGTGCCCGAGTTCTGCCCCTCTCCCCAATTTGCCCACTGACCCCCCCCTTGCCCCCCCAACAGGCGTCAGTGGTGAATGGGATGGGGGGACCAGCAGGGCGGGGGAGCCGTGAGGTGGAGCTGGAGGAGGTGCTGGAGCGGCAGCGGGGGGAGCTGGCCCAGCTGCGGGAGCGCCTCAGCCTGCTGTGCCGCCAGCTGGCTGAGCTGGAGGAGGCACTGGCCTCCGCCCACCGTGACCTGGCCAAAGCCCAGGAGAGCAACGCTAAGCTGCAGCGTGACCTCAAGGAGGTAAGAACTCCCCCAGGCCCAGCCCCACCTCCCCTTCAAAACTGCCTGGCTTGGCTTCTCCCTCTGGTCCCCACCCAGGGCCTCCCTGCCAAGTCCCTGCCCTTGCCTGGGCATTGGATCTGGCTTCTTTCCTGCCAAAGCCTGTATCTGGTCTCCAGTGCATGATGTTGCCCCCCAACAACATCTGTCCATGTCCCTTAGTGCAAGTCTGTGTTGTGTTTTGGGGCATTTCTTGAGCCCACCACTGCTGATGTGTGTGTCCATCTGTTCATGGGTCCTGCAGGAGCATGTCTGTCTGTGTCTGTCTGTCCAGTCCATGGCAGTGCATGCGTCCATCCATATGTATGAGCATCTGTGTCCTATGGTAGAATGCATCTGTCTGTCCATCTGTGTGGCCACCTGTAGGGTCTGCAACCCCCACATGTCTGTCTGTGTGTTTGGCAGGACAGGTGTGTATATTTGTCAGCCCACATACCCCTTGGTGTCAGCGGGTATCTGTTGGCAGGTGTCTGTGTGTCTTGTGGGGCTGGCAAGCTAACATGTATGTGTGTGCGCACATCCATGTGTCCTGTGGTACTGGGGCGGGGCAAGGCACAGTGTCTGTCAAACTGTCCATGTCTGTCAGTGTGTGTCCACTGGTGCTGGTACGCATGTGCCTGTCTCCTAGCAAAGCTGTGTCCATCTGTCTCATGGTTCCCACTTCCCCCAGTGGCGCTGAATAGTCTGCCCCATAGTGGTGCTGCTTGTCCATCTTTCTGCATCGTCCCTCCACCCCCCAGCATGTTGGCAGGTCTGTCTGCATGTCCATCTGCCTCACAATGGTGCAGCAGGTGCACGTGTCCATCTCTTGGGTGGTCAGCAGGTCCATCCATGTGTCCTTCCGCCTGCTCCACAGCAGTTGGTGGGTCCATCTGTGCATCTGCCCCACAGCAGTCATTGGGTCCGTCTGTGTGTCCGTCTGCCCCACAGTGGCTGGGGTGTTCTTGTGTTTGTCCGCCCCTCCCCATGGTGGATTGGCAGGTCTTTGTGCCTGTCCATCTGCCCCATGGCAGCTGGCATTTTGTTTGTGCAGGCGCTGGCGCAGCGTGAAGACATGGAAGAGCGCATCACCACACTGGAGAAGCGGTATCTGAGTGCCCAGCGTGAGGCCACTTCCCTGCATGATGCCAATGACAAGCTGGAGAATGAGCTGGCCAGCAAGGACTCCCTCTATCGTCAGGTGGGCACTGCCCTGCCCTCTTCCCATCCTACCCAGTGCTCTAATGTGAAGGGGGAGGTTGGTCTCCTGGGTCCCATTCTGGTGTCCCTGGCACAGGTGGTACAAGAGCTTGGAGAAGGATCCTAAGGATGAGGCAAGGAGGTGGCTGAAGTGTGGGGGTACATCAGAGGACTGTGATGGGGTGTTGTATTGGTGTGGGGGGCACATATGGAATCTCACACCTTCTGTCCCCTTAGGGTGAGGAGATGGAGTGCTCTGTGTGCATGAGGTGGGTGGTGCATGGGGCACAGGACAGCTATTGGGGGCCATCACAACAGAGTTGGGAGTGTTTGGGTTCCACCACTCTCTACCCCTCCTCCCGCACCCCCTGTGAAGGGTAGGGTCTCTGGGAGGGGGCTGAGGGGGGATGAGCAAGGTTGAGAGGCTTTGGTAGGTTTAGGGGCTTCCCTAGGCTCTCATTCCCTCTTCTCTTTCCTCCCCAAGCAAGGAGAGGGGGCATGGTGAAGGGGTCATGGCAGGCCCAGGACCCTGAAGTGGGTTTGGGCAGTGAGGGGCTGTGCTGTTACCCTAAAATCTTGGATTGAAGAACTAGAAATATGTTGAGAGAGAGAATGCTTGAGAAAGAGGTGTTTCCTCCCACCAAGGGAGCTTTATTCAGCAGATAGCATGCTTAGAATTAGAATTGTACTTGTTACCTTCCCTAGTGAATTTTGTTCCCTGTCCTGCTTATCTGACAGTCTGGAGCTTTGCTGGGATGTTCAGGGGATGTAGCCTAAAGACACTTTATTCCCCAAACATTTTAAATATATTTTGTTACTTGCATATTTATTTTAATGATGACTATTACTACTGATGCTTTATAGCAGGAGTTTCAGTCACCTGGCCCCATGGGTTATATGGGGGGCAGCAGGGCTGGATTAGGCCCACGGACCATCCTCTTCCACCCATATGGGCACAGGCTGGTCACAGTGGGTGTGTGGGTCAACTCTGAGATCAAGGGGCAGCACCAGGGGACAGGTGATGGGGCTCTCTGGGCTGTGTTTTTGACATCCCTGATGCATAAGCTGTTTGTAGAATTGATTTTTTTCATTCTTGGGTGTTTTTTTCTAAAGCCTTATATTCATTGAATCAGAGAAATCAGGCCTCCAGGGGTCATAAACCCAACCCCTTGCCTGAGGTAGGATCAGCCCTATCCAAATTGTCCCCTACAAATCCATATAACTTCTTACAAAGCTACTGTTCCCCCTGACAACACAAGTTCTCCTGCTGCAAAATGTCGTTTATATATGCTCAAGAAACACCAAATAGAGGCCATTTGCCTGCTACAGAGGAAGGCAGATCCCACACCTCATTCCTCACCAATCTTATCATGGAGTAAGGTTCCTTCGTGACCCCAAACATGGTAATCGGTCTGACCCTGAGAAGAGAGGCAGGACCGTCTAGCAGAGAACAAGCAGGAGGAACTTGCCCTCCTACTAAACCCAGACATAGTGGGGCTCACTGAAACCTGGTGGGATTCAGCCCGTGATTGGGTGGTAAACATTAAGAGCTACAGACTGTACAGGTGGGATAGAACAGGGGGGAAAGGCAGGGGTGTGGCACTGTATGTCAAAGAGCAATACATATCCTCAACAAACAGCATGGGGTCAGAGGTCAGAGGAGGGGCAGACTGAAGTGCTCTGGGTTAGAATACATGGGAGTTATGAGGAAAGGGACTTAACGGTGGGTGTCTACTACAGACCACTCAACCAGGGGGAAGAGCTAGACCAGATATTCTCAGGTTGGCTCATGGAGGCAGTTAGTCAAGGGACATGTTCATCATGGGTGACCTAAACTATGCGAGCAACTGCTGGGAGGAGCAGTCAGCCAGGTCTGACTACTCATGTAGGTTCCTATCCGAGATACAGGACCTCCACCTAATCCAAGAGGTGCACAGTCCCACCAGGGGAAATGCCTTGCTGGATCTGGTCCTGGCCACAGGTGACAACCTGGTGAGGGGACTGCAGGTTCTCGACCACCTGGGCGATAGCGATCATCGCCTACTGGAATTCATCATCCAGCGCAGGGTAGCCCTTGACTTCAGGAGGGCTGATTTCAATGAGTTAAGGAGATTAGTCAGAGAGGCGCTGATGTCACAGATGGTAAGGGAGTTGGGAGTCCAAGACCAGTGGTCATTCCTTAAGGAGATGATCCTCTGAGCCCAAAGGATGACAGTCTCAACACAAATCAAAGTGGGCAAGAGTGTTCAAAAGCCCCCATGGCTTACCAAAGGCATTCAGGAACATCTGAAAGCTAAAAGGAGGCATACACCTGGTGGAAGGGAGGGGCTATCACCAAGGAGGATTATACCTCTGTTGCTTGAGACTGTAGGGGTGGTTGTTAAGAAAGCAAAGGCAGAGACAGAACTAGGACTAGCAACCCAGTATCAAATATAACAAGAAGTCCTTTTTTAAATACATAGGGAGTAACAAGAAGGCACTGGGTAAAGTGGGGCCCCTGCAGGACACGCTTGGCAATCTGGTAGTTGCACCAGATGATAAAACTGACCTCTTTAACAAATTCTTTGCCTCCATTTTTCTGAGAAGGGACTGGGACATCCCCCCACCCACCCACCCCGGATTTCAGGCGGACTCAGGAGAGGCACAGCCAGGCCTAGGGTCAGAGAACCTAGTTAGGGAACTTCTGGTGTGGCTGGACACATTTAAATCAGCAGGTCCAGATGATCTCCACCCCAGAGTGCTGTGGGAATTGGCAGGGGTCATTGCAGGACTCCTGGTATGGCTTTATGAGTGCTCATGGTGCTCTGGCCAGGTACCAGAGGACTGGAAAAGGGCCAGTGTGGTCCCCATTTTCAAAAAAGGGAGGAAGGAGGACCCAGGTAACTATAAGCCCATTAGTCTTACCTCGGTTCTGGGGAAGCTCTTTGAGAAAATTATCCAGGAGCACATCTGCGAGAGACTAGCAGGGGAGATTATGCTCAGGGGCAACCAATGTGGGTTCGTTAGGAGCAGGTACTGTCAGACCAACCTGGCTGCCTTTTATGACCAGGTCGCAAAATCCTTGGACACAGGTGTTGTGGTAGACATAGTCTTTCTGGACTTAGGAAGGCTTTTGACACTGTCTCTCACCCCATTCTCATTAAAAATTAGACAACTGTGGCACTGATGCCTACACAGTCAGATGGGTTGCAAATTGGCTAGAGGGCCACACCCAGAGAGTGGTGGTGGACAAGTCATCTTCGACCTGGAGGGATGCGGGCAGTGGAGTCCCCCAGGGTTCAGTCCTCAGGCCCACACTGTTCAACATCTTCATCAGCGACTTGGGTGAGGGGGTGAAAAGCATCTTGTTAAAATTTGCAGATGACACTGAGATGTAGGGAGAGGTGGGCACGATAGAAGGGAGGAACAGGCTACAACTAGATCTGGACAGGTTACAGGGGTGGTGGATGAGAATAGGATGGGATTCAATACTGACAAGTGCAGGGTACTGTACCTAGGGAGAAAACCAGCAGCATACCTATATAGGCTGGAGAACTCCCTTCTCATCAGCACAGAAGCAGAAAAGGATCTTGGAGTCATTATTGATTCCAAGATGAACGTGGGCCAACAGCATGAGGACGTGAACTGCACCTTGTCATGCATCCACACATGCAACACGAGCAGGTCCAAGGAGGTGATCCTCCCCCTCTATGCAACATTGGTCAGGCCATATTTGAAGTATTGCATCCAGTTCTGGGCGTCACACTTCAGGAGGGATGTGAACAGCATTGAGAGGGTCCAGAGGAGGGCCACTTGCACGGTCAGGGGGCAGCAGGGCAGGCCCTACGAAGAGAGGCTATGGGACCTGAACCTGTTCAGCCTCCACAAGAGAAGGCTGAGAGGGGATCTGGTGGCTGTCTATAAACTTACCAGGGGGGACTTGCTGGGAATGAAGAGTCCCTGTTCCCCCGAGCACTACCAGGAGTAACTAGGAATAATGGCCACAAGTTGATTGAGAGTAGGTTCAGGTTAGACATCAGGAGGCACTACTTAACAGTTAGGGTGGCTAGGATCTGGAACCAACTTCCTAGGGAAGTGGTGCTCGCTCCTACCCTGGGGGTCTTCAGAAGGATTCTAGATAATCACCTTGCCGGGGTTGTTTGATCCCAGCATTCTCTTTTGCCCTTGGCAGTGGGTTGAACTTGATCTGCTCAGGTCCCTTCCAACCCTGCCAACTTTGAAACTATGAAACTCTGGCTTTGGTCCCAGCAAGAGCTTTGGTTGCAGCCCACATCCAGTGTCTTCAAGGAAAGCTTAAAAACACCCTGACACAGCATTAAAGGGGGGTGGGGGCAATCAGCAAAGCCCAGAAGCCTGGGAAATCCAGAGCACAGGTGTAGCTACACCTAGGTTGTCCCTGACCAGTGGCTGTCCAGTCTCTCCTTGAACCTCTCCAGTGATGGAGAGTGCACAGCTCCCCTAGGCAGTCTAGTCCACTGCCTCACTGCTCTAATATTGAAGATGTTTTTCCAGATATCAAGGACACATATGCTTGCACCCCTGTCTTACCACCCTTCCTCTTTCTGCACATGCTCATAGTTCTGTCCTTGAGAAATCACAAGATCCCAGGAAAGCAGGGCCCTCCACAGTTCTCCTGGTCTAACCTCCTGCCAGAGTTCACAGCAGTGGTTCTCAACCTTTTAAAACTCAAGATGCCCCTCAATAGACTCAAGGCTCCTGCATAAAACACTAGGTCTGAGCTGATGCTCATTTTTTGTGTAGAGAAGAATGATAGAACAATTCTTCCACTGGAAAGAACTCAGGCTGCAAACAGGACAGCCCATTTTTAACACTGTAGATTTCTGTTTGAAATCTCTGGGGTTGGTATTGTGATAGTATTTGCACACTTCACAATGCTAATACATCCTGGCACCCTTGAGAGGATCTCAAGGTGCCTGAGAATCCCTGGTGTATGCCTTGACAACATTTGCAGCTGGCTTATCCTTAACTAGACAGTTGGCTATTGAGTGCCTCCCAGGGGTGAACAGTATCAATTCTTAGGGGAATCTCACACCCTCTGCTCCCTGCCCAGTGAGCAGATGTGGACACCATGGTGGTTTTGTGGGGAGCCCCCCTGTCACTTACTACTCCCAGAACAAGGAGAAGAGGCTCAGTGAGTGAGGGGAGGGAGAGCTGTGGCAGGATTAGACCCCTGTAATGGTTTTGGGAGGGGCTGCATGGGCTCTCACACCTTATGTCCCACTCCCAAAGTGAGGAGGGAGGTGGGTTTGGGGCCATGTGAGCTCTTACCCTCTGCCCACCAAGAGTGAGGAGAAGGGGTGCAGTGCAGGGCTGTGCCAGGGTCACGACTATGTGGGAGGGTGTGCTGGGGATGGATCACACAGGCTCTCACATGCCCTGCCCTCCCCAGAGCGAGGAGAAGGGACGCCAGCTTCAGGAATGGCTGGAGGATGCCAAGGCAAAGCTGCAGCAGACCCTGCAGAAGGCTGAGACACTACCTGAGATTGAGGCCCAACTGGCCCAGCGTGTGGCTGCCCTCACCAAGGTGCTGGGGAGCAAGGAGGGGCTGGAGTGGAGGGGAAGGGGCAGGGCTGGGAATGCGGAAGGAAGGTGTCAGGGTCCAGCAGGTGACAAGGGTGGGGAGCTGAGCCCAGAGGTAGCAGGGGGTGGGACGAGAGTGCCAGGTTGACATCTGTCCATCCAGGCTGAGGAACGACATGGGAACTTTGAGGAACGGCTGCGACAGCTGGAAGCACAGCTGGAGGAGAAGAACCAGGAACTCCAGCGGGTATGGGGGAGCTGCAGTAAAGGTCTTGGTGGAGGGGTGGGGTACAAGGTGGCTAGCATTGATGGAAGGAGTCATGGTTCTGTGCAGGGGGGGGACCCCTGGTTTGGGAGGGGGCAGAGGTCAGGGGAGAAGGGCTGGTGGCCCAGGGGTTCCCCATCCCTGTCTATAGGGACATGTGGCTGTCTGGAGATGCCTCCTCCTGCAGCATTGGGGGTACAGGGAGGCTGCTGGGACTTAAGGGGTGTTCCTGGCCTGGATGTCTGTCCAAGTGGGGTGGGTCCTACAACCATGGAGGCAGGGTGCTGGCATGTCAAGGAGGGGACCCCGTGACATCCCCCACTCCCTTCAGGCACGCCAGCGGGAGAAGATGAACGACGAGCACAACAAGCGGCTCTCGGAGACGGTGGACAAGCTGCTCTCAGAGTCCAATGAGCGCCTGCAGCTGCATCTCAAGGAGCGCATGGGGGCCCTGGAGGAGAAGGTGGGGCTGTGGGTCAGGCATGAGGGGCATCAGCAGGACTATGGGGGCAGGGGCCGTGGGTTGGGCATGAGGGGCACTGTAGGGCTGTGCCGTGGTCCCCCCTCATCTCCTCCTGTCCCCCCAGAACTCTCTGAGTGAGGAAATTGCCAACATGAAGAAGCTTCAGGATGAGCTGCTTTTGAACAAGGTTGTTGGGGAAGGGGCAGAGGGCAGGGAAATGGCAGACAGGGTGTCTATGGCATTGGGGTCTTAGCTGGGTGGCACTTGGAGGTGGAGGCTTGCAGGATTCTGGCTGACTGGGGTGTGATGGAACAGATTAAGCCGAGTGGTCTGGGGGAAGGGTCTGGCACACTGGTTCACCATGAGGATGCAGGGGGGAAACAGACCACAGCCAGATCTTGGGTAAGGGGGCAGGATGGCGGGGCAGGGGGGAAGCTGGCCTTGAAGGCCTGGGTCAGGGACCCAGGAGCCTGGGTATTGTTAGTGGGGTATGTTGGGATCTCCCCTGGGGGGAGGGGCTGAGGGTGGGTCTAGGAGGTCTTACTGATGCTCCCCTCCTCCCCCACAGGAGCAGCTGCTGACAGAGATGGAGCGGATGCAGATGGAGATTGATCAACTCCGAGGCCGTCCTGTGTCCACCTACTCTAGGTAACTACCCTGCATGAGGACCACCCCCCATGGAGAGCCCTAGCATCCCAAGCTTTCCCAGGGCCTCACCAGATGCACCGTTTGGGTCCAGTGCCCCCCCCAGCCCTGAGCTGCCTTGGCTGTGTTGGGGGTGGTCTTACAGGCAGGCAGGGGGATCCCTGTGCTGTGGGGACCTGGGCAGTAGTGAAAAGGGTGGTTTGGGAGAGTGGGGGCTGTACAGAGGCTCCCCTCACTCCCCCACTGCCCTCCCAGGTCCCTGCCCGGCAGTGCCCTGGAACTGCGGTACTCTCAGGCACCCAGCAGCTCCCACCTCGACCCCTACAGTGGCTCCGGTGCCCCCCGCAGGCACCGCAAGGGCCGCTGGGCCCCCAAAGATGAGACCACCAAGGTGAGGGTGTTGGAGGCTGGGCCTGGCTGGGGGGTCCTGAGCTGGGGAGCTCTGCTTGTAACTGAGTTGGGGGTGGGTGGTGTCCAGCCTGGTGCGGGGCAGGGCTGCAGGAGGAAGGTCTCTGGCTGTGTGGTGGGGATGGGGATGGGCTGGGAGAGGGATAGGGGGTGTCCAGCTATTGTTGACTGCTTTCTCCCCCCTTGCCCTCCTGAACCGGCCCCTTGACTGGTGAGTTATCCAGTGGCCTGCAGGGCAAGGGCCTCAGGCCAGGTGGGAGCATGTGGGCGGGATTGTGGTGGGGGCGTCTCCTGCCCATCCCAGAGGGGCTAACCTAATGGGGGTCAGGCAAGGGTTTGGCCCCTGAAGAGTTGGTGGGGGGGGATATGGAGACCTTTGGGTTCTCTACTCCCCCTGCTTCTCCCTCCCTGGTGTCTGGGGTTAGGGCCGGTCTCTGTCTTGCTCACATTATGTATCGTCTCTGCACACCCCCAGGTGCAGGAGTGGGAGCGGGCACAGCAGGGGGGACCCCTGGCCCAGCCACCCTTTGAGGGGGCCCTGGAGGGCTCGGATGAAGATGAGCATGACCCCCTCTTTGGCTCGGCTGACCTGCTCTCGCCCAGCGGGCAGACAGATGTGCAGACCCTCGCCTTCATGCTGCAGGAACAGCTTGAGGCCATCAACAAAGAGATCAAGTGAGAGACCTCGGGACCCCCTGAAACCTTCTGGGATTCTCTAAACCCCTGAGCCCCTCAAACCTCTGATCCCTTCTTCTCTGAACCCCCCTCACCCTGATGCTTCCTCAACCCCCTCAAGGACCCTATGATTCCCTCCTTTAACTCCCCTGGGGCCCCCAAAACACCTGATCCCTCCCCCAGGACCCCTAGGACCTCCCAAACACCTTGTTTCTTCCCCCAGGGACTGCCTGGGAGCCCTCAAATGCCCTGCACCTGCCCCCCAGGACCAGCTGGGACCCCTGAACAATCAGCCCCTCTTGGCCCCCTCTCCCAAGGTGCTCTGATGTCTTGAAGCCTCCCAGAACACCTTTAACTTAACCAGATCTTGCCCCCTCCACAGCCCCTGGAGCCCCCAGAAACACCCAGCCACCCAGGAAATCCCTGTGCTGCCAGTATCCTCAGGGGACCCCATGTACTTGTCCCCTCCAGGACCCCTCACACTGCCCATGGCTCCTAGCACCCCAGAAACAGTTGGAGGTCCCTGTTCTCTCCACACACCCCATGGGGTTGCATGCTCTTGGAGAACCCCCCAGCACTCACGAGGGCACCAGACCCCTGGACCCTTACCCCTCTCCTACTGTTGACGGCACCTCCCACAGGCTGATCCAGGAGGAGAAAGAGTGCACAGAGCTGCGTGCAGAGGAGCTGGAGAGTCGTGTGGGTCCCTCGGCGCTGGATGGGTCGCTGGGCCGGTATCGGGCCAGCAGCTCCATCCCCCCCTCAGTCACCAGTTCCACGCTGGCCAGCCCCTCGCCCCCCAGCAGTGGTCACTCAACCCCCCGCCTGGCACCCCACAGCCCCGCCCGCGAGGGAGACAAGGCGGTGAGCTCCCACCCCATGTGGCAAGTGCCCCCTGGATGGTGCCCCCCACCACAGGGGGAGCTACAGGCTTCCTTAGGAAGCGTTGGCACTGTCTGTACCTGGTGCTGTGAGCTTCCCTCAAACAGTGCCCCAGCCCCTGCCACAGTGTTGTGGGCTTCTGTGAACAGTGCCCTGGCTTCCTTGCCTGCTCTTGTGAGCTTACCTAGACAGTGCCCTGCCATCACAGAGCACTGCAAGCTTCCCCCAAGCAGTGGCCCTATCTTCCTGCCACATGGGGATGTAAGCCCCCTGCAGTGTCACCACTTCCTTATCTGGTGCTGTAAGCTTCCTCCAAACAGTGTCCCAACCCTAGCTGTACTGTGCCAATTCTCCCACTGTGCTGCATAGGGAGCTTCCCCTAAACAGTGCTCCCACCATCCTGCCCTACAGCAGCACTGCAAGCTTCTCCACAGCATTGCAAGCTTCTCCATGACAGTGCCCCCAGCTGGGGATTCTCCCAGTTCTGCAAGCTGCCTTGTAAGAGTGCCCTGTGCTTACCAGCTTGGTCCCCTCCCTCAGAATCACGTGGCCAAAGAGGAGCCCCGTGGGGCAGAGGAGAAGGCGCTGGTGCCCTGTGAGACTCCTCCCCCCACCACTCTCCGTGCCGCCCGCCTGGAACGTATGACCCAAGCCCTGGCCCTGCAGGCTGGAGCCCTTGAGGACAGCAGGGACCTGCGGGGAGGGTGAGTTGGGGGAGAGGGGGGAACTGTGACTGTGGGGGGCAGAGTGCAGGAGGGAGGCAGAGACCAGAGCAGGGGATGGAGATGGGCATGGGTTTGGAAGAGGGGATCTGGGGAGGGTTAGGAGCAGCTCTGGGTCCATGGGGGCTGCAGTGCTTGGGTGAGTGTGGAAGGCCAGGAGTGCGGAGGGGCTGGTGTAATTGGGGGAGGCGTCCACGGTGTGTTCTAACCACTGCCATCCCCTCCCCTGCTCCAGGCTGGGCCTTGACAGTGCCAACAGCAGCCAGGATCTTCTGCACAAATCCACCAAGAAGAAAAGCATCAAGTCATCCATTGGGCGCCTCTTTGGCAAGAAAGAGAAGGGGCGGATGGGACCGCTAGGCCGTGACTCCTCCTCCCTTGGTACAGGACCTAGACATCCAGGCTTCCAGCCCCACTATACCTGACCTTTATTTCACCTCCTAGCACTGGTGTAGAACCCAGGCATCAGGCTCCCAACCCCCACCTGACCCCACCAGACCCCATTTCCCCTCTCAGCATTGGATAAAACCCAGGTATTGGGGTTCCCAGCTCTTTCCACTTGAACCCACTGGACCTGACACTCCCAGAGCAGGGGAGAAAACCCAGGTATACTGGTTACTATCACCTCTCACCCTGTTCTAACCCACTAAACCTCCCTCCACCCCCCACCCCCAATCCCAGAACTGGGATAGACCCCAGGCTTCAGGCACAGTGCAGCACGGGAGCGTGTTGGGTGTGGGGGTGTCTCACTTGTCTTTCTCTGCCCTTCCCCCGCCATCCCTCCAAGCTGGGACCCCTTCAGATGAGTTGTCCCCTGCAGACCCCCTCGGGCTCTCCAAGCTGACAGGGCCCGTGGACAAGGACCGGCGCAACAAGAGGAAGTGAGTAGGGAGGGATGGGGGGAAGGAGTTTAGGGGAGAGCTAGGTCATTGGGGGGCACTGTCTTGTGGGGAGGGGAAGAGGCAGATGTTGGGGTCCCAGTTTGCTCTGATCCCCCCTCTTCCAAATTTTCTTCTTCCCACCCCCAGGCATGAGCTGTTGGAGGAGGCCTGTCGGCAGGGGCTGCCCTTCGCTGCCTGGGATGGCCCCACTGTGGTATCCTGGCTCGAGGTGACTCTGCTCTAGGGAGGCACAGAACTGGGGACCCAGATGTCTAGGTCACATTGGGGAGGGGGACTCAGGTGTCCCATTGGTTGGAATGGGCCCAGAGCCCCCCTGCCTCTAGGGGCTGCATGCAGAGCTGCTGAGACGGGCTTAGAACCCAGGTGTCCAGGATGGGGTTAAGGTTTAGGACCTAGGTGTCTGGGATGGGAGGGGGAACAAGGAGCTGGCCCATTACACATCCCAGCTGAGGTGTACTGGGCTTGTGAGTCTTGCCAGGGATGGGGTGAGTAGAACCCAGGTGTCCTGGGGAAGAGTGCCTGGCATTGGATGCCCCTGGATGGGGATGGGGCATAAGGGAAAAGACAAACCCAGGTGTCCTGGAAGAACTAGGAGAGAGGGCAGGGGGAGGCCTGGAGTAGAACCCAGGCACTTGGCAGGAAGTACAGGTGACTGGCACTGGAAACCCAGAGACAAGGTGAAGCATGAGGGAGTAGAAGTCAGGGGTCCTGGAGCAAGTGTATGTGCATGTGTGGTGGTGGTAGTGTTGAGACCCAGGAATCCTGGAGGAAGTTGGAGGGGGCTTGTCTGGAACCCAGGCTTTTGGACACACTGACCCCTGCACCCCCTTCTCCTGTGGCGTGGACAGCTGTGGGTCGGGATGCCGGCATGGTACGTGGCAGCCTGCCGAGCCAATGTGAAGAGTGGGGCCATCATGGCCAACCTGTCGGACACCGAGATCCAGCGGGAGATTGGCATCAGCAACCCCCTGCACCGCCTCAAGCTACGCTTGGCCATCCAGGAGATGGTGTCACTCACCAGCCCCTCAGCCCCTGCCACCTCCCGCACGGTGAGACCCCCGCCACCACCCTGGGCTCTGTCAGTCAGTGCCTTGTCCCCTCAGCCCTCCATCCTTCCCCAGCAAGGCACTGGCTTTGGCCTCCCCAGGCAGCAGAGTCTAGGTCTCCTCAGTCAGCATCTTGGTCTCCCTCACAGCCAGACACCTGCCCTGTCCAGCACCTCAAATGCTCCTTACAGCTGAGGCCTGGGCCCCGACAGCCAATACATTGACCCCCCCCAACCCTGTCCCCCAAACAGGGCTCTGGTCTCTCAGATACCACTCCCCCCACACACAGCCAGTCCTGCCCTCCAGACCTCCCTGCCCCGTCAGCCACAGCCCTGGCCCCCTGTAGATGCCCCTCAGGCAGTGCCTTGGCCTCCCAAGCCCCCTCCACTGTACCTTGGCCCCCGAACCACCTCTCCCACAGCCAGTGCCTCAGATCCCACCCCAGCCAGTTCTTCAGCCCTCTTGGCCCCCTAGACCCCAGTCCAAAATGGCCTGTACCTCAAGACCTTCCCCACAGCCAATCCTCCTGCCCCCCCACAACCCCACAGGGGTGAAACAGCTGGGAGCACCGCCCTCCCCTCCCCGACACGCAGCCAGCTCCTGCCCCCAGCCCCACCCTGCTGGGGCTGAGGCAGCCATCTTACGGCACAATCTCTTCTTCCGGCTCACCCGGCACCCTTGGGACCTGTCCTATTGCTCCCCACCCCTATCCAGTCCACAGGCAATGTGTGGATGACGCATGAGGAGATGGAGTCACTCACAGCCACAACAAAGCCAGTGAGTGTAAACACCCCTGTGTGTTGCATGAGGGCACTGTGAGAGGCTTGGCATGTCTAGTTCAGGGCAGGTGGGGAACTGGCTTAGGTGATGTTGTGTGGGGTGGGAAGGGTGTGTCGTGGGCCTAGGGTGTGCCCCTGTGCACCCTACTTTGGCTGGGTCTTGGGGGTCCTAACTGCACTCTCCCCCTTCCTTTCTG
The DNA here is from genome assembly GCA_030014935.1 of Caiman crocodilus. Classification (NCBI taxonomy): domain Eukaryota; kingdom Metazoa; phylum Chordata; order Crocodylia; family Alligatoridae; genus Caiman; species Caiman crocodilus. Next base: position 112,969,708 of record JAGPOW010000304.1, on the reverse strand, counting down.
CCTGCCCACCCACCAGGAGACCAAGGAAATCAGCTGGGAGCAGGTAGGGGGTGGTGCACATAGGTGTGTGCTTGCACGGAGGGGGGGAGTCTTGCACACGTGTATGTGTGGAAGATGGTAGGCTTGCACACGTGTAGCACACTTGTGTTCCTGTCCAGCCAATCCCAGCTCAAGGCTTTACAGAGTATCCTGCTGTCCCTGTTGAAGGGGTGGTTGTTGGGGAAAGAAATGGTCCACTCTCCCTGTTTTGGGGGGGATGACACAGGTGGATGAGGGGGTTGCAGTACATTGTGGGTATCAGATGTTGCCCCTCCCTCTTCTGTTGAAGGTGTGGAGTGAATGGTGGGGGTCCAAGAATGGTGAGGTGACTGTGACCATAGGGTATATGTGGCATGAAGTCAAAGATCACTGAGTCAGAGGTCAAGGGTTGCAGCCAGAGGGACAGTCTGAAAGGTGAAGAGGTCACAGTAGAGGTCAAAGTTCATTGTCAGCTTTTTGGGGGTATTTAGGGTGGGAGGTGCAAGCGGGGGGTTACATTGTGCGAGGGGCAGAGTTGTAGGGAGGTTGAGTTGGATCTTGGATGAGAGGTCAGGGGTTGTAAGTAATGCAGTCATACCCCGTGCTTTCCTGGCAGATCCTGGCCTATGGGGACATGAACCACGAGTGGGTAGGCAATGAGTGGCTGCCGAGCCTGGGGCTGCCCCAGTACCGCAGCTACTTCATGGAGTCTCTGGTTGATGCCCGCATGCTCGACCACCTCAACAAGAAGGAGCTGCGCGGCCAGCTCAAGATGGTGGACAGCTTCCACAGGTATTGCCAGGACCCTCCTGTGCCCCCCCACTAGGCAGAGCTCCCACAGGGATCTGCTGTACGCCAAACCACAGGGATTCCCCCACCCCAGGGCAGCTCCTGGTACTGCCAGACCACAGATTTTCCATGCACACACCCCTGTTCCTATCTCCCCAGGACACAGCTCTCATGGGGATCCCCAGCACCCCCAGCCCACAGAGATTCCCCCTGTTACACCCAGACCACAGGGATCCCTCTCCCCAGAGCACAACTCCCATGGGTACTATGGGGACCCCCCCCAGCCTATAGGGACTCTCCCCTCAGCACAGCTCCCACAGGAACCCCCTGGTCTCTCCAGACCATGGGGACTTCCCCCACTCCTGCTTAAGGGTACCACTTTGGTACCCTCAGAGATCCCTTTCTTGGGGCCCAGCTCCTACAGGGACCCCCTGGTACTTCTAAGCCATAGGAATCCCCACTCCCCCAGAGCATGGCTTTCACAGGTACCACAGGGGGGACCCTGCCCCCAGGCATACCTCCTACGGGATCCACCCAATACCTCCCAGTATCTGCCTTCCTCAGGGACCTCCCACACAGCCACAGCTCCCACAGGGATCCCCCACTACCCCAGACCACAGGGATCCCCGTATAAGGACACAGTTCCCATGGGTCCCCTCCCCCTGGAGATCCCTGAACCACAGATTCCCCACCACCACCATAGGGCACAGGCTTCATAGATACCATCCTGAGAAATCCTGTGCCACATAAGGGCCCCCAAAGGGAGTACAGGTCCCATGGGGATGTCCTAGGTAACACCCTGCCCCTCCAGAGCACCACATGGAGGCACAGATTCCCCAGGCACAGATTCAGTGGCTTCTGACCCCATGGAGACCCAATCTCATGCCCCCCCAACCCCACAGGAAGTCCCAAAGGGGCACAGTTTCCTTGCACCCCACAGGGACCCCCTCCCCAAACCAGGGACCCTCCATGGGTGTCTGTGGGTAGCCTGACTCAAAGGATTCTATATTGGGGCTCCTCCACATGGGGCACAGCTTCCTCAAGGGCACCCCAGGATTAAGGGTATAGTCCAGGCAGCCCATCCCCCACCCTGACCACATCCCATCTCCCCCACACCCTCAGAGTGAGCCTGCACTATGGAATCATGTGTCTGAAACGACTCAACTATGACCGCAAGGACTTGGAACGCAGGCGGGAAGAGAGTCAGAATCAGATCAAAGGTATCACAGGGCTGTGGGTTAGGAGTGAGCAGGGCTGGCGGGGTAAGAGGCTGCAGGTTGGGAGTGAGGTGTACCAGCAGAGCTTTAGGGGTGAGCAGGAGGCCGCGGGTGAGGAGTGAGCGGTACCAGGAGGGCTAAGGGGTGAGGCACAAGGGGCCCTGTAGTAGGCACTGGTGACACTGTCTCCTCCTCGCCAGATGTGATGGTGTGGTCCAATGAGCGGGTGATGTGCTGGCTGCAGCTGATTGGGCTGAAGGAGTTTGCCAACAACTTGGCAGAGAGTGGGGTGCACGGTGCACTGCTGGCTCTCGATGACACTTTTGACTGCAGTGACCTGGCCCTGCTGCTGCAGATCCCCACCCAGAACACCCAGGTAGGAGTGGCAGAGGGCAGAGGCTGGCAGGAGTCATGGGTTGCGGGGGGCAGGAGCAGAAGAGGGGAGCTGATGAGAGAGGTCTGAGATGAGGGAGGAGTCCAGGGGCTGGGAGCAGGTGCCAAGGCTCATGGGAAATGGGCTGTCAGACTGGGTGAGGGGCTGTAAGCTCTGCCCCCTGCCCCCCCATGTGCCTCCTCAGGCTCGGCAAATCCTGGAGAAGGAATTCACTAACCTCATCACCATGGGAACTGAGCGACGGCTGGATGAGGTGGGGACCCTGTTTGCCCCCTGCACATAAATTACTCCCTTCCCCCAATGTCACCCCAGCCCCTACGTGCGTCCCTGTCCCTCAATACAGCTCCTCGTTATGCCTGACCTCCAGGAGTGACCTTTGCCCACTGCTCCTCCTTTCTGACTTTTTTTCCTCCTACCCAAGGCACCACCTGACCTTTGACCTGCCCCCCCAGGGCATGGTGGTACTTCCCCCCACCCATGCAGTACCAGGTACCCTGGGGCTGGCTGTGACTTTTGCCCCTCTCCCTCCAGGACAGCACCAAGACGTTCAGCCGGTCGCCCTCGTGGCGCAAGATGTTCCGGGAGAAGGACCTGCGGGGGGTGAGCCCTGACTCCGCAGAGATGCTGCCCCCCAACTTCCGCAGCGCCGCCATTGCCTCACCCAGCGCCCAGCTGCGCAAGATACAGCCTGAAGGTAGGCACGGCACCATCCCAGGGAGGCTTGTGGCGGCCCTCAGGGAGTGGGGCACTGTTTTGGGGAACCTCATAACCCTGGGGGGTAGAGGTGTACCTGGCTCTGGAGCTCCCAGCATGGGGGTATGGGACACTGTCTTGAGGAAGCTCACAGCCTTGGGGTACCCTCTTGGAATAGCCCAGAGCACAGGACCAGAGGTGGGGGCCCACTTTCCCAAAGGGGAGCTCACAACACCTGTGGGAAGTCTGGCCAGGGCACTGTCCTGGGAAAGCTCAGCTCCAGAGATCTTCTGCCCATCTAGACAGCCTTGCTTGGAGGGCTGTGGTAGTGTGTGTGCTGGGGAAGCGACATGGACGGGATAATGTGACCTCTGACCTTTCCTGTCCATTTTCCGCAGGAAACTCCTTGTCCAGCCAACGAGGGGACAGCGTCTCAGTGCGAACCTACTCCTGCTAGTACCTACCTGAGGGGTGAGTCAGAAGAGTGGCCTGCCCTGGGGGCTGCTGGGAGTTGGGAGAGCGGCCCGCCCCAGGGGCTGCAGGGAGATGGCTTCTGGGAGGTGGGGGATACTATCTGCTTCAGGGGCTTCTGGGAGCTAGAGAAGAGCCACCTACCCCAGGGGCTTCTGGGAAGGGAGCCGTTTGCCCTGGGGTCTGGGAGGCTCTGGCCACCTCAGAGGCTACTGCGATTGGATCTATGGTGTTTCCCGCACTGGGATGCTGGGAGCTTGGGGGACAGGGTGCTCCCCACCTCAGAGGCTGCTGGGTCTTGGGAATAGAGGAGGACCATCCAAGGGCTGACATAAGTACCTCATCCCCTCCACCCCGTTCTTCCACAGACACCTCAACATGGATGGATGGATGGATGGATGGACATAGCCACCGCTGGAGGAAGTGGGGGGCCTGACCCTCACCCTGCCATGGAGGGGGCGGGGGGCCTGTGCCTGAGCCCCTCCCTGAGAGCCTTTCCTGCCCCTGCCCAGAGGAGGCGTGGCTGCTGCTGTGCGCATGTGTGGGGGGAGGGGAACGCATCAGACCCCCCCGCAGTTGACCCCCCACCAGCCTAATGGACACTGAGGAGGGGTTGGGGCCAGTTATGTGTGTGAGGGTACATGTATGTGTGTGTGACCCCCCCCCCCGCAGAGAGGGGGAGGGGCTGGGGTGCCCCCCATGTGTCTGTCTGTTTCTGTCTGTCTGGGGTTTATTTATTTTCTCATTTAGTCAGTAGGGGGCACAAGAATGTGAATGAAGTGGCCCCTCCCTCCATGCCAGCCTTCCCCCCCACTTCCAATCTCCCAATGGCACAGAAAGGGTCAACCCTGTGCTGATGTTTTGCTGCTACAGGGGGCACAGTGCAACCCCTGCCCTGGCCCTGTGCCCCCCCCCCACACACACACAAACTCTGCCAAGCTGTGCCAATCCCCCTTCCCCATTATCCCAGACAGGAGCAGAGTGACTCACCCCCCATCCCACCACAGTCCATATTGGCCACTATGGGGGCAGTTTTTGGGGATATAAGACCCCTTTCTCCATCTCCCTGTCTGGGGGGATGACCCCAAGGAAGGGCTGCAGGGGATGGGAACCTGCCCATGCTCCTAGAGTGGGTAGCGCTGGGCAAGGGGGCTCCTCCTAAGGGCCATGTGCTGAGGGTCTTAGCCTGGGATTTGGGGTCTGCAGGGGGACGGTGCTGCCTTGATATGGGGTGGGGGGTGTGCTGTTGTCCTTTGATTGTGTTTGCCCTGGGCGGGGGTCCAGGCTGGGGTTTGTGGGGGGGTGGGTGGTGCAGGTATGGGCTAGGGGTCTGGATAGGAAGGGCTGGAGTGGGGGTTTGGGGCTGGGGGAGTGAAGTCTGGGGTTTGGAAGTGGGGGACTGGAAGGGGTTTTGGAGTAGGGTTTGGGGTGTTCTGGGGAGGTGGAGGGGTCTAGGAGGAAGTTCAGGGCTTTGAGACTGGGAGTCTAGAAGGCTGGATTGGTCCAGGGTGGCTTCTGGTCTGGGGCACTCTGTCCAGGGTAGTTTCTGGGGTGGCTGGTGGGGTGGGGAGGAGCTGGGTTGGGTTCTAGGCTAGGATGTGGAGGCCCAAGGGGGGAAATGTTCAGGGTGACTTCTGGGGTGGCTGGTAGGGAGTCCTGGGGTGGGTTCTGTGCTGGGATTCAGGGGTCCAGAGGTGGGGGGGTGTCCTGGAGGCCTGATGGGTTCTGGGATGGGGCTTGGGGGTGCCTGAGGGGCCCCTGGCTTGGGTGCTGTACAATAAGACCTGTATTTTCTGTGCATATCTGTGCTGTGGATTTGGAGTCAATGACTTTGAGTTTTGCTGCCGTTTAATGACCTGCCCGTGGCATCCTGGCATGCCCCTCCCCCCAGCACGTGCCTGGGGTCCTGGGGCTGGAGGGCCACTCATGGGGGGCCAGATTTTGCATGAAGGGGAAAATTTGGGGGAGGGAAACTTTACAAAAAACAAAACAAAAAAATGTAAAAAAACCCAAACAACTCTGCCTGGGGACATGGAGGAAGGGGAGGGGGTACTGGGCAGGTGGGACCATGGGGGAGCTCTGAGCCTCCACCCCCAATGAACAGGGGTTGGGGCTGTGATGAACTGTGTCATAAAAGCAAAATGGGGCGGGGGGAAAAAAGAATTTTAAAAACAAAACTTGGATTCTGTGGTTTTCTTTGCCAGGGGTTGAGGGGCCTTGTGTCACCAGCAGCACCGGGGAGGCCTCTCCTAGAGCACAGGGTTCAGCTCTGGGCCTCACACTTCAAGAAGGACATGGGCAGACTGGAAAGAGTCCAGTGCAGCAAACATGAGGGAGGGAGGGATGGGCTAGGAGATGAGACTGATGGGGAAAGGCTGAAAGAACAGGTTATTTAGTCAGGGGAAGAGAAGGCTGAAGGGGATTTTATCACAGTCTTCAAATACCTAAAGGTCAATGACAGAAAGGATGGAGATGAGCTTTTCTCTGCAGCTACAGGGGACAGGACAGGACTAGGAACAATGGACTCAAGCTGCAGCAGGGGGAATTCGGGTTGAAGATGAGGTGGAACTTTATGATTGAAGGTAGTCAAGCATGGGGACAGGCTGCCTAGAGAAGTTGGAATCTCCATCCTTGGAAGGGATGGAGCAGGGTGGACAGATACTTGGCTGGGATGGTTTAGTTGGGGATGCTGCTGCCTTGAGTATGAGGCTGGATTAGCTGTGACCTTTTGAAGTCTCTTCCAACCCAACTTTACTATGTGCCTCCCCCCCAGATATGGCTGTATCTCCATGTCAGGTGAGTGGTCTCCAAATAACCAGCCCTTAGTGCATTCTACCAAGAGGTAGCTGCATCTCAGTAGTGGAGGAGTGATCACTCCATAAATAGCCCCTGATGTGCCCCACTCCAGACCTGGCTGCATCTCTGCTGGCTGAAGGGGTCCCTATTTTGGCACCCTCCAACATGCCCCACCCAAGAAGTGGCTGCATCTCAGCCCCTGGAGATCTCTCTTTCCCTGTGCTCCCTTGGACTGCAGGACACGCAGGTCTGGGGGCATCACAGCTTTTATTGAGGGAAACGGATTAACCATACAAAATGCAGAGTGGGGGGAGGAGGGGAGGGTTGAGTTCACACCAGGGGCCTGGGCACCTGGACTGGTTGGGGGGCAAAATTGGGCATGGAGGGCTCCAGCCTGGTGGAGATCTGAAGGGGGTGTACCAGGGCCTAGGGCTTGAAGGGGAGGGTCCCAGGTCACTGCCCCATCAACTGGGGATCTTTGTCACTGCAGCAGTTGTTCCCCCCTATGCTGAAATGAAGCCCAATGGAGGGCTTGAAGTGAGGGTTGGGTCAGCAGTGGGTACAAGGTCAGGGGTACAGGGACCCCCCCCCCATTGTTGCATCTCAATCCAGGTGGGGTCAGACTGATACCCCCCCTACACAAGCCCAGATGAGGAAGAGGCCCATCCAGCTGAGTGGGCACCTTGGATCCTAAAGGTCAGAGGTCACCTAGGGCCTTCCCCCACTTTTTCCCCTGCATCACAGCTCCCTCACTGCTCCTGTCGTTCAAAGATGGTGGCGATCATTCTGGGGGTGGGGGGGGAGAGGAAAGAATTAAACTCCTTACTGCCCCATCCCCATCCCTCTTTAACCCCTTGCCTCTTTCTATCCACCCCATTCCAGGATCTGCCCTTTTCCAGGATCACCAGGGGGCACTGCAAGGGGATGGGAGGTCACTCACTGAAACAAGGCCCCAGACATCTCATCCACTATGCTTCCTGCAAAACACAAGAATAGGAGGGGGGGTCAGACCCTAGTAGGCACCCTCCCCCATCCCAGCCAGGAGGCTATCAGGTGTTGGGAGTCAGGGGCTTACCTGGCTGGCAGGCAGTCTCACAGACTGGACACATGTAGCAGAAGTGGCAGTGCTACAAGGGAGACAAGATGGGCAGGTGAGTTACGGTGAAGGCACTGTTCGGAGGAAGCTCTCAGCACTAGGGGGAAGGTCCCAAGTCCGGGCACTGGTTTGGGGAAGTTTGCAGCACCCAGGCTGTCATCCAGAGGAGCTAGCAGGGTTGGGGCACTGCCAGGGGAAGCTTGCAACATGAAGGCATGGTCAGGAGGAACCTTGCAGTGTGGTGCACTGTCAGGAGGCAGCTCACAGCACCAAGGCACTGCTGAGGGGAAGCTCTCAGAATCTGGGCACTGCTGAAAGGTAGCTTACAGAACCCAGGACACTGTCAGGAGGAAGCTCACAGTATCAGGACTCTATAGAGCTTGCACCAGACAGCACCAGGGCACTGTCAGGGAGAAGCTCGCAGCACCAGGGCAGTGCCGGGGGAAGCTTGCAGCACATACCTGACAGGCCTCGCAGTGGGGGCTGGCATCACCTTCCAGGCAGGGGCACTTGTCACACTCCCCACAGTGCTGTGAGGAAACACCGGGGGGGGGTGCATTAATGCCAGGTTCACTACCCCCAACCCTGGACCAGAGTGGGGGATGAGGGGACTGGGTAGACAGCCTCTGCCTCAAGGGTTGGGGGCTCTAGATGGGTCCAGGACTGTATTGCTCAGCAGCTGGGGGGGGGCAGAGATGCTGGGTCCCCAGGCAAAGACTAGAATGCAGCATGCCCACTTCCCTCAAGGGACCTTTGGAGGGTTGTGGGGGGTGTCCTTCAGGGTAAATGGGGGCAGAGCAGGTGTCTGTGGACACAGGCTGAAGTCTAGGGTGGAGAAGGGGTCGAGGGATAGGGCTGGGGGCTGGGGCAGATTAGGGGTCTGAGAGGCACAGGTCAGGGACTGCAGGGGGCAGAGTAGGGTCTGGGAGTATAGGTTGAGACCTGAGGTCACAGGCTGGGGTCTGCAGAGCTGGGCAGGGTCTGGAGGTGCAGCGTAGGGGGCATAGGGAGCCCTGCTCACCTTGCAGAACTCACAGTACTGGCACACGGAGCCTGGCTGGTACTCCTCCTCTCCCTCCTCCTCCTCTGCAACAAGAGGCACAGCTACTGCCAGGACACCTGGCACACCTCCTACTGTGGGGAGGGGGTCTGATAGTTTGGGAGAAGGGGAGGGGCCACTGGAAACCTGGATACCTGGGTTCCTGCTCAGCTCTCCAAGGGTAGGGGTTTGGGAGCAAGGAGTTCTGGGAGCCAGGATGCCTGGGTCCTCTTCCAACTGTGTGCCAACCTTTTACCTGTCCCCTTCCATGAAGACAGCATCCACCCACCTCTCACTTCAACCCCTGGGGGATGTTGAACAGGGCTCCTACCCTTGGCCAGATTCTGCCCTCAGAGGGTAGGGGGCCCTGATTCAGTGATCAGTGCTCACCCCCAGCCCATAGGCACCCTATTGGGTTCCCCCAAGTGTCCCATAAGCAGCCGGGACACCCACACTGCCCCATGGTGTGGAGCTTAGTCCCTATACCCTGCAGTTCAAATGCTCTCACCCTGTCCCCACTACTCCCAGCCCACCTCCCCTGGCCTGTGCTCCCACCCTGCCCTACACTACCTCAGTGCACACATCCCTACCCCATATGCCCTTTTCTCCCCATTTGGACCTGCTCTGCTCCCCCCAGCACTGTGGGTCTTCTGACCTTCCTCCTCCTCTTTCTCCTCCTTGCGTTGCTCTCGGACCCGGTGCCCTTCCTTGCCATGTCCTTCCTCTTCCTCCTCTTCCTCTGACTCATCAGACTCATCCTCTTCCTCATCCCTGTGGTGCTTCCTCACACCCTCTTCCTCATCCTCCTCATCTTCCTCTTCCTCAGACTCATCATCGGCCTCCTCAGTAGACTTGACATCATGACCATGGTGGTGAGGGGTGTCCTTGTCCTCATCATCATTGTCATCCTTGTCCTTGTGGTGATGGTGGTGGTGACTGGGCTCATCCTCATTGCCGTGGCGGTCATCATGGTGATGGTGAGCATCATTGTCATTGTCGTTGTCATCCTCCTCCTCCTCAGAATCATAGTGGTGGTGGTGCCTGTTACCATGCAGATGCTCTTTGTCACTGTGATGATGATGCTCCTTGTAGTGATGCTCCACCTCCTCCTCCTCCTCATCATCATGGTGATGGCCATGGTGGCGGTGTTCATCATCATAGTGATGGCCATTGTGATGGTGTTCCTCGTCGTTGTGGTGATGATGTTCTTCATCATGGCTGTAGGAATGCCCTTCATCGCCATAGTGATGGCTGTGCTGCTGCTCTCTGTCGTCATGGTGATGGCTATGGTGCCCATGTTCCCTGTTATGCTGAGGGTGTTCTGCCTCCTGATGGCTGTAATCACCATGGTGATGTGGGTGCTCTATGTCATCATGGGAATGGGGCCCAGTGTCTCCATGCACCTCGAGAAGCTTCAGGGAGCACAAGAGGGCCAGCAGCAGGCCCAGGTGCCAGGTAGAGAGGGGGGCCATGACTCAGGCAGGCAGTGCTGTAGGGGGACTGGTGCAGCTGGGATCCGTGCCGGCCCCAGCCCTGGATAGCTCTGAGAGACGGACCCAGGTGCCCCATGTAACCCTATGGCCCAGCCAATGGCTGCTGGCCCAGCCCCTGTCACCCTGTCATGGCCTTATACGAGCTGATGCCCCCTGGCCTGGCTAAAATTAGCTCACCCCTTCCCCCTCCTCAGCAGCAGCTGCATCACCCTGGGGGGAGGGGAGGCTGGCAGAGGGACCAAGCACCTGCCCCAACACCTGGATTTCCTCCCAGCTCTGGGTGGGGAGCAAAGTCTGGTGTGTTAGAGAGAAATACCTTGGGATCAGGACACCTGGGCTCTAGGCACAGCTCTCTGATCTTTCTAGGGGAGGGGGTTATTCCCTGGTATACAGCTTGTCCCAGCCCCTAAATCCCTCCTGCCTTGAGGGGAACCTGGCTTCTGGGCAAGAATGTGCTGATCCCACCCAAGGGGAAAGGGCTGCAGCTGGTAACCGGATCCTGGGATCAGAGCTAAATATAGCACCTCCCCACCCCCACCCCAGCCCAGGAGCCAGGCAAAGGGCCGCTGGGCACTCTCAGGGCAAAGGGATCAGGGACAAGGGTCTGCTGAGGACCTTGTCACATTTTCCAGTGTGGCTATGCAAGAATCCCCAGCAGGGGGCTGACACAGCTGGGCACAAAGTGCCCTGGGCATGACCCCCCAGACACCTGGGTTCCTTCCCAGCTTTGGGAGGGGAGTGGGATGTGGTGAGTAGGACCAGGTGGTTGTGCTGGGAGTCAGGACACCTGATCTACCCCGGCTCTGAGAGTGGATCGGGGTCTTTTAGGATTCTGTCCTGCATCTGGGAATGTGGGGGAAGAGGAGGGGAAGGATTGGATTGAGGTTGGGTTGTGAACCAAGACTCCTGGGTTCTGCCCAGGTGTCGGCCAAAGTGGCATGTGCAAAGCCAGCATACATGGAAATGCACATACCACAACCTCATCCTACCACAACACACTGAAAGGGCCTGGCAGAAACACATGGCCTTATGGGCAGTGTCTGCTAGGGATGGAGGGGGGTCACTGTGGGTTTGAGCTTGGTACAATAGCCTCGTGGCTGCCCTGAGTTCCCTGGGGAAGGCTGGAAATGGGGAGTCCCTTCAGATCAGGGCTTCGTCTCCCTCCCCACCCCCCAGCACCCTTCTGAGTGGGGAGGGCTGAGTTTAGGGACTCTGAGAGTTGGGAGGACTGCTCCCTCCACTAGGGCAGGCATCCCACTCCCCTCATGCCCTGGCATCTTCCTCCATACTCTACCCCTGCCCCTTGCACTAGGCCATGCCCCCTATGGTGGGCCCTAACCCCATACGTCCAACCCCCCCATCCCCATCCACTAAGCTAGGCAGCCCTTCTCTATGCCATATCTCCCCCTATGCCAGATCCCGCCCCCATGTCAGGCCAGCCCCATGCCACCTCCCTGCCCCAGGTGATAAGCAAAGGGTGCAGGGAAGGACTGTTCAAGGTGGAGCCAACTGTTTTCCTTGGCAGGGCAGCCCTAGCCCACACCTTCCCCCCACAGCCCCTGACCCTGGGCAGAGGGAGCTCTCCTCCACCCTACTCCACACAATCTCTGCTCCTCCCTGCCCCATGAGCTCAGGCCCCAGCCCTGACTCAGGCTGCACCCTAGGGCTCTGGGTGCGGTCCTGAGATCCTGCCCAGCCGGTTCTGCCAGGGTGGGGCCAGTTCGCAGGCAGGGCCTCTGACAGCTGTCTCCTGTCTCTGGGCCTGTGGGTGCTGCCAGCTGGGCCCTGGCACTTGCACACGTGGCTCCACAGCCCCAGCCGGGGAGAGTGGGGGCGCTGCCTGGCACCATGACCAGCATCAAGAGGCAGGACCAGGTACAGAAGCTCCCCCCGACATGCATCTTCTCCCCCCACTCCCACTAGGGCCTGGGGTGGGGCAGGACATGGGGCACCAGGCATGGAGCCTGGGGGGAGGAAGGGTGGCTGTAGTGGAGATGAGGGGACACAAAGGGGCTGGGACAGGGTTGGGAGGTCCCTGGAGTGGGAGGCCATGGTGAGTGGGGGGCAGGACTGTGAGGGTGTTCCTAGAGTGAGAGGGTCTTTTGGGGGGTCTTGAAAAGTTTCCTCTGGGTTGGAGGGTACTGGGGAAGAGCCTAGGGCTGGAGGGCGGCTGGGGGGCCTGAGGGATTCTCTCTGGGTTGTGGGGGCTGGGATAGAACTGGGGGGTTCTCTAGAGTGGTTGGTCTGGAGGATTTGAAAGGTTGTCTCTGGACCTTGGGAGATCTGATGGGTTCTCTCTGGGTTGGGGGCTGAGGCAGGGATGGAGGATTCAAGGAGGGGTCTGAAGGGTTCTCTCCTGGGTAAGCGGGGCTGGGGGGAGAGCTGGGGTTGTCTGAAGTTAGAGGGAACTTATAGGTTCTCTTTGGGTTGTGGGGACTGGGGCAGACCTGGAGGGGGTCTCTGGAGTAGATGGGGCTGGGAGCCTGGAGGGTTGTCTCTGGAGGGGGCTGCTCTCTAGGTTGGAGAAGCTGAGCAGGGCTTGAGGGGTACTTCTGTTCTGACCCCTCACCATGCTCTGTTCTCACCCACCCCTCAGGCCTGGATCCCCAAATTCTTCAAGAAGAAAACCTGCACATCATTTGTGGAGGCACCTCCAGCCCCGGGGTAAGATGGATCCAGCCCTTCCTCCCCACAAGCCCCTGTCATGGAACTGCCCCTCTCCCCCCCCCGCGCAAGCATCCCTGCACCAGGACGAATGGAGCCCCCTGAACTCTGCCCCCTTGGTCCCCATCCTTTCCCCAGTGGGGTGATGTCAATCCCAGGTCCCCATTTTAGGGACTGTCATGACTGGTGCCCAAAGGAGCTTCCCAATGCCTAGCAGGTTCCCCCTCTGCACCTTCTCCTGGCCATGGGTGGGAGGGGCAGCAATGGGGGCTCCCACTCTGCAGCTCCTAGTGCCCCTGTGACCTCTGTGACCCCTGCCTGCCTCCCAGAGCCCCTTCCATGTGCCAGTGTGGGAACCCCAGGAACAAGCACATCTCCGTGGCTGTGGAAGATGCCTTTGGCGCCTCCATTGTCAGCAAATGGGACTCAGCTCAACACACCACAGAACAGCCCACTGATGCCTATGGAGAGGTGGAGTTTGTGGGCAGCCGGGGCAAGCCCAGCAAGGTGAGGGGCTGCAAGGTGGGCGTGAAGGGCACTAGCAGGTCTGGGGGGAGGAGTGAGGGGTATCACAGGGCTGGGGGGGTAGGGGGCTGTGGGGCAGGAGCGAGGAGGACCTCTAGATCTGTCCTTCCTCCCCGCCACCACCCTCCTAGTTCATCCGCGTGTCAGACTCCACGGACCCTGCAGCCGCCTACAGCTTGGTAACCTGCTGCTGGAAGATCCCCCCTCCCAACCTGGTGGTGTCAGTCGTGGGGGGTGACAGTGACATTGCCATCCGGACCCAGCTGAAGGACATGCTGCGCAAGGGGTTGGTCAAGGCAGCACAGAGCACAGGTGGGTGTCTCCCTTCCTTCCCTAGGGTTGGGACATTTGGGGGTGGGGGGGTAATACACAAGGATGCTCAGATGCCTGGTGCTCTAGTGCACACAAGTCCATGCAAATGCCAGCATACACTTGTCCTTTGCATGTGCAAGACTTGCACACGCTCACAGGGAAGAGCCTTCCTCGTATGTGCACACACTGGGGCTCTATCATACATGTGGCCTGGGGGAAAGGGGTGCCCTTGTGCAAGAGTATCTGCACGTGTGTATGCCTTGCCATGCACAGTGATGTGCACCATGATGCAGCCAGAGGTCTGCCAGTGTGTGTATGTGGAGCCCTCCCTGTGCATGTTTGTGTACACACTTACACTTAGTGGCTGACTCAGACACATGTACACACACTCTGTCACTCCCTCCAGAGTGCACAGAGTTCCTTGGTGCACAGCCATGCCATCTCCCTTAAGCTTGTAGAGGGCCTAGCATGTACAGTGTACACTTGTCCTGTGCTTGTTGCACACTCAGGGTGTTCCTGGTTTGCTCTTGTTGTACTTAGGAGGTACATGTGGTCCACATCCATTTTAAGCTTGCTCCACACTCGGTGCATGCTTATGGCATGCTTGTTGCATGCAGACTGCATGCCTTTTGTATGTGCCATGCACACCCTTTATACACTCATTGCACACCCACTGTACGTGCTGTGCACACTCACTGCACATCCATTGTATGTACAGTGCACGCTCACTGCATGCTGTTTGCATGGTTGCTGCACATCCCTTGCACATACCGTGCACTTTTACTAACATACTCATTACACCCTCAATGCACACTGCAGCACACCCACTACACATGCTGTGAATGCTGTTTGCACACTCCCTGCATGCTCACTACACATCTGTTGCACATTCACTGAAAACTCACTCCATGCTCCCTGCACATCCATTGCAAGCCCTTTGTGTGTGCTGTGCACATTCATTGCACAGTCCATGTACACTCAGTGCCTGCTTATTGATTGACTCTCACATGCTCAATGCACATTCCTTGCACACTCACTGTGCACCTGCATACACAACCATGGCCCTGGGCCAGCACTGCACTGTTCCTGGCCTCAGTCACTGTTGTTAGCATGCACCTGTTTCCCCCTTCTCCCACAAGAAGGGTCAGGGCCTTGTCCATACGTCCCATATCTAGGTACAACTCAGCAGCAGGGAGTACCATGCCCAGGGCAGTCCAGAGAGCCCTGTCCAGGCTTGGTGGGGAGGGATTCCTTGGAAGTGTCATGTAGCATGGCTCATGATGTAAGCATGTCCATGCTTGGGGGGAGGGGCTCTGGGCATGTATAAGCCCACTCTCCCCCAACAGGTGCCTGGATCATGACCGGGGGGCTTCAGGCTGGGATTGGGCGCTATGTGGGAGAGGCCGTGCGGGATCATGCCACAGCCAGCACCAGCCCCAGTGCCCGTGTTGTGGCCATGGGCATCGCCCCCTGGGGCATGGTTGCCAACCAGGACCAGCTGATCAACCCCAAGGTGTGTGTGGGAGTAAGCAGAGGGCATGATGGGGGTCTTGGGGCAAAGAGAGCTGGGGAAGGGGGCAGGGCATACAGGGGCAGGGGGGGCTGAAGGTACTGGCAGCCATGGGTGTTTGGGGGAGGGGGCGCTGGAGGCCGAGGGGGCGGGAAGCACTGAGGGGGGCAGGAGCTGGGGGCAGGGGGTGCTGAGGCCTCGCGTGTGGGGGCTGAAGGCTCGGGGCGGGCAGGGCTCACGGGGTGGCTGGCGGGGTAGGTGCTCTAGAGGG